>VUYV01000269.1:511208-542359 GCA_008711295.1 Anarhynchus alexandrinus
GGCATCCCTCCCCTCTAGCGTGTCTACCTCTCCAAACAGCTTGGTATCATCAGCAAACTTGCTGAGGGTGCACTCAATCCCACTGTCCGTGTCGCCAACAATGATGTTGAACAGCCCCGGTCCCAGTACCGACCCCTGAGGAACACCACTTGTAACTGTTCTCCACTTGGACATTGAGCCGTTAAGCACAACTCTCTCAGTGTGACCGTCCAGCAAGATAGAGAAGCTTACAGACATGCTCCAAATAGGAAATCCTCACCACCAACCTTCATCCTGATAAAGCATCACTGTACCACACCGAGTATCTGGTTTATGTCTCTAATGTAGACCTGGTAACACCACATGCTCACTTACTCCTGGCTCCAAACCCCTCCTTGGTGCTCAGTATCTACTTTTCATCCTTTCTGGGGTGGGAAACAGGTCAAATTTCCCCAATTCTGCCTTGCTTCAGCTCCTGAGTCTCTCCGTCCATGAGCACAGAGCCTCTCCATAAGCCGTTCACGCCACCCACACTGCCACCCCAGCGGTGACGCCTGCCCGGCCCCCAGCGACTCCATCTCCGAGAAATAAGAGGCCACTTCTCTGTCACGTGGAGCAAACCGCTTCCCCGCTGCTGCCAAACCACACGCAGCTGAAGGACGCGTTCAGCGGCGCATTTCCATCGGGACTCAGCCCTCCTTCTCCAAGTTCCCCATGGGATTTAAGCAGGAAAAGTAACACCCACGGGGCTACCGAAGCCCCAAAGGCACTGTCCCAAGGAGCTGATAGCGCTGGGGGGGTGGTGAGAAGGGGGTATGCTCTACTGTCCCTCGTCTGAGGGTCCCCAGCGGCAGGGCCACAGTGGATATATGCATTTCTGACGTGTCTTCTCGCTGCTCACGTCGTTACCTCTCCCCTCCGGTGGCTGACAGAGCACCGCTGTCAGATTTTTGCCTTGCCCTGTTTTTCACTGTCAGCATTTTCCATTTCTTCCTTGTTATAAAAACAACAAAGAAAAAAAAAATCCCCATCAAATATAAGACAGAATTGGTTTGGGTTGGGTTTTTTTTTTTCCCCTGGTCGGTAACAAGGCCGGGATGTGGCTCGCAGGATCCCTGCGGCGCAGCCTGCCAGGGGACGTGGAAGGAGAGAGGGGCAGAGGCAGCAGGAATTATTAATGCTATAAGAAAGACCCACTCGAGAAGAGAAAGGGTCCTGCTTTGCTCAAAACAAAATCGGTAGAGAAAATCCTGGATGGGAAGGAAAGAGTCGTTTTCTACCCGTTTAGCTCAACAAACCCTTTTCCCCAAAGAATCTACCGGCAATTCATTACGCCGGATTTGTAGCCAAGAAGTTCCCGCTCTCCAGAGATGTCGGATCAACACACGGAGGGAGGTTTGACATCTGCCACGGAGATGCAGAGCTCCCTGCTGATCCCCCCTGGCACGCGGACCGCTCCGCATGTGTTAGCTCTGTCCCAGGGAGGGAACACGTCTCGCACGGAGGGGACAAAGAGGTGATGCGGGAGCAGCGACGCTCAAGGTAAACGACAAGGTGTGGGTCCTTAATAAAGGAAGAAAACTCTAGAGAACAGCTAAGTTTGGGGACGAGCCTTTGGCACAGGTCTCTAAGAAAATCCTTGTATATCCTCTGGATTTAATGTCTTCCTTTTGACGGGAATCCCAAACAAAGCCGAGGAGCTGCATAGTGCCCTTAGAAAAGGGGACAAATCAGTCTTTCAAGATGAAACCTTAGTAAGAAATATGATAAAGTGTTTGAATTTAGCTCCGTATCTACTATTCTCCTATTCGGGAGATCCATTCCAATGCCGCAGAAAACATCATTTTGGTGCAAAGGCTTAACTCAACTTTGAGCTATCAAAGGTCCAAGGGGTGACACGAGCCTGTTCTCAGCCTGTCTCTAACCACGTAGGTCTGGAAGAAGAGTAACCATGAGGGATTTATGGCTCAGCAGTGCCAGAGAGTTGGTGGGAGTTGGGCACGTCCAACCACAAAGGTTGGACCAGGTTGGATCATGTCCACCAGCAAAGGTTGGACCGTGTTGCTGGTAGGATTGCTCTGCTCAAAGTAGTAGCAGCGACTAAAGAGGAAGGAGGAAGAACTGGGTTGAACAATTAGATGGAAAAAAAAAGATCGAAGCGCACAGAGTCTTGTCCAGGCAGAGAAACAACATTTTTCTCTCCTGGCCAAAAAATAAACGTGTGTGTCTGATTGATGCTGGGAGTCTCCGATGACGGGCTCCAGCAAGGTTAGATGTATGGATGGTTAAATTCTATTGATCTCACCTTCATGAGACCTGATGTTTGATTCCCTCGATGTCAGACCGAGTTAGTTTGATCCGATAATTTAGAATACCAACAGTGCTTAATGCGGACCAGAAATAATATCTGACACGCTGCCCTTCTGCCGGGCTCTTAATGAGCAATTTGAGGTGTTAATAGCTCGGAGACCGTCTCCATTTCCAAGCTCTGCCACAGAGGATCACATGGTGTCTGCTGTGGGACCCGGAGAGAGTACATTACTGCTTAATTAACATGCAGAGCAGAAAAGGGAGCTGTCACAATGTCCACGGCGCTAACGAGCCAGCAAAGGGGCTGTGCCAACCCCTTTGGAGCCGCTATCCTGCCAAACGCTCCGCACCCTCCGCGACTGCCGACTGCGCAGAGTTGGGTGACTCAGCACGCGCTGGAAGAAGGAGCACCTTTTGCAGGCTCAGGTCCAGCAAAGCCAATTTAGGCGGAGATGGGGTAATTAAAAGCTGAGAACTGATTCAGCATTCACTTTTTCCAAAAGCCTAAATTGGTTCTAAAAAAAAAATAAAAATAAGAGTAAAGATAAACAGGCAACCGGCCAACAAGTGGCCCCAGAGGAAATGAATTCCACACAGGCTGCGCTGTAATGTGCTTGTTTCTCTGTTATTATAAAATATATGTATTGTTCTATCATCAAAATTGGATTTTCCCTTTAGCTGGTAATTAAACCCTAATCTAATTTACCAGGAGATGACAGGGTCCTCCAAGCAGAGCTTTCAGCCCCGCTCCCCTTCCCTCCGCCCGCCTCCCTCCCTCTGCCTTTGCAGACTTTTCCCCCGCGTTTTAGGGTCTGTTCTTGGAGGTGCCGTGCATCAAGGACCACACGGAAGACCTGCTGTTACTTGGTGAGACCCAGCTGTGAACGGGCAACCCCGGCACGCAGGTCTTCCCTCCCCCAAGCCCTCCTTGCAGCGACAGCTAATTTCCAGTTCCCAATCAGTCGCCTCCTCTGAGCCAGACCCCAATTCCCCAAACAAAACTGTTTATCGATGATTTTGGTTATTTGTAATAGCAGCGCTTCCGCACACACTGGTTCCCTTCGCTCGGTTTCCTAGGGCATGATGGAAAAACCATTTGCTGCTGTAATTAAAACCGCCCAGACTAGACTTTTGTTCTATGCAGAGAGGCCGCAGCGGGAAGAACGGCGATAAATGTGTTTACAGATGTGCTCCAGCACCACCGCGAGACGGCTTTTGGGCTTGGAAGCCACGGGCCGGCGCTTGGATGGCCGTGCTCCCCAGGGATGCTCAGACAAGCGCTCCCACCAACATCTACGGCTGCACCCAAAGCCACAGCAGAACCTGCTGTAAAACACTAAATAGCCATTTTGCGAATGTGACGTGGTTTTAACAGATGGAAACTCCCTTCCCCCAGGTAGTGTTTGCCTCAGGCCACCACGGTGTGAGAAAGCAGCTTTCCACCCCAGCTTTCCTTCCCAGGGGAACCAGTATGGGGGCTATAGCGAAGCAGCGGCAAGAGACTTGGGGCAGCAGCACGTCACACTGGTGGCAGTGCCTGTGTAGGTTCTTGGGATGAAATGACAACAAACAGGGTTGGCAGGGAAGGAAAAGAGGTCACGTTATACACCTGCTTGTCCCACGGGCTAAGCATGGGGTTTGTAGCTCCAGCAATAAACAGGACTCCAGGTTATGGGCTATGTAAAAAGTGTTGGTAGCGTCTTACAGCCCCAGCTTGGTTGGAGAACGTTGTCTCCTTCCCAGCATCAAACTGGTGGAGATCACCTATTTCCTGAGCATCTACCCTGACCACAGCTGTTGGGTGTTATTTCCACAGGGAAGAGTTGAAAGCGATTTGTCAGATCCCGGGCAAACAGCCTCGGTCTTTGCAAAGTACAAACAGGACACCAGGAAGAAGGAGAGCTTCAAGGAGAAGGCAAAGGAGCACATACCTCATCTGGCTCCCGTGGCCGTCTGTCAGGAATGACCAGTGGTACTGGACAAGAAGCGGGCTGCAGTTGGTCATCTCGACATAACGCACATCTTCAGTGTCATTCAAGATGCAGCCAAAGTCCACGGCCGTGGTCTGGATATGAAGATTTGGAAAGTAGACTTCTCCCCGAATGGTGACCTGCTCCTCATGAGGATGCTCCAGAAACCGTATCTTCAGAGCCTTCTCTACTACCCGGATATTCAAATCCTCTTCATAAGCAGGGTTAAATCTGATGGAGAGATGAAGTTCCTCCCCTATCTCCAGCTTCACGGGCTGCGAGGAGATGAAGAGGATTAATCACCAGTGTGATGAAGTCCCAAGATCTGACAGCATGAAACGCATAAATGTTCAAAGTGTGACCCCAACGGAGATTTCTCAGTTCATTGTTTTCTTCACAGTGTGAGCATGACTACCAGCACCACAGCACCCTTGTCTGAGACTCTCTCAGGCTCATGTCCCTGTGCTCTGCATCGATACAGGAGGGAAATAAACATTGTTCTACTGAATTCTGGACCCACAAAGACCATACGTTAAATACACAACCAAATCGGCACTCTGGCACGCCGAGGCTTTGACCCTGACCCTAGAAGAACTCCTTTGTCCTCACAGCACAAGTGACACAGCACTGCAGCCTCACCCTTGCAGGAGCTAGTCACTGGCATGGCGCAGAAGCGGTGGCTGTGCCTACAACACCACGTGTTTAGCAGAGTCCACGTCCAACACCTTCCACCCATAACGGGGCAGGTGCCAGGCAGAGGCTGGAGGAGCATCCTCAGCCTTCCTGAAAGCAGGGCTGTCCTTGGAGAGGGCAAGCTGCTCTTGAGGTGATCTGAGACCCGGGATGGCTTCCAAGAGACCACCTTTACCACATGACTTGCCCAGACCTAGTTGCCTGCTCCCCTCTCCTCACGTCTTAAAGCCGGGATGTATTTCCCCAATTCAGATGATCTTTGCCTTCAGCAGCTCGTTTTGGATCCGATTTAGTTCGGGTCAGTCTACTGCCGACTCTAAAGAATAAACTTCTCTACTGGAGGACCTCCCAAACAGAAAGGTACCACCACACTCCTCCCTCCTCAAACCCCACCCACCAGCAGGAAGGTCCACGGCTGCTCACCTGAACATCGGCAGGAAGGGGCTGCCGGTCTGCATCGCAGATGAAGAAGGGTTGCTCTAAGGCCAGGACAACGCTGAGCGGCAGGGAGGAGATGTTTTTTAAAGAGAGAGGCTTGTACTGAAGAGTGAGGACATCACTGGGTTGCTACAGAAAGAGGAGACAAAGAAAAAAAGCAGTCTGAAGTGGCCATGGACCTCCTTCCCTTTGATGCGTTTCCCATTTTTCAACCCCCAAAGTGCATACATCTCTATTCACTATTTTTATTAGTTTCTCCCCTTCCAGAAGGTTTTTCTCTAAGTATATCATCAGATGCGTTTCATGTTTAGAAGCCACAGCATCCCCCAGGGGACGGGGAAACGGTCTCGACCAAAGATGAGGCAATCGGAGCCCGAGAGGAGCCGGCTGCTTCAAGAAGATCAAAACCAGAAAGTTTGTCTCCGGTTTTGTAGCAGAATGGCCCAAGACGTTTCTCACTCGCACACAGTAATTTCTTATAACCGCATCAGCTCTAATAGCCTCGTGAAAGCAGTTGTGGCTAGTCGGAGGAGGATTTGGCCCGTAGTGGAGAGCCCGCAGGAGCCCGAGGTTAGCTTTGAGCATTTCCACGCACGCACAGCCGGCTACAAACCTCGAGGGCTCGTTTGCGACGCGTCTCCTTCTGCCCCTGCTACGGTGAGAAGGTGTCTGCAGCCTCCAAGCTAAGCTCAGCCTAAGCTATTTCTTCCTGTTTACGCATCATTTTGGGCTTCCCGCGTGGTTTATATAAACCAGACGGCGTTTGGGAAGGTAGTTCTGGGTGGATTGATATCAACCAGCTGCAGCGTCGTAGCGCTCGATAAATCGGAGCGCGTGGCATCAAGCAGACCGCAGGCAGACATCAGGGAGAGCTGGAAAGCTTCTAATTAAAATCCGAACTGCCTGCTCCCAGGATTTTGTGCTTCTCTGGAAGCCTGGGAACCAGAGGAGAGACCTGAAAACACCGAAACTAAATAACGAAATATCTTCTCTTTTTCAGACACCTCGCGGGAGAGGGAAAGATGATGCAGGAGTCGGGATCCAGAGGCTAAAGGGCACCTGCTTTGCGCTGGTGGTATCACCACTGCAGCTGAAGGACGTCTGCGGGTCCTTTGAAGAAGGTGACACTTAGGGAAATGCAAAGAGCTAGCATCCATACCGACAGCAGCGAAGGCAAAGAGAGACAAGAGATGGCTTTTTTTCCTCCTCAGTCTGAGGAATTGACAGCAATCTCAGTTTTTCTTGGGTTCCCTACAGGATCGGTGTTCAGAACTCACTGTGCCTTGGAGGATCCTCAAAAACCTCCCTTTATACTGAGTACAGAAACTGGTGTCTCTCTAGAAGTGCCCGTGATCCACCCTCAATTTTACTTCGGTGAAGTTAAAAAATAACCAGTTGCATCTCTAAAAACACCCTCCCTTACTTTACAAAGCGCCTGAGGAAGGGTGAGGAGGGGGTTTAGCATCGCCCAGCTCCCGCGATCTGCCCTCCCTCCTGCAGCCCCAGCACACCCGGTGGCTGTGCAAACCCCGCGCTCATCTCCTGGGTCCCACACCTCTCGCCCCGCGCCCCTCGGCTCAGCAGCTCAATCCTGTTCTCCACGTCACGAAGGGCACGATAGAGCCGGTGAGACTATCCCCAACCCCCGAGGAGGAAAATAACGATCTCAGTGTTAACACCAAAGCTTGGTCCTGCTCAAATCAACAGCCAAAGCCTCATGGACTTGAAGAAGCTGCTTAATTTACTCCTCTGAACACAAGCACGCACGCCCCACGGGCTTTCGGTCATCAGCCACGCTATTAAACACCAGGATGGAATCCCGAGACTTACCTTCTCCACCCGGAAAGCGATTTCTCTGGCGGACATTTGCAGAACGGGAGCAACGAACTCACACGTGACGTCCACTTGCATTATCTGTGCCTTCCCGGCCTTGCTGCCCACGATGGCGTGGCACAGCAGCCGCTCCTTCACCACCTGCGGCAAGAGTCACACGTCACCCGGCGGCTGCTAACAGGGCATCGTCCAGAAAAGAAACCACACTGCATTCACTAGCCACCCGACCACCAACATAAAGGGTTTTGATAGCCTGGATAAAAACCGTGCCATGGGATCTTGGCCGTCAATGGGTATTATTACTGCCATAGTTACAGTCACTGGTCTTGGCAATAACCCCCTTTTTATCATAGAACGGTTTGGATTGGAAGGGACCTTGAAGACCATCCAGTCCCACCCCCCTGCCCTGGGCAGGGACACCTCCCACCAGCCCAGGTTGCTCCAAGCCCCATCCAACCTGGCCTTGAACACCTCCAGGGATGTGGCAGCCACAGCTTCTCTGGGCAACCTGCGCCAGGGGCTCACCACCCTCACAGTCATGAATTTCTTCCCAATATCTCATCTAAATCTCTCTTCTTCCAGTTTGAAGCCATTCCCTCTCGTCCTATCACTACATGCCCTTGTAAAAAGTCCTTCCCCAGCTCTCCTGGAGCCCCTTTAGGCACTGGAAGGGGCTCGAAGGTCTCCCCGGAGCCTTCTCTTCTCCAGGCTGAACCCCCCCCAACCCTCTCAGCCTGTCCTCCCAGCAGAGGGGCTCCAGCATCCTACTTATTCTGCACTCAAATGCCCGTAACGCTACACCCCAACATCCACAAAAGTCACTTGTGAGCCACGTGCTGCCTCCAACTGCAATAACCCCTGCCCCAAACAGTTATTGCTTTGACGTGCCCCATTTCTCAGCATAACGCTTACAGAAAGGTGTAGGAACTGATTTAAAAACAAACCACAAAACAAAGTTTATTAAGGGAAACAGGTGAGAGAAGGGCCAACGCCATCAAACCCTCCCTTGGAAGCTTAGTGGAAAGGATCCATGGGAAAACCCCAAACAGCTAGCCTGCCTTCAGGTAAAGAGGGGATCACTCATGCCTAGGCTGTTCTGTGCTCTCCTAGAGCCGGTTTTAAGAAAAATCTCCCCAGGAAAGAGATATCTTGCACTTCACATGAAAACCCTCTGCTAAAGCTGGACGCTCGTATATTCAAGACTTTTTTTTCCTGCCTTCTCATGGTTTCACTTCCCCGAATTCCTCCCTTTGTTTCTCAATCTTCCCCTGGTACAACACTGCAACCCGACNCTACTTATTCTGCACTCAAATGCCCGTAACGCTACACCCCAACATCCACAAAAGTCACTTGTGAGCCACGTGCTGCCTCCAACTGCAATAACCCCTGCCCCAAACAGTTATTGCTTTGACGTGCCCCATTTCTCAGCATAACGCTTACAGAAAGGTGTAGGAACTGATTTAAAAACAAACCACAAAACAAAGTCTATTAAGGGAAACAGGTGAGAGAAGGGCCAACGCCAGCAAACCCTCCCTTGGAAGCTTAGTGGAAAGGATCCATGGGAAAACCCCAAACAGCTAGCCTGCCTTCAGGTAAAGAGGGGATCACTCATGCCTAGGCTGTTCTGTGCTCTCCTAGAGCCGGTTTTAAGAAAAATCTCCCCAGGAAAGAGATATCTTGCACTTCACATGAAAACCCTCTGCTAAAGCTGGACGCTCGTACATTCAAGACTTTTTTTTCCTGCTTTCTCATGGTTTCACTTCCCTGAATTCCTCCCTTCATTTATCACTCTTCCCCTGGTACAACACTGCAACCCGACTCCTCCTTGGAGCCTACAGCCTTCAAAATCGCCTGTGTTGCACGTGCAATGCGGGCAGTTGTCCTCTTGACTAACCCGAAGAGCAATCAAGTTCTCAAGACCCAAGGAAGCCTTGACTTTGGCTCCAGGTAGCAACAGCTGAGCTCATGGATGCCCGTTCAGTTTTCCAGGCAAAACATCCTCTCCAGTGCCCTGAACATTTTATTTCCTTTCTGGTACCTTTTCCCCCAATTTGTGCTCCGAACTATGCAGGGACAGTCCCATCACAGTCAACCCAGTGGGTAGTTAAGTCTTCTTCAGGCTACCACCACCTTTAAAACCCCTTTCAAAACACTAAGCAGGAGCTTAACGCAGATTTATTCCACATTCACTTAAACATCTGTGCCCAGTGGTCCTGGAGCCAGGGAAGGCACACCAGATTTAGCCAGCAGCTTCTCTGCAGGGTTGGATTTCCCCCGGAAAGAAGGGGTCGGGGAGGAGAACAACCAGTGATCCCGCTGAAACGTCCCTCTCTGAGCTGCCACTGCTGGGTGCTGCAAGACCCAGCTGCCCTTGAGACACCGGGGCCGGCTGCGAGACCGGGAGCGAGCTGTTATGGAAATATTGACAAAAGTCAAGCTGTCAATTATAATGATCCCTGGGAACAGTTTCCCACATAGAGAACGTCACTCCGATCATTAGAGCTGACACATGGCGTTCGTTTTTCTCCTCCAGGACTCAGCGCTAGACAAACCCTCTGCCCGTGTTTGTCTACAGAGGAAAAATGATGCTGCTCCCAGACACTCCCTCCCTTCACAGGGAGGGTTTTTTTTTTCACTCACTGCTTCCCCCAGATATATTACTTTGCTTTTTTTTTTATTTCTTTCTTTACTTTCTGCCTGTGCTCCTAGTCTCAGCCTAACTTATTTTCTCTGCCCTTCCCTTTCTGCCTCAGCACACAACACCTCGTAACCTGCCGTTCGCCCCTGCGGTAGCAGTGCTGCCCTCGGCCCCTATTTTGGGGGTTATGGTAGCTATAGAAACACACACACAAAAAAAAAGCCTTAGCAACTGGTGGTGGCCGGCAAGGAAAGCAACCGGTGCTGCCATGGTAACTTGTGGCGTTAAACCAGTTTCTTGAAAGCACTCGCTCATCGTCTCAGGCGAATGTCAAAGTGCTGCAGAAGAAGTCCCAGTGGAGGTGATCTGATGGGGGGAAGGCTCAGCGCTCCTGGGGGATCTCACCTGGGCAGTGCTGGAGGAGCCTTCCAGCATCATCTCCATCGTCTTGCCTGGCATCAGCTCCATCCTCACCGGTCGAAGCTGAAACACGGGGTGGGCAGGTTTGGGGCTCTGGGAGGAACCTCTGCCCTTGGCGTTGTTGATGGCAGGGAGACGATCACGCTGGCGAAATGGGGCGAAACCTTCCGTTGTCCAATAGAGCTGATGGGTGCGTCGTCCTCTGTTGGTTATCTTGAAGCGGTAGCAGCAGGGATCCAAGCTAGAAGAGAAGCAGAGACAGAAAATGTCACAGGAGCTGCCATTTCCCAGCAGTCACCCAGCTTCAGCGCCCCGATGGCCTCATCTGACTGCACGCTCAGCAATAAAGCCACCTCCGCGAAGGCTGACCTAGCTCAAAGCTTCAACAGGAGACAGACCTTGGTTGCCCCCAACTTTATCACCATCCAGCAGCTGGTCTCTTTGCGTACAGCAAGGAAAAGCTGCGTGAAGAACATCATCATGATCTCAGTAGCTTCGGACAGAGCACCACCACCTTTTGGTGCTTAATACTCGGGAGAGTTTTTCCGAGGGTCTCGCTCCGCTGGATGCTAAGGTGGTCTGTCCCGGCTACAAATGGATGGAGGAACAGGTTCCCTGCCATTTCACCTCCCCCTTGGGAGCTGCTGCCTCCGCCGCCTTCCCTCTGAAGATGCTATTTGGGACCTGCATGGTGTATAGACTCATCTGGTGACCTGGGCACCGCTTGCCTCCCTGGCGGGGTCCCTGCCCTGGCACCCCTGTTATCCCCCTGGAACCCTCATCCCTTGAGGAGCATCCAACTCTCATCACCCCCAACATATCACCCTTTGCTTCAACAGTGCAGCTGGTTTGTATTTTAGGGAGATAACTGTGAGAACACAGGATCAACGGAAGTTTCCCCGGTACGAACACAGCAGCAAGACCAGGTCTAGCTGCTGAGGGAACGGAGCGACGTCGAGAGATGAATAACCACAGCTAGATATAAACCAAACTGAATATTCAATGGAAATTGATTCCTTCATGTAAAGGAACACTAACTGCAGGCTAGGCTGGAGTAATTATTTTACCCTCTATAAATCCGAGCGTGGCCAGAGAATGAATTGTTCCCGGAACAGTGATTTTCTTTTTGAAAGGTACAGAATGTGGGGCTGACAAAATGCACGTCTGCTGCGAGTGGCTCAACACAAACGCAGAAGCGACAGTAGAGAACAAACCAGTCTTTGAAACGGACAGTTAAAAAATGATGCGTAGAAGTTTGGTATGAAACGGTTTATGTTACAGACAGCAAGGGGCAAAACCCTGGAGCGGCTCTGGGTAGATGCTCTGGGAAAGCCCAACTCATCCGAGAGTCCCACCTCAGGCCAATCATAGAATCATAGAATGGTTTAGGTTGGAAAGGACCTTGAAGATCATCAAGTTCCAAACCCCCTGCCATAGGCAGGGACACCTCCCACCAGACCAGGCTGCCCAAGGCCGCGTCCAGCCTGGCCTTGAACACCTCCAGGAATGGGGCCTCAACAACCTCTCTGGGCAACCTGTGCCAGTGCCTCACCACCCTCAAAGTGAAAAACTTCTTCCTAATGTTCAATCTAAACCTGCCCTCTTCCAGAATCATAGTTGAGGTTGGAAGGGACCTTTAAGATCATCGAGTCCAACCGTCAACCTGACACTGCCAAACCCACCACTAAAACAGGTCACCTGGTGGCAGCTCTGGAGCCGACAGCGACGGCAGTGACGCCAACCAGAGCCTGCAGGCTAAGACGGGAAGGGGGGCAGGGGACGATGACGTGACCCACGCTGACATCGTCCCCTGCGTTGCGTAGCCAGTTTGTGGCTACACAGAGCACAGGAAAGACTGGACCAGCACCAACCTCCCTGACACGGCCCTGCTTAGGTGGGTGGCTTGGGGGTGCATATTTAAATCCCCCCAAATCCATCCTAAATGCTTAAGGTAGGATTAACCTGCTCTTTCTACCCCAAAATTTAGGTATCGGAGCACTGTGCGTCCTCTTTGCAGCCAGGGAAAGGAACATGCACCTCGAGAAGAAAAGTCTTCTCGTCCCAAGAGGTCTCCAACACAAGAGAAACCGCACTTCGAAAGGTCTTATTTTCCTCCCATGTCTAAGAACGTGCCTGGTTTCAGACACACGCCTTAGGATCAGCTAAATCCCCCTCCTCCGAGCTACGCGTTTAATTAACGCTCTCAACTTATCCCACTCGATCTCAGCGGACATCTCCTCCTCTCCCCCATCCAGAGCAGGTCCCGCAGCCACCCTCGCTCGCCCGCGAGTACGTCTAATAAAGAGCAGGGGAGCCGGGGAAAACGAGCCAACGGAGGGCTGACACAGGGAAGAGACCAATTCTGCCGCTCCTCCAGAGCTCCCGGGCAGAGGGGGAATAAACCAGCACTGTTCATTTAGTCGAGGAGTTGCTAACAAGCTCCCGCCAAGGTTTTCTGCCGTTGCGAGACGATAGTCCGCAGTGAGTGAAAAAGCGAGCAACGTTACTGCGAAGGGAAATGTTTCTACTTGTAACGGAGCATTTTCTAGCTGGAGGCTTCCGGGACCCGCTGTTTTCCTCCAAATCTTTATTTGATAAAGGGAGGAAATAAATTTATTATAACTAAGGGCACTTCAGTGACAGCTTACCAACTGGTGTCCGTTTTGGTGGCTTTTGAGGGTATCTAATGACTTTCAAATGGCCATAAAGTGTTTCTAAAGGAATTCCAGTGGTTTTGGTGACACGGAGCGATGACCTCGAGCACCGAAGGAGAACTAACCGGAAGGACCACGGCAAAACTCCTCCTTCCTGAGCCCACGGGAGAAGGGGGAGCTGAGAGATACCCTACCTGAAGTGGGGCCCCAAGTTGAGCTCCGGAGCAAAGGGTTTGTCGGTGACAATGGTGGTGCCGATGCCAACAGCCCGGACGGGGATGACGTAACTACGGCTGTTCTCTACAAACAGGTTCACCTCGTCCAGGAATTTCTCGGTGTCATCCAAGTTTGCTATGACGCTCACAGACAGCTCGGCCTCGGGGGGGATCACTCCTTTACTGGGTTCGATCCTCCAGCGCGAGCATTTGCCAGCCTGTAAGACAAGCCAAACGCTGACTTAGGATGGAAACCACGGACCCGTGTCTCCTGTGGGGTGCGGGAAAAGGAAGGACTGAAGATATGAGGGTAAAAAACGTAAAGGCTTCATTTCCCTAAATGTTGTGCCTGGAAACAGCAACTATGCAGGAGCTTATACAACCTGTATTTTACACTCCTTCAACAGACTCGCTTTATTTCACCCACCCCAAGCGATGCTCATCCTCAGGAGAAGGTTATTTCCCCTTTACTCTTTCCTTTGGAGCGTGCACCAAGGGAAGCTACTTTATTTCTCCTGGCTTCCCCACAACAGTGACCAGGTTCAAGGTCAGAGGAAGCCAGGACTGCTCAAACCCCACCGCAGCAGCCGCACGGCCAAGGGGAGACTGCCCAGAGCCTGAAGAATAATTCTGCAAAACCCGTTAAAACCCCAGCACCAAAGTCTTCTTTCCCATGAGTTAGGCAGTGCTTCTCAACAGCCCTGAAGGACTGAAGTGCTCAGTTCCCACTGGTCAAACTGGAAGAGGGGAGATTTAGATGAGATATGAGGAAGAAATTTTTCACTCTGAGGGTGGTGAGCCCCTGGCACAGGTTGCCCAGAGAAGCTGTGGCTGCCCCATCCCTGGAGGTGTTCAAGGCCAGGTTGGACGGGGCTTGGAGCAACCTGGGCTGGTGGGAGGTGTCCCGACCCATGGGTTGGAACCAGATGATCTTCAAGGTCCCCTCCAACCTAAACCATTCTGTGATTCTATGATCATTGAGCTGCAGTGAGGTGCCCCACTGTCTCCGGCGTTGAAAAATTCAGCTGTGTTTACAGCGGGGCAGTAAAGAAATAAGCAGAAGAAAAAGGCAAGACATGCCCTGTGGGCATGGCCCAGGCTTCCCAAGCACTCTCTTCCTCTGGTTCCTCATGGACCTTCCGCTACGAATGGGGCAATAAGGGCACTGGACCCCCAGCCCATCTAAAACCACAGTCATGGGGAACCAGCCTGCAGCAGAGAAATGCGCTCAGTGCTCCCTGGCCGGCATGAAACTGGGATGAAGACGTACCACTTCCAAGCGTCCATCATGGTGGTGGTGGTACGTGCACCGGAGTTCAGTGCTGTGTTCAGGACAGGCACTACTCACCCAGAACACTGCAGTGTTGTAGGAGAAGAGGGTTGTTTTTTTTTTTTCTTAATAAAGATCAACGATGTGCTTGGAGGCCTGACACCATCCGAGCAAGTGCTTGATCTAGGTGAAGTTAGCTCGATTTTCCATCCATCAGGCTGGCGGCACTGAGCTCCAACAGCACACCAGCCAGCCCAAGGGTGAAGAGCATTAAAAAAACCCAAGCAGCGCTTCAAAGTCACGGAAAGCGTTTTAAATAACCCCCTCCAAAACAACCTCTGCTAACGATGAGGATAAGACCGGCTGGAGGCTGGGGAAGCATCAGCTTGCTGCGCATTCGTGGTCCCAGCAGCGTGCGTAGGTGCCCCAGCTATGGTTAACTCCTCGGGCTGACTGCACCCTGCGTGGAGAGCAGGTCAGGTCCGTGTCGAGGATGCCAAAGGCGTCAAAATTATTCCAGGCGCTGGCAAAATTAATAAACTCTGCTACATCTAATTTGTCCTCTAGGGCTGCAAGAGAAAGTCTTAAAAAAAAAAGCAAGATGAGGATGGGATGGAGGAAGGCGATGGGCACAGGCTAAACACCGGGGCTCTGCGTCTCCACGGGGAGCGGGTTAGGCTTTGTTCACTCCTACGTCGCCCCCGTTCATTCTTACCTGCACCCTACTCTCCACTCGTCTGGTTTGGGACCTCATAACTCTGTCAGGGAATATTCTCATATTCCCTTTGAGGTCTGGCTTGTTATCCGTTTGTTTTCTGTGCCCCTGACACTCCTCAGCTGCGGAGGAGAAGCAGTGCTTGAAATCCAGGCTGAACCTCGGGGTGTCTACCTAGACTGGAAGATGGCAAACGAAGCAAAACCCGACAGCAGAGCTCCACTGGCTTACCCCGAGAGCTTACACTCATTGAAACGCCACTGAAATAAAACCAGCTCCAAATTCCTTTTCATCTCAAAGGCCAGCGAAGCACACAACCCCAGGCAGGTAGACGAGAGGAGACGGACCCCACTCACCACATAGGATCCCACCAACCCTCTCCTGTCGTCCCCGCGGGTGGCTGATGCCTCAGAGGCACCCAACTGCGCCGCCGTCAGCCCCGGGCTGCCCAGCCCACCCGCTCACGCCAAGCTGGTGGGCGTTAGGTCTGCGTTGACGTTAACGTACAACTTTTCCTCTGATTCGTGCTGACACAGGGTAGCTCGCTTGAAAAGGAGACCTGATAGCTTTGCTCCAGAGGTGAATCTGCAAGTCTGCTATCTGACAAAGCTCATTTATCAAAGCTTGGCAACGAGCCGGGCGGTAAATTGTCCCCAAGAAACTATTACTGAGGAATAATGATAGGCTGTCTCGACGGAGCCAGACTTTGAATTTCCCAGGGTGACCCAGCGCAGACCCACCGTGCCCCCGCCAGGCCGACAGCCCACCCCGGAGGAGCACGATTTACGTCGTGTCCTCATTCCTTCCGTTAGCGTTTGGTGCGGGTCCAAGGGGCGGCACGGTGCATCACCGAACAGGAGACCTGCCAGGACAGAAAGGCTCTGCCGGGCCAGATTCACCCGGGTTTCTAGGTCAGCTTCTGCCCCCACCCATCCGGGCTGTGTCCCACAGACAAGAAGTCTCTTGGAGCCATCCTAAAAGAACTCCATCCCTTCAGAGACTGAGATCTAACTTCTGAGAACATCCCTGCCACTTGCTTATCCCCAAACGCTCTGGGAAACGATGCAATAGCTGGATGCGCCGCATACACCAAGACGGTGGCTACTTTTGTCCCCGTAGGAGCTCGCACTCTTGGACGTCAGAGTCCCTGAGTGCTAGGCAAGGGTTGGGATCAGCCACTTAAATCAAGAAGTTCAACATTGAGCTCATTAGCTTCTCCCAGGACAGCCTTCCATCGTGAATGAAAGCTGCCAAAATTAACGGTGGTTGTAACGGCCACCAGTGTGCATCTGAGAGATGGGTGGCTGGCTGCCTTAAGGGGTGACCGAGGGGCCACCGCACTCTTAAAGCGACTTAAAGCTAGTTAATTAAAGCGATCTGGTCATTCTGGCCTTACACGAGTGAAAGAGGAGGCAGAACTCAGCATTCGCCAGGCTCTGCCAGCGAGAGCGTTCACACGGCGCCGGGCAGACCCATCGCTTCACGAAATCGAAGGGCAGAGCCTCTAAAGCCCGTTAAAAATATAAAAATTAAAGCTCACTGCCACTGACAACACAGCCTAATTTGTCACACTTGGGTCAGCTCATGGCAGACTGCTGAGTGAGCTAACGAAGCTCGTCTCCATCTGTGTCCCCCTGTCCATAGCTCACCCCCTCCAGACCTCATCTGCCCTCCCCGCTGGGCTGGGGACACCGGTGTCACCGCTCTGCGCGTCGGGGTTGGCCAGCCAGGACACGGGCATGGCTCGCCCGGCTGCTGCCAAGCACAACATTTCATAACCAACCTCCTCCTGCTTTTCCTTTGGGAAAAGCACTCGGCTGAGTCACTCCTCCTTGCAGGAGCATAATTGCCTCGAAGCCTTCTACCCTTCTTTAATTCAGTTGGGCCAACGGGCGCAGCACAATACGACAAGTTTAGTTTCCCTGGACGAGACGAATAACAATGTCTTAGGGCTACAGAGATGAGGAGGGGACTGGAGCATCTCTCTGATGAGGAAAGGCTGAGGGACTTGGGGCTTTTCAGTCTGGAGAAGAGAAGACTGAGGGGGGATCTTATCAACACTTATCAGTCCTTCAAGGGAGGGTGCCAGGGGGATGGGAACAGTCTTTTGTCAGTGGTGCCCAGTGACAGGACAAGAGGGAACGGGCACAAACTGGAGCATAGGAAGTTCCATCTGAACCTGAGGAGGGCCTTCTCTCCTGTGCGGGTGGCAGAGCAGTGGCACAGGCTGCCCAGAGAGGTGGGGGAGTCTCCCCCTCTGGAGCCATTCCAAACCCGCCTGGACGCCGTCCTGTGCCACTGCTGGAGGTGCCCCTGCTCTGGCAGGGGGTGGCACTGGGGGAGCTCCAGAGGGCCCTTCCCACCCTCACCAGTCTGGGATTCTGGGATTCAGTTACTGAAACACAGCAATTTTGAAAGAGCGTGAACTCATATAAGATACCTGACACAATAAAACCCCCTCGTCCCTGTGGCCAGGATTCAGGCATCCTTTCCAAGGTCTCCTCCAAATCTCTGCTCCCTTTTTTAAGAGCCACATGTCCTGGACCAGCAACCCCAAGAGGGACACAGCCTTCCACCTTCCTCAGGTTTCGTTACAACTGGTTGCCGCCACACGACTGGAAGTTCCTGGCCATGACCCCTGTTCGTGATGGATGCCGTGAGTTTCCAGGCATGGTCCAGCTCTGGCATGACCAAACTGAGTGGAAATCAGCAAATTAGTACAGCTGCGTTAGCAAAACCCAACCTTTCAATGCCAAGCCAACGGTTTAAACCTAAAGGTCAGCTTCTGCAGCACCACGAGGCGCTGGTGGGACAGCTCTGGAAAGAGTTAAGCCGATGCATCTCGTCTTCAAAAGCTCTGCTCACCTTGGAAGAGGCCACAGATTGAGGGTCAGTGCTGCCCGTACCCTGGAAAGTTAATTTAAACGCTCGTTTCTAAATAGCATCGCAGATATCGTTTGAAGGGCACGGCGCTGCCCGCCTGTGCCTCGCTACGAGCAAACACTGACAGGCTGGCCAATTATTCAGATGCTTGGGGGGGAAAAAAAAAAAAGAAATAAAATGTAATTTACAGTAGATTTAAAAACCACCCTCTTGCCAATTCAAGTTTGCTCCGACTTCAGTGAGAGCAGTCGGAGAGAGGTACGAACAATGCCCACGCGCTCTTCAAAGCCTTCCCTCCCCGCAGCCGGCACCACTCGCCCGGATAACAACAGATTCACCCATCAGCCAGAACAAGAAACGGACTCACTGAAGCAGCGTCCCTTTATCAGCGCTGTTTTTAAGTTTATCTCCGTGTTTTGCTGTCTCTCCATATGGCCGTTTCTGTAATAAAGGGAACGCTGGCAAGAGCTCGAGATAATAAGCAATGAATTAGGAAATGAAACAAATCCTGCACTAATGAGGAGCGAAGCGAGTGTGGGAATGGGAACTGCGTGTTCTCTCTTTGCTTACACCGAGTTTGACCAAAAGCCTTTGTACGTTGCCTGAAAATCGGTTGACTTTCCTCCAGTGCATCCCAGTGAGAAGATAAACAGTTACAGCTTTTTGTTTGTTTGTTTGTTAAATAAACAGAACTTGGTCCCTTCTGCAGTGTCATCTCCGGAAAATCCGATGGCAGCTCATCCCTGGGAAGGTGGAAGGGGATGTGCTCGCCGGGGACTCTCCTGAAGACGACAACACATCTGGCTGTAGGACCACCACTGGAATCCAGGCGGTGGTGAGCTCCGTGGGGAGCACAGGGCTGTGGGTTAGGGAGGTCAAAGGTCAGGTCAAAGGAGATGGGACCCCAAATTAGGATTGTCAGGAGAAGGAGAAGTCCCAAGAAAGGTTTTCTCTCCCCTCTCTCATTACAAGGCACCGGGAAACCACCGTCTGCCTCTCTGCGGTGGCACATAACAGACCCAGCGTGGTGGTTACGCAGGCAGAAGAAAGCTGCCACTGATTAACCAAAATTACACCCCAGACCCATCTTTTCTTCCCCTGATCACACAGGCGTGATACGCAGCTGCCTTCCGTGATGCCGAGAGATGTCCTTCCTCGTAGCCGAATAAAGGATCCCCAAGAAGACACAGTGACAAAGAACAAGCAGGAAACGATCAAAGAAAGACGGTTTTTTCCTCTCTGCCTTTCTGCAGGGAGAGCAAACGCTTCCGTTAATCAATAACAACTCTTTTGCACTTGTCAATACGGCAAAAAAAAAAACAAAACACCAAAACCCAAATCAGATGCTCAGGGAAACAGGAAAAGAAGATGACAGGCAGAAACAGCCACCTTTTTCAGCAGGTCACATCAGCCCCCAGCTAAGCTGCAGCAGCTCCTTTGTGCTGACCTATTCCTCCAGTTTTTCCCACCCAGGAAAAAGGCAAACCCTCCCCTTGCCGCATCCCGAGGATGCTCTAACAGAGCAGGCTGCCTGGCAGCTGGGAAAGCAATCTGGCACGGAAAAGTACAGCAGGCAGACCCGGGATTCGGTGGACGAGCACCGGATGACACGCTGGTCCCAAGGGTCAGAGATGCTGGATCCATGGGCCAAGCCCAATGGTGTGAGGTTCAACCAGGCCAAGTGCCAGGTCCTGCACTGGGGTCACACCAACCCCATGGGCACTACAGGCTTGGGGCAGAGTGGCTGAGAGCTGCCTGGTGGCAAAGGACCTGGGGGTGTTGGTGGACAGGCGGCTGAATATGAGCCAGCAGTGTGCCCAGGTGGCCAAAAAGGCCAACAGCACCCTGGCCTGTATCAGCAATAGTGTGGCCAGCAGGACTGGGGCAGTGATTGTCCCCCTCTACTCAGCACTGGTGAGGCCCCACCTTGATTGCTGTGTTCAGTTTTGGGCCCCTCGCCACAAGAAAGACATTGAGGTGCTGGAGCATGTCCAGAGAATGGCAACGGAGCTATGAGGGGTCTGGAGCACACGTCTGATGAGGAGCAGCTGAGGGAACTGGGGGTGTTCAGCCTGGAGAAAAGGAGGCTGAGGGGAGACCTTCTCGCTCTCTACAGCTCCCTGAAAGGAGGGGGTAGCGAGGGGGGGTCGGGCTCTGCTCCCAAGGAACAGGCGATGGGGCAAGACAAAATGGCATCATGCTGCGCCAGGGGAGGTTTAGGTTAGACATTAGGGACAAATTCTACACTGGAAGGGTTATCAAAGACTGGGACCAGCTGCCCAGGGCAGTGGTGGAATCACCATCCTTGGATGTGTTTAAAAGCCATCTAGATACAGTGCTCAGGGACATGGTTTAGAATTGGGCCTGGTAGAGTTAGATAACAGTTGGACTCGATGATCTTAAAGGTCTTTTCCAGCTGTGATGATTCTATGATTCTACGATTCTACAACCCGCAGATACCCTGGCAAGTGGGGATAAGCCAACACAGGACTAGGGTATGAAGTCCCTACACTCCTCTTCAAACCCAAAAAGCCCCATCTCAATGCACAGCTTTGGAGGGGTTTTTTAATTTAATTCCTCCCGGCAGCAGAGATGCCCAACGCTGCTCCCGGCAACTCACAGAATAGACTAGACAACTCAGCCAATGGAGGGAAGAGGAGAGGGGCACGGGGAAGCCTGGGCACGAGGGGTGCTCCAGGTAATTCCTTAAATCACCATCCCAAAGCGAGAATATCCACAAAAAAAGCATCTCAGCTTGCTCAGGCAATTGCTCTTTTCTCCCATAAAGCAAGAAGAAAGCTTTACTTGAGAGGAACAGCAATTTGCACGTGTCGGTTGAGGACCCCACCAAGGTGGCAGCATGGCCATCTGCATTACAGCATTCTCCTCTGCTCCTTCCAACGAGACACCAGGCTTTTCCTTGCGCTGTCGCTGCCCCTTAATTCAATCTCATCCAGTCTGTTGAGCTGCCAGTCAGCGCACTGTAACGCTGCTGATCCAACGCGGCTGGGAAAATCTCAATCAATACCTCTTTCTTTCGAGCGGGGCCCGTGATCTATAAGCCTAACCGCAAACAGCCACGGTTTGGAGATCAGCCATCCAACAGGAGACAGGGAAATGGCAGCTCGCTGTCCTGCAGCGCATCTCCAAGCGGGAAATCAAAGCAGCACCTTTGGCACCTTAGAGAGCATGAGACTCGGGTTCAGGAGCACAAGTGAACGGAGGATGCCCAAGTCACCCCTGAGCCTATAGGACAGCCGGAGCCACTTCTACTCTCCGATGGACGCGCATGGGTCACCCTGACACCCAACCGCAGCTCCAATTTTAGTTCCAAAAAATGATTCAGTCCTGTCTTCTTCCCATCGATACGCTGCCAGGCAGCTGCAAAGAGTAAAACTTCATCGGAGGCAGCAAAACGGAACCAAAGTAGGCAGCTGCTGCGGGGAGGAGCGGCTCGGGCGCATCTCGCATCTCGCCATCCGCCGGGCTCAGCATCGCGGCGTTCAAGAGCCTGAAGAGCCCTCGGTGAAACGGCTGATCGAGCAGGTTCTCTTGAACATCTCCGTGATAGCAGCAGCCATCCTGAGAAGCTGAGATGCTCACCACGGGGTAACTCACCCCCGCCAGGGAGTCAGCAGAGGGGGGGGCACTATGGAGCCACCAGAGCCCATCTTCACCACAGGGAAAGAAACCACCTCATATTATTGTTGTATTAATTGATTAGCCACAATATTTGCAGAGATTGCAGCGAAGCAGGGTAGGATTTATCCCCCAATCCCATAATTTAGGGCACGGGGCACCTCCCACCAGACCAGGTTGCTCAAGGCCACGTCCAGCCTGGCCTTGAACACCTCCAGGGATGGGGCCTCAACACCCTCTCTGGGCAACCTGTGCCAGTGCCTCACCACCCTCACAGTGAAAAACTTCTTCCTAATGTTCAATCTAAACCTGCCCTCTTCCAGTTTAAAGACATTCCCCCTCGTCCTATCACTCCATGCCCCAGTAAAAAGTCCCTCCCCAGCTCTCCTGTAGCCCCTTTAGGGACTGGAAGGCCGCAATGAGATCTCCCCGGAGCCTTCTCTTCTCCAGGCTGAAATAAAGGGAGAAGTTGTAAAAACGATCCAGACTAATTTCTGCTCAAACATCTACGCAGACTCTCTGTTTCACTGAGGGGTGCCCCAGCTAAAGCTGCACTCAGAGCCAGGCTCCTCTTCCTGCACTGTGATGGAATATCTCTCTCAGACAGCGATCTGGAAATGTTGCGTATAAAAATCGAGCCGCAGGTTGCTACGGACCAGTCGTTTTTGTCAGAAAACAGCCCCACGGATACTTACCATCTCTGCCCAGAAGGATGCAGGGATGCCAGTCTGATTGGAGAGGTAGAGAGTTCGGGAAGCATCTTGTAGGACTTGGATACTGCCGAAATTTATCTTACTCGGGTGCACGTAGACAACCGGTCCTTCTCCGCTGCTCACTAAATGGATTTTCTGCTCCGGGAAGCAGGTAGGAAAGATCAAAAAAAAAAAAAAAGACAGGGAAAGTTTAAAAAGATTAGACAGGTCTAAGGGTCCTCCTAGACTGAGGGGTAATTACAGCTGTTGGAAGTTTTCAGTGCTTTAAGACTGAAACAGAAGGCCTGGAGCAAGTGTGAGGTCTCCAATGATGCCACCTGAAAGCCACAAGCTCCCGTTATTGGGGATAAAGAAGCCCAGTTTCCCACGCTTGCTTTTTCACACCTCCTCCACGCCGTCAGCTCTCCTTCCTCTACCTCGGGCCCGCTCCCACCCCTTTTACCGCTCGGTCTTGCCCCAAACTGCCCTCCCCGACTTCTGCTGCCGCACAGCCCCACTTGGAGAGTAACTTCTTTAACATTGCCAAAGCTACGCCGCTGAAAACCAGCACAAGTCAGAAGCAAAGCTCCTCAGCGTAGAGCTCATGCAAGTTAGCTGCCTCCAATTTGTGCTTAGGTGTATTCCCGGTGTTATATGAATAACAGACATCAATTATTAATTACATCATTCAAGCAGTATTTTTTTTTTCTTTTGACAGTCTGAGACCCCAAAGTTTTGTTCTTGCAGAGCTGTTGGGGGAGGAATGCGGATCTCTTTGCTAAACCACCTTCTCACATCATTAAAAACAAGGAGAATTTCTCCGGTCTGGCTGGATTTCACCACTTCTAAACACCCCAAATCTTAAAACAGGATCTGAACGCATAAAACTCCCAACGCTGACAAGACGCTGTACGATTCACTGGAGGGCACGGAGTATGATTTAACCACAAAAGAAACCAGGCTCCGTGATGTAAAACCTTTAATGATGTCTGACTCAAGGAAATGGCATTGACAGCTGTCAGAATTGCGACTCCAACTCAGCCAGAAGGAGCAGCGTCCAGAAATGCTCATCCCTTGACAGGACGCTACCGCGCGCAAGTAAGAGCCAAAAATCACGTACCAAGGCTGGAACCTCAAAAATAAGGAGCTGAAGCCATGCATTGCTGATGGACCTTTTATCCCTCCGGGAGAAGGGAGGTACGGAGACCCGTGATGCTGCCCAAAGCTGCCGGGAAGAAAAAGCCGGAGGGAAGAGCTGTGCGGAAGCAGAAAAGGCAGGGCAGAACCCTTTGGAGATGAGCAGAACAACATCTGGAGGACGCTCAGGCTAGCTGGCTTCAATCAGAGTGTGTACTAACGTGATATATCCTCACGAAGGAAAGGGCTTATAAAAAAACCCAACCCCTTCATCTACAGTCTTCTTAAAGAGACAAGAAAAACCTCATTCAGCAGCGTTAGAGGCAACGTGAGACACAGGGAAAGGCAGTCAAAGGAGATGGCAAATCCAGGAGATCACCACGCGTACCCACACCCCATCAGCAGCACCGCTGGCTTTGTCGATGGGGACGTAATGTCACACTCGATCATTTAGGAGCGAAGAGCATCTGTCCCTGGCAGTCCGCTGCGGTTTGAGCGACCGCTTATTTTGACAGCGGCCAGCTGCCAACCCCCCCGCCCGCGGCACACAAGGCTGCTCTGCCACCGGTAACCCCCGGCTTGAGTTTTACCAGCTCCTTCGTGCAGGTTACATACACCAAATTGAAGCTGGCACACAGTCACCGGCAAGGAAATACCAGGCAACAGCCCCACGGAGGGACCCTACACAACCTGGATTAAAGATCTGTACGGTATTTCACCTCTGTAAAGACTTGGTAGCCATAGCAGATGCCACAACTTAAGACAATAAGAGCAAGATTGTGTTTTGCTTTATAGGAATACATCGCAGCCATAGCCCTGAGGGCAGATTTGCACCCTATGATCCATGCGGGTGGGATTTGCCACCGGTGCAGGATGTATAATAAGATGGTTAGCTGTTCTGCCAGCCCAGAAAGCCTTGGATGTGTCAGCTACGAGCGAACTACCAACACCACACAAACTATAGGGCAGACCTACAGAAAACGCAAAGAATCTAGCCGGAGAGCCAAAAACTCACGTCTGTGCTGCTGATATACGCAGCACTCGCCGGACGCTCGCAGCAGCTGAGCGTAAATGCTGCGCGTTAACGATCAACTTAATGGGCACACACAGGCGTACAATCTCGCGCTAGACGTTTCTTGAGGGACAGCTAGGATCCTCCACAGCTGAAACACTCGCCCTTTGGGCAAAGAATTGTCATATTCATCGCTAAATAAAAGAGAGCAAGGTAAAGTTTGAAATTCTAAATTGTTAGCCCAACAGTAACACGTGTAGGGACTGCACCTGGGGAGGAATAACCCCCTGCACCAGTACAGGCTGGGGGCTGACCTGCTGGAGAGCAGCTCTGTGGAAAGGGACCTGGGAGTCCTGGGGGACAACAGGATGCCCATGAGCCAGCAATGTGGCCTGGTGGCCAAGGCGGCAAATGGCATCCTGGGGGGCATCAAGAAGAGTGTGGCCAGCAGGTGGAGGGAGGTCATCCTCCCCCTCTGCTCTGCCCTGGGGAGGCCACATCTGGAGCACTGCGTCCAGTTCAGGGCTCCCCGGGTCAAGAAGGACAGGGAACTGCTGGAGAGGGTCCAGCAGAGGGCTACAGAGATGAGGAGGGGACTGGAGCATCTTTCTGATGAGGAAAGGCTGAGGGACTTGGGGCTTTTCAGTCTGGAGAAGAGAGGACTGAGGGGGGATCTTATCAACGCTTCTCAGTCCTTCAAGGGAGGGTGCCAGGGGGATGGGAACAGTCTGTTGTCAGTGGTGCCCAGTGACAGGACAAGAGGGAACGGGCACAAACTGGAGCATAGGAAGCTCCATCTGAACCTGAGGAGGGCCTTCTCTCCTGTGCGGGTGGCAGAGCACTGGCACAGGCTGCCCAGAGAGGTGGGGGAGTCTCCCCCTCTGGAGCCATTCCAAACCCGCCTGGACGCCGTCCTGTGCCACTGCTGGAGGTGCCCCTGCTCTGGCAGGGGGTGGCACTGGGGGAGCTCCAGAGGGCCCTTCCAGCCCTCACCAGTCTGGGATGCTGTGACCATTGTGTGAAGGGTTAAAGCTTTGCAAGAACACTGTAGTTAAAGCAGCGAACAGTTGAACAGCGGGGTTATTCCAGAGGGGAGAAACCCTCCCGTTGAAGGGAAGCGTGCCTTATATTTACGAGGAACTGTTTTATCAGAATTCCCTGCAAAGCCCTTCCTGTCGACTGGTTTACGCGCTCATCCACAAAGGCCTGGGCTGAGATGTTCAGCGGCATCCAGGGGATTCAGCAGCGTCACTTCCATTCGTTTTAATCAAAGTTTAAATCCCTGTGACTACTTCCGAAATGCCAGCCTTCCTGTCCGTTACAGACACCTTACGGCTCCCAGCAATCCTCCGACATCCTCTTCCAGGCTCAGAGAGACGACAAGACATTTTAAAACAGCTGCTTCAAAAGTTAATATCGTTTCAAATTAAAGTTTAATTAACTAAATTTGTTCTAGATTTCGGCTAGATGAAGCCGGGACGCTACACACCATGTTCCCTTGCCTACGTTTTGTTGTCGGCGCCGCTGTTGTGTACGCCTGAATGCGAACAACATCTTTCAGGAGGCTTTCGTCCAGGAATGCTTTGCCTCATCCATTTCCAAGCTTGGCAGAAATAAAAACCCCCAAAGCAGAGTCTCCGTTCTCCGGAGGCAAGCGGTGTGGAGACTCTTGTGTCTTCAGCTGGGGCTTTTGGCAAAGAGATACGCCGGATGTTTCTCAGCCTGACTTTCAGCCTGGTGTCTTACACAGTGCTTGTTTTAGCGGGATTTGGGGATGTCTCTGGGTGCTCCCGAACAGAAGTCCTAACGAAGCAGCAGTTGCTCTTCATCTGACAGCGCAGCAGCGCTGTACGAGACCCAGGGACCGTGCTGGGTTTCAGACTGGGCTTGTTATCCTGTCTTACACACCTGTAATTAAGCACCGCCTCAGACTCTTAGATCATCACCTGCCTAAGAAGATACCATCCTTCCTCTTCCCTACGTGTTAGCTGCTGCTCGTGCTGTGAATCCCTCCTTTCCTCGTCCACACCGGTCATATATAACAAGTTCTCGTTTTCCCAGGAAGGATCCCTGGAATTTGCGACCCTGCCGGTACACCTCCCGCCCCGCCGAGGTGAGTGGCGCAAAGACCCGCAGCCCCCAGCGCTCACCAGCGGGGATTCTTCGCTCCCAAACACGGCGACACGAGCCACGGTGTCCTGCTCTCCCAGCACCTGGGCTTCCAGGGTAAACGGGACCTCCGCGGAGCTGTGAGGTGGGATGATCCCACACGGCACGGGGCTGGAGTACCGCACAGCAGCATCCTCCTTGTGCTCCTATAAGGGACAGAATCAAATGCCAACTTCAGAGCGACCTTCGAGGAACCTTTAAACTCCTTGACATCTACCACAATGGCAATTAACACATTTTTTTAAAAAAAATCCCTAGGAAAAAGCAGAAAGGCACAGAAGAAGATGCCATATTTGTACGCGCTTAGCATCCTCGGAGGGTCCAAAAGCTGCTGCATCCACAAACACCCACTCGTGTGCTGGAAGCTGCTTTTTGTGACCCCCTAAATTCTCCTGCATGAAAGCACCCCAAAGACTAGAACATAAACTGCTTCCCAAAGGGCTTGAGCTGCTTCCCAAAGGGCTTGAGCTGCTTCCCAAAGAGCTTGAGCTGCTTCCCAAAGGGTCTGAGCTGCTTCCTAAAGTTTGCACTCATATAGGTTTCTGTTCTCAGTCAACAGGGGTTTGCTGAGAACAGGAACCTACCTGAATATAGACCAGCAAGCTCTCAGCCAGACCTCTTTTTTTTTTTTTTTTTTTCCCTAATAAACCCCTGGATAACGTTTGAGGGCGGGAGGCGGCCGCGATGCCAAACCTGAGGAAGAACCCTGTAGCAGCCTGGCAGATCGCTGTCGTTCACGAGGGTCAGCATCTCCCGATAAGGCAATTTCAGAAGGCACCGGCCAAACGTCACGACGGGGTTGAGCACTCGCAGCGGAGGAACTACGCATCTAGGCAAAGAGGTGACCGAAAGGCAATCAGAGATACCAAGAGAATGTAGAATTTGTTTACTCCCCGAATAGCACGAAATGGAGCATAACCCATTTGTCACTGTCAAACAGACATTTAATACCCCAACAGCGATAAATCACCTTTAACTTCATTTTATTCACTTTTACTCTTGTGAAGGAGGGGCAAACCCTGAGTCTCAGCATGGCAGAGGCCACCAAGTGCCTGGGCAGCACACGGCGCCCCGTCCCAGAGCTGTCTGATAGGCAGCTTCGCCCCTAGGAGGCTTCCAAGGACCCTCCCAATGGTCCCAGTAAGGCGGGAGCTCTGGAGGAGTCTTCTCCCCAAGGACCAGCGCTCACTCAGGGAACACAAGACGCCACTGTCTGAGTAAAAACGACCCCCCCCTCTCCCATATCATTGTTGTCCTGCCTGAAAACTCAGCCACTTGTCCCAGCGATGGAGGGCACGAGCCACCACCTGCCTTCCGCAGTGGGTGACCGCCCTTTCCCCGTTTCTGTAGCTACTTTGGTCCTTCACCTCCCCCCCAGCTCCTTCTGCATTTGTTTTTTTTAAAGAAAATTGCAGCCCAGGCGCTGACTGGCTGACTCTGCCTGGGAGAGGGAACAGCAGCAGTGAACTGCATCCTTCCCGTAATTAAACTGACACCCACTGCAGCACGACAGGACTGAATCTGGCTGCAGCAAGAACAACTTTTTGGCTTAAGTCTGAGAACATTAACGCTGAAAGGAACCAGAGAAACCTGAGCTCACCTTCCACATCAAGGACTATTTTTCCCTTCGGAAGATCTTGCCTTTATTTGTCCCTCACCAGTCCCACTGTAATCCCTTCCCCGTTTACGCGCGCCTTCGTTAAGCTTTTCAGCTTTCAGCAGGCTGCTCGGTGCATCCCAAACGAATGTTGTGTTTTGGTCACAACCCACCACTTGCAGGAAGGAGGAGAGACAGCCCCTCTGGATTTTTAAGCCTCAAGCCCCAAAACACAGGCCAATAACGAATATAATGACTGTTTCCTTTAGAAAAAGGCTGAGGGCCATGCCCGTCCATCGAGCACAGGTGCTTCTCAACGTGGGCTGCTTCCAAAGCACTGCTGCTCTCATACCGAGCTGGGTAGAACGAGCTCATTAAGCAACGCTTCTCGTTTGGAGATGGAGCCAGCAAACCACGTGCGAGGCAGCGCGCTGGTGACGGACGCACGAGGAGAGACGATGAGCCGCAAGGGAAGCGCCCGATACCTGGCTGTGAGGAGCAGCGCCAACACCTCCTTGCCAACGCCATCCACGTCCACCACCAGTGCCAGCTCGTATCTCTTCAGCGTGTTGGAGCACAGGGTGACCTGGTGGAAGAGAAGAGCATCAAATACTTCATTGCTCCCAAAAGCCATTATCCATGTGTGGTGTCCTCCGGTTCTCATCCTGCGGTAAGGAAAGGGAGGATTTTGCCCTAATTCTTCTGCTGGTCCATGCGTAGAGCACAGTCTCTGGGGGTAATACAAGTCTTGTGACAATATCTGCTTTGCTAAATACACCGTGCAGTTATCAGGGCGTACATAAGCTAAATTAAAGCCCAATTAGCCTAATGCTCTACTCACCACCGTATTAGAATTAAGGGACTGATTTTTAGTCTCAACGGCAATAGCATAAATCCAGAGGAAATCTGTTGACTTCAACAGAATGAGTTCAGCTTTACAATGGGAAGCTGAGGGCAAAACGTGGCCCAGCAGATGCTGTGCAGTTCAGGGCTGCCAGAGCTATTTCAGTCCCCGTTGGAGATCACCGCAGCGAATCCAGCTCCTTCTGCTCAACAGGAGAGGAGAAACAAGACGGGGAAGAAAAGCAAACTGTTTTATACAATGACATCTCTCTTTTTAACAGCCACCTTCTGTCCTCATCCTTCCTCTGCCCACTTTAAATCAAAGAAATTGCTCTAAGCAGCTCTCAAAAACCGCAAGAATGGCTTCTGTGCTTGACCATACACTACGTGATCTTCTGTTTATGATTTCAGAAACAAAACGGTGCTCCTTTGGAAAAGTCCCAGAGTAACCCAGCTAACAAAAGCCTGATGCTAGTGCGTATATCCTCCTGGCATTGTGCTAGCAGCACTAAAGCCCTCTTGTACATCAAGTGAAGCTCCAGCTCCACCTGCTGAAACACCTATGGCCGGACTCTTCCCATACCTGGATCTCCAGGAAGCCCTGGGAGCGAATGGTTCCTCTGCAGGGCGTTATGGTAAATTCAGTTGGCTTGATGTGACCGCGAGCTCTCTTTCTCCTGGACGGGCGAGTGTCCTCCGACATCTGAGCCAAACTGGTAACACTGGGTGCTCCCGTGCCGTCCCCAGGAATGCGGAGGTTGAAGGTCATGGGCACCAAGGAGGTGTTAGTGAGGCGACACGACAAGGTGCGAGGAAAACCTAGGAAAATGGCACAAAGATCAATTTATGCACCAATTATCCCATGCTTCCTGGTGGGAATATCCTGTTACGATAGAACTGTGCTTGGAGTTTAGCTCTCTTCAGTCTCAACTGCAGCTAATTGAGAAGATAAACGAGGAATTAATCGCCACTGAAGATGCCTTTTCTGCTGACCTCAGAGGTTGCTTCCTTGGCAATGGCCACTCTTAGCGATGCTGAACACCAGAAGTCTCTCCCTCTAGTTGCGAGGAGCTCTCTCCCTCACCTGCCCGAAAATCAGCACCAATTCTTTCTCCTTTATGAGTGTGCGCCCAGACAGACTGCTTACTCCAAAAATTCAATCAGTAAAACTCTGTGTCAACTCCCTGAACAGTTCCACAGCTCTCAATACACAAAAGCAGCGTGTTGTCATTGAGGAGCATCTAGAGTGAGAGAAAGGAAGGGTGAAACTGGGAACCAGAGCACGATGCAGAGCACCCTAACGCAGTTTCTCTAGGCAGGATCCTTAAGGCACCTCCTGTTTTGGGGCAACCAGACCGAGCATGTGACAATTTGCCACCCACTTCACAGGAGGCGAGCCTGGTGCTTGCTTCAAAATTAGCAGGAACCGTGTCTCACCTTACCTAACAAATGGGGACATGACATCCACACTGCACACTGGCTTTAATTACTGCCCGCAAAGGTTTACATCACTTTAGCTTTGACGCTGGCTTGCCTTTAAGCACCAGTGACATGACCACGCTTGGTGGGGATGTTCTGCAGAGACAGGACAGCAGATCAAAACCTGCTCTGGAGCAGACATCTGGGCTGGCTGGCCAGCCACCTCCCATGGCTTGGTTACCAAGAGTTATTTGACCACAGATTGTGGAGACCAGTGATGGGTGGTGTTCCTCAGGGGTCGGTACTGGGACCGGGGCTGTTCAACATCATTGTTGGTGACATGGACAGTGGGATCAAGTGCACCCTCAGCAAGTTTGCTGATGATACCAAGGTGTGTGGCAAGGTAGACACGCTGGAGGGGAGGGATGCCATCCAGAGGGACCTGGACAGGCTGGAGAGGTGGGCCCAAGCCAACCTCATGAAGTCAAACAAGGCCAAGTGCAAGGTCCTACATCTGGGCTGGGGCAATCCCAAGCACAACTCCAGGCTGGGCGGGGAATGGCTGGAGAGCAGCCCTGAGGAGAAGGACCTGCGGGTGCTGATTGACGAGAAGCTCAACATGAGC
>VUYV01000269.1:559168-581726 GCA_008711295.1 Anarhynchus alexandrinus
CCCCCCCACCCCCCCAGAGAGCCCTGCAGGCAAGTGATGGACGTCCCTGTCACCCAAGCAGGGATGCCAGCGCCAGGAGCACGGCACTGAGCGAGGAATCCCTCGGGAGCGACTTTTAAAAAAAAAATAAAATCAATCCTTTCCTTCCACAGCTCTTAACAACGGCAGCTGGTGGGCAGGAAGACAGTTTGTTAACACAAGCCCTGTGTAATTACCGTAGGTGGCATTTGCCAAGTAAACCCTGCGCAATTACTGTGTAAATAAAAAGCTGTTCCATGACATTTGTATCCGTCAGCTCGGGGCAGTAAGGAGAACATCAAAGCAGCAGGGTTAGAGATTTCTCCACCCTCCAGAATGGGAGCCCGGCCGCTGGAGGACCGCATCCCATCCGCGCCTCTTCCTCTTACACAGGGAAAACTGTAATGGTTGGAAATCTGACGGCTGTCTCGGGAAACACCTTAAGCAGCGGCATGCCGAGACGCAGGGGAAGGACGGGGTAACGCGAACCGGGCAGCTCGCTGCAAGCGTTCCCTGCGCCGTGCCAGCACAGCAAAGGGATCACCTCTGTAAGGGCAAAGATGGCGTCACTGGGGCGAGTCAACGATAACCGCTCCCAGAAAGGCTTGACAGCACTTCCGTAGGACGGGATGAGCACAAAGCTTGCCCGGCACACTGCTCAGACTCCCATTTCCAAGGAGGATGCTCACCCCGCCGAGTACAGCGAGCCCTGCGCAACGCCACCCGTGCGCACCAGAGACCCTGAGCCACAGGGTGACCATTCCCGCATGGGGAGAGAAGCACATGGCGGGCAGAGGCGGTCCTGTCGCAGGGACCCCACGCTCAGCGGGGCTCGGCCACCTACGGTCTGGCAGCGCCGGGGTAGCAGGAGGTGATCCAGGGTTTGAACTCAGCTCCTACCGCCTCGGGAGTCTGATGATGCATCCACATAATAAAGACTCATCTTGGAGGTAAATGGTCTATAGGGGCGTAGTGCTCCTCCACTAAGTTGTGTCGTTCTTTGGCCTTTACGGACACCTCACAGCAGAGCAAACGGTGGTAAACCCACGGCATGAAAACTTATCCCTTCCCTGCCTCGGTTGTTCTGGGATCATTGACCCAAGCTTGTAGGCACCCTGAGGGCTGGCCTTCAACAGGAGACCACTTGGAAGCCACGGGGACAGCAGGCACGTGCCAGCACTGCCCTGCTAACCACCGACCCGTCCCAGCACTGCCCTACTAACCACCGACCCGTCCCAGCAACTACAGGAGAACCGAGCAGGCTGGAAGACTATCTGTGCCTCACCTTCACTGCGGGCAACAGAAGGAGGAGAAAGGAGCTGTACCTGAGATGTCGCAGTAGACCGTTTGTTGGTAGACTCTGGCTTCCCGGGGTTTAAAGATCACATTAATTTCAACCGAAGAATTGGGCCAGACATCTCCTTCCTAAAAGAGAAGGAGACAGCAAACCATTTATCTTCAAACATTACATTTCTTGTTTTCAACCGCAGCCCTGTAAGCCTTTATTTCGAGCATCGATGAAGTGCAAGAAGCAGGCAACACTTATCAACACAATTTATAAGAGTTTAGAAGCAGCTGCAAAAAAAAAAAAAAAATTGTTCTAGAGTCCTTTACCTTTACGGGGACCTGGTAGAGGCATTTTGTTAAATTAGGACTATAACGAAGCTACCAAACTGTCTCTCACTCCAGCGAATCAAGCAGGATTTCTTCAGCCTAAGGAAAAAGTACTTCTCTCCTCCAAACCCTCCCGTACCGCCCGGTATCGCTATGGCTACATGAATGCTTTTACTTCGATCAGAAGAAATTGAGCAAACCCAATGTTTTTTCCATGCATAGTGACAAAAGCGCTGCCTCGCACACCCATCACCTGTATGAGTATACGCGTGTGTATAACACACTCGGGTGAGCCGGGGCGCTCAGCACCGAGCAGAACGAGCCCTCCCGCCTGCGGGTCAATGAAGACCACAGTCCTTCCTGCTGACGGCCGCTTCGGCCAGCACGCAGGTTATGGAAGATCTGAGGATGAAGTGGGGAGTTGCATGCGTCCCGCTTCCCTCTGCAAGGTGCGCACGCTCCCGTTTCCCTGAACGCCGCCTCCAACAAGAAGAGATGGGATCTGCTTACAGCTCTGCACCTCTTTCAACCGAAAATCAACTAAAACAGCTCTTTTCCTTGTCACGTTCAGAGATTTGTGTGATTCTGGAGCATGTCCAGAGGAGAGCCACGAGGATGATGTGAGGGCTGGAGCACCTCTCCTATGAGGAGAGGCTGAAAGAGTTGGGGCTGTTCAGCCTGGAGAAGAGAAGGCTCCGGGGAGATCTCATTGCGGCCTTCCAGTACCTAAAGGGGCTACAGGAGAGCTGGGGAAGGACTTTTTACTGGGGCATGTAGTGATAGGACAAGGGGGAATGGCTTCAAACTGGAAGAGGGCAGGTTTAGAGTGAACATTAGGAAGAAGTTTTTCACTTCAAGGGTGGTGAGGCACTGGCACAGGTTGCCCAGAGAGGTTGTTGAGGCCCCATCCCTGGAGGTGTTCAAGGCCAGGCTGGACGTGGCCTTGGGCAACCTGGTGTGGTGGGAGGTGTCCCTGCCTATGGCAGGGGGGTTGGGACTCGATGATCTTCAAGGTCCTTTCCAACCTAAACCATTCCATGATTCTATGATTCTATGATTTAGGTTGGGGCCATGCTACCAGTGCTTCCCCAGCTGTCTGCTGCCTCCTCGGGGTCTTCTCTCTCTGCTTCTCTCCCAGAGAGTCCTGGCAGCAGCGCTCAGTCCCAGGGAGCCTCGTTGTGCATTTTTGGAGGCATCCCTGGTTCGCAAAGGCTCTCGCTCGCCTCTTGCGACTGCTTTAAACAAAAGGTACCACTTACATCCATCCCCTCAACCCCCGGCATTACAAATGCCTCTCCCTGCATTTGTTGACATAAATATATGCACCTCTGACAAGTGTAATAATACTCTACTAGGAATGAAAAATGTAGCTTCTAGAAGGAGGCAAAAAGAACAGAGTTCTTTTTTTTCTATCAACAGAGCGAGGTTTTGATTCCGCTCGCTGCTGGGTATCCTCAGCGCTTGGTCCGGAAGAGTCTTGAACTGACTGGAGCCTCTGGCGCTCCTGCGGCATAAATATTAAATAACTATAACACTTCCCATGGACTCCGCGCTTCGAGCTCAAAGGACAGTCCCCACCACGTTTCAAGAGCTATGACACGGCGAGTCGTTGGGCTGCAGCTGCAAATAACTCCCTAACGCACAGTCTGCTCGGAGTCAACAGAACAGAGGGCAGAACAGGCGGAGAAAACCGTTTCCAACACCATCCACCACCAACATCCACCACCAACATCCACCACCAACATCCACCACCACAAAAAATAAGCGAAGGGAAGTCTAAAAGCGCAAAGGCACTTGGATTCCTCTTCAAACCTGGAGCAAACGCATTCGCCAGAGCAAATGTACTTGGTGTTTCTATCCAGCGAGCAACTGGATGAAGATGGAGCCTTATTATACCACAACACACTCGCTTGAGGAAGCAAACCAGGGACGTCAGCCTGCAAGCCACAGCCGGCGTGGTAGATATCAGAGCCTTCGGGTCCCACAGGGATGCTGCATGGGCTCAGCATCCACAGAGTTATCTCAGATTTGCAGGAATAAAAGCACTCGGGATGCTCTGAAAAACATAAACTCTGCTACGACGTCTGCAGCTCGCCTAAGCCGAGCCACTGAGAAAAAGAAAACCACTCAAGATGATAGATTTCCCTGGCTTGGCTAATTAGAGTCTGATAATCCAGTGCCTTGCTGGGCTCACCAGCACCACCAGCACTGCCGATAACGCCGAGAGCGGTGGTGATGCTCAAGGTCTCCATCTCCCAGGTGGGGCATAAAGAAGGGGAGGAGAGCACGTCCTGAGCCTTAAACACAGGGGTGCGGTGAAAGGGAGGGGAGCGAGAGGAGCCCAATTTCAGAACGGCCACCCAGGTCCCTCCAAGGGAAAGTCCATCTGCTTCGCAGAGCCTCATGTGCCGGACGGCAAACCAGGGAGAAGGTATTCAACTGAGACCAGATGGGACCAGCACGCTGGGGGTGAAAATTGATGCCAGAATTCGACTGTAGGTCTGCAATGGCGCTTACGAGGGCTGTGCTCAGCTGGATTACAGCTTCGAGCTTGCGCCGGCGGTCAGACAGACCATGCCTACCCCAAACCCAGCAGCCGATTTGCCCGTGCTACCGCTTGCAAGACTTTGGGACCTATCCGAAAAAGCAGAGCGAGATTTTTAGACCACGTCATCACTCAGTGCAACACTGGCTGCCCTAAAGCCGAGCTCGCACCAACAAGAAGGTCTCACAGAGCCAAATCGTTCTCGGGAAACTCCGAGAACAGCCCTCCCTCCTTCCACCGAGGCCAGAAAACAAACTTCTTTGAGCGCAATGCGGCAGTATCAGTCTTTCAGGTCAACTATCTAACAAAGTACCGTTTTGCTGCTGGATCGCGGGCTGATGGTACTCACCGGTCTATTTTATGTGCCGCAATCAGATATATTGGCCCCGCGGACACTTCGGGGCAGTTTGGTTATTAGTCAGAGGTTGACAGAGGCAATACATCTCCCGTTAATGGAAGCCAGCGTGATACAATTCATAAGCAAAAATGAAGCTAAGCAGGAAAGGGAGAAAATTAAAAAGAACCGTTGGCCTGATGAATATGTATCTGCTAACAACAGCGCAGTTTTCTAGCTGAGCGAGTTTAGCTGACTTTGGGATTCGATGAACTCCAAGGCCAGCACATCTGCGACAGAAATATAACCACCACGGTGATCTTACCCCGTTGTTTTGGAGCACAGTAACTGCAATGTATCACGGAGGCAGTGACAGGGACAGACTTGGCAGGGCAGGAGACCTCGGAAGGCGGCGCGGAGCCAGAAGGCAGGGACCAGAGCGGGAGATGGCTCAGAGAGAGCACGTGCTTCATGCTCTTCTGTCTTCTTGTCACCCACATCACCCGTCCCCGCTCTGGTCACTGCTGGTTGAGCTTTGGGCGGACAGGAGGAGGATGGCAAACTTACCTATTCCCCCCCAGGCTCTGGCAGCCAGACAGAGCGATGCTCTGCACACCTGAGCCCCTAACGTGACCCGCAGAGCCACCACCCCGACTGCAGCGGTGAACACGCACCCGGAGACACTGTGACTACAGCAGGGAGAAAGAGAACTTCATTTAAAACCCAATATTTCAGTAAATTCCCCTTCCCCGTTTTACAGCATACAGAAGCAGAGGCACAGCCAGACTTTTGGCCACTGCAGAGCCCATCCAGGGAACTGCAGTACTTCCAATGCTCCTCTCAGGGCAGTGAAAACCTTCCAGAAGCTCCTCTGGCAGGGCAGCACTGTTAGCCCGGTTCCTCCAAGGAGATCCCAACATACAGAAGGAATAAGGGCTGAATCTTCAAGTGTTCAGGAGAGATGTGGGAGTATTCACACTCCATAAACCTTAGATATCCAACTTGGACCATCTACAGGGAGCCTCGGGCTACAAAGCCTCCATCCCCTCCAGTGCAGAAGCTGAACATCCCAGGTTCTCCACCAACCTGAGACACCCGAGTTTGGCGTCAAAGTTAGGTGATGAGGATACCCCTCCTCCCTGGAGTGCCATAAAAACCTTTGACAGTCCTCACACCACACCAGCGGTGCACCAGCACCAGGAGCGCATGGCTATGTGCTCTCTCACACCCCAGAGAAGAGCCCCGGTACGTGCCCTGTGCTCTCTGCAGACACTGAGCTCAAGACCAAGAGCTGCCCCTCAGATGAACCCCTTCTGGTCTTTGCAGCTTTTGGTTAACCTGGTTTGGGAGAACCATGACCACACTTATCCTGTTCTCAGGGGACACTGCCTCTTGCCATGAAACTGCCTTGTGTGATATCAAGTCTGCTTCAACATCTTTTTTCTCCTCTCCACCATGGGACCTGTCCCCATTCAACTCTCGCCCCCACCTACCCCCAGCCCCCAGTAGCCCGTACACATCTGTAATGGGAGCCAGCAGCGACGTCCTGCCTCCCGATAGGTGCCAGTCTCTTGAGCTCCCGATATGAAATCACCCTTCTGCAGGATCCAACGTGGAACCTTTTGGCAGTACGTCCGCAGATAACTTCCCTGTATTGTCAGTGAAGCTGTAAGCCACACCATTTGACTCCAGATCTTTAGAAACCAGTTTGCAAGGCCCAGTCAGAGCTGGCTACCCCAGCCGGGACACGCTGCCCAAGGCTCCCTCTGCTCACGGTCAAGCGGGCACAGAAGGCAGGAGAGAGACATCAGGGCTTTGCAACCTGCTCTGGCTGCCTGCTGCTCTCCACCTGGGATATGAGACATGGCGCAGGACACAAAGCCCCAGTTGTCCCATTCCTGCATCACCGTTGCCGTCGGAAGGGGAACCGGAGTTGGGTCAGCGCCTGCAGGGCATTTATCTGACTTTGGAACTTGATCCTGGCCCAAGATGGCCCAAACCAGAGATCAAAATGGTGAACTTCCACCGCACCGAATAACTACAGCTTCAGGGAGACCCTGGGAGAACACCGCCAGTGTACATCTCCAAACAGCGAGGGAGTGGAAGCATGTCCCCGCGGGCATCACTCAGAGCAGCTGAGCTCCCAGTGGGATGATTTCCTTAATACCGCCAAGACCACAGCGATTGCTGCGACGTTGCTGGGATCTCTGTGTACGCTATGTAATTAACCAGGGCGGGAGGGAGCCTTGAGCTTTGGGCCGACGTCATTCCTTCTTTTACAACCTAAAGAGATGAGGGTGCAGCGCACAACCCCCTCCCTTGCTGGGGATGATGTCTTGCCACGCTCTGGGAATCCACGCAGTGATGCACTGAGGTCCAGACAAGGGACACATCTCCAGACATCTGAGGAGCTGCTGGATCCCGAGGCAGACTCAGAAGAGACTCCTCCAAGGCACTGGAGGAAACAAGCCTAGGGACCAGCCATAAAACCTGTCCTTCTATATGCATCAGCACAGCTCTCCAAAACAATCCCAATGCTGCCTCGCACTCATAACCTCACTCCCAAAAAAACCACCCCTGCACCAGCAGTTCCGAGACTCGGTCTCTTGAGCTCCTGATACGAAACCACTGTTCTGCAGGATCCAACGTGGAAACTTTCGGCAGCATGTCCACAGATAGCTCCCCTGCCTCGTCACTGAAGCTGTGAGCCAGACCCTTTGACTCCAAAGGTGGAGGGGAAGAAGTAATCAGTTATACTTTAATTCTACTATTTCATGGCTGAAACAAATTCTTTAAAGACATAACTATTCTGGGAAGTTTTTGTCATTTCTCCCTTCGTTACTGCTGTACATCAGACTATAAAACTAGAAAAATATTGTGAGTTATTTCTCCTGGGAAATTAAAATAGGCTGTTGAAGAGGTTCCTCACATTCCTGCTATCCCACAGGGGAAAGGAAAAAAAAAAAANACTGCTGGTTAAAAGGATACGCTTCGTTAGCCACCCTCGCAGGCTACTGCTACACGCGTACGAGCCTCGGGACACCTCGGGAGCCAGCGGTATGCCCGGGCGAGCGTGTTCTCTACAGGAGAGCAGTTGAGCCAGAGCACAGAAAGCTACCGTGGATGCTAACCAGATCAGAAATAAAACGTACACGGTGCTGTGAACATGATGTTGCAGCACTTTTGGCTTAACGTCAGGCTCGGACAGGCTGCAACTGGCAGGTGGCATGAAATACAGACAGCGGATGTATGAGGACGCAGCACAAAACCTCCAGCTGTTGTGCCCCGGCTTCACTACAGCGTAGAGCAACGCGATACGGGAGGGGATAGCACACCGTGACTCAGCTGCAGAAGCGATCTCTACGTAAGAGCCCCACCATAAATACCTGCAGATCCCATTTGCCCCTCCCTCAGCCCCTAAATAACGCGAATCTGCTGGATCTCCACCAGCCCGCGTAAGGAAAAAGCCGGTCTTGGAAAGGCGGGCACCACCAGCTGTTGGGCAAATCCCTTACTTCGTTTTGTAGAACGGGAAGGAGATCCACGGAAAGGAGATCACTGCTCAAAGCAGACAGAAAGCCAGCGACAGAGCCGGCAACGCAAGTACCGACACGACACCCAGAGTGCATCCCGCGACTTCAGGGCACTTCGGAGAAAGGCAGTGCCAAAGCAACATCTGCCTCTCTCCATAAATAACCGAACCCACAGCGAGCTGTGGGATGGACCATAGCCCCCACCAGAGATGGTGCCTTCTGCCAAAAACTGAAGTGCTCTGTTGTAACCTCTTCATTTGGATAGGGACCAGCTTGGTTCCCCAGCTGAGGTGGAGATTTGTGGGATGAAAAACCAGTTACCTCCTGGCCCAGCCTCTGGATCAACAACAGGAGCCGTTTCATAACCTGGACATCTTGAAGACCACCTCCATCAGCTCGGAGTTAACACGTGACACCCAGGAGTCAATACCAGGCAATGACAGGACAGTGATGACTTGTCAAGGTCAGTGAGATGGTAACAAACCCTTGTCCTCCCTTTCCTCTGGTTTCCATTTCCGAGGAGTCAGCTCCCACGTGTCCGCAATGTGACTTACAGCTAATCTGTGGTGGGGAGGATGCAGCAGGAAGCAAGGACTTTGTCCTTTGGTAGCCACCTGTGCTTCTATCACGGCTGCTTCTGCTGACATATCGGGCGTATTTGCAAAAATAAATTAAACCACATTGGAGATGCGCTCGGCAAGTCGGAGTTGCATAACAGCTTGTTTCCCACAGGCTTGGATGGCTGCTCAGAATGCTCATGGTCACATGGTGATTCCAAAATCACTGCCTCCTCTTTTTTTTTTTGCTATTATTTTCACGAGCGAGTTAACCCTACGCAGACTGAAGTGACCCTCCTGCAGCGTCCACAGACAGCAGCTCCTGACAATACCGGCAGCTCTCAGTCCACCGACGCAGCAGAGCTCCTGCACAAGCCCTGCAAAGCCACCTGGCCCAGACAGAGCTTCCCGGACTACCATCCCTCCCCATCAGCTTCCTAACCTCTGGAAGCAATTATTTCACAGAATCCCAGACTGGTGAGGGTGGGAAGGGCCCTCTGGAGCTCCCCCAGTGCCACCCCCTGCCAGAGCAGGGGCACCTCCAGCAGTGGCACAGGACGGCGTCCAGGCGGGTTTGGAATGGCTCCAGAGGGGGAGACTCCCCCACCTCTCTGGGCAGCCTGTGCCAGTGCTCTGCCACCCGCACAGGAGAGAAGGCCCTCCTCAGGTTCAGATGGAACTTCCTATGCTCCAGTTTGTGCCCGTTCCCTCTTGTCCTGTCACTGGGCACCACTGACAAAACACTGTTCCCATCCCCCTGGCACCCTCCCTTGAAGGATTTACTGAGAAGATCCCCCCTCAGTCTTCTCTTCTCCAGACTGAAAAGCCCCAAGTCCCTCAGCCTTTCCTCAGAAAGATGCTCCAGTCCCCTCATCATCTCTGTAGCCCTTTGCTGGACCCTCTCCAGCAGATCCCTGTCCTTCTTGACCCGGGGAGCCCCGAACTGGACACAGTGCTCCAGATGTGGCCTCCCCAGGGCAGAGCAGAGGGGGAGGATGACCTCCCTCCACCTGCTGGCCACACTCTGCTTGATGCCCCCCAGGATGCCATTGGCCTTCTTGGCTACCAGGGCACATTGCTGGCTCACGGGCATCCTGTTGTCCCCCAGGACTCCCAGGTCCCTTTCCACAGAGCTGCTCTCCAGCAGGTCAGCCCCCAACCTGTACTGGTGCATGGGGTTATTCCTCCCCAGACGCAGTACCCTACACTTGCCCTTGTTGAACATCATAAGGTTCCTCTCCGCCCAGCTCTCCAGCCTGTCCAGGTCACGCTGTATGGTGGCACAGCCTTCCGGCATGTCAGCCACCCCTCACAGTTTTGTGTCATCAGCAAACTTGCTGATGGTACACTTTATTCCTTCATCCAGGTCATTGATGGATATATTGAACAGGACTGGACTCCCATCACTTGTAAAAAGGCTTCGATTATTTCTACAGGGTGCTCCCAGACATCATGGGTGCTGGGCGGGAAGAAGAGAGCAGCCACTTTTGGCCAGAAGGCTGCAAGGTCCCAGCTTTGGGGGGGCTTTTCCAGCAGATTTAGGTGGCAGTGCCAGCAGGGTGCCTGTCCGAGCTAAAAGTTCCAGGGCCACCACCAGAGAGAAGGGTATGGAAGTCAGTGGAGTTTTTAGATTCTACATTTCATAAAGAGGAGAAACTACTTATCGTTCGATGTAAAGACACCCATATGTCAGGGGGAGAAGAAAGACACGAGCAAAACTCTGAATGTGAAACGTTGTTCCCTAAATAACAGAATTAATGGAAATCAAAAGATTGATAATTCCGGACAAGACAGAAGGGGTGAGACTCCTGTAGTAGCCCACTTATATTCAGTCCTAGAGCAAAGTGGGAAACATCAACACAGCCATTTAGGAGAGGTTTCCACTCAAGACTTGAGGCCAGGCTACACTTTATGTCCGTAGGTGGTTACATGGAGCACCGGGGCTCAGTGCTGCGGGCAGGCAGACCACTGGACCTCACCTTAACGCACTTCAGGAGCTCAGGAGGGGGTTAAGGTAGTTGTGGAGACACAGTCCAAACTGCAGTGAAGCAGGAGCCCTGGGGGACGCTCCAAAACCAGCTCTGATGCACCGCAAGATGCTCTTAACACTCAGCTCCCGCTCTCTACGATATTCCTGCTGCTCTGACACAATCTCCTGGTCACGCCATGCTGCTGTCGGCTACAGCGGCGTGAAACTGCAGTTGTTCTGCAGTGGCTCTCAGCCTTAACCAAAAAGAACACGATCTCCTTCCTTGAAAAAAAATAAAATAGGTTCACCTATTTTAATACGAAAAGAAGAGGTTGGGCTTGTTCTAGGGTTTACTCCAAAGACGAGAAGGGATTTTGTACTGCTCAGCCAGCAGGCGTTCTTCATCTCAGACCATGCAAACACTCAGAATCAGGGCTTTGGCTGATCAACGGACATGAGATTTTGCTTGCATAAAGAGAAAAGGCAAAAGATTTTCAGTACCTATGTGCAACAGAAATCAAAAAGTCTGTTTAAACCTGCCAGCCTTACGTCCAGGCTCACCGATGACGCCGGGAGATTCAAGATGTGGTTTAAGTCCTGGTTATGGGAAGAGATTGGTATTTCTGTGATTAAACTTGGGCTGAATTTGGCCTCCTTTCATTCTTCAGGTCAATCTGTGAACTGACAGTGCTCTTATATCCTTTGTTAATCCACAAATAGTATATAAGGTGTGTCCTTACGTATAATAATCAATACCTCTGAACACTGTTTATTAAGTGCCCTTAATTTCTAGCCCTTGCAGCAGCTCGGCTTTCAGCAGGCTCTCGCTGCCCGCCGGCAGCCTGCGATTCGGAAATGCTTTTTGCACCGAGCTCTCCCGGCCTCACCAGAAACCTGATGTTTTCCCCTCTTTGCACATCACGCCAGCTGATGCAGTGATGTGCCAAGTGACCTCATTCAAGGAGGAGAAGGAGGAGGTGGAGGAGGAGGAAGGGAGGTTCTCAGCTATGGCTTACCACCGGCTCAATGGTGAAGATGTCATCGGAGAAGAGCATAGAGTCTCCTTGCACCTTCGCCCTCTGGTTCTGGAAGGTGCGGGAGAGAAGGGAAAGGCGTTCTCGGAGAGCAGGGTCCACCGCACACTCCTTGAGAAAATAATCCGTCTGGTCCTCCTCCTGCCTCCGCAGCCTGCGACACAGCCTGCAGCCACCGGGAGAGACAAACCAAGCAGATAATTTAATAAGCAACATATTTGCGGAGATTGGCGTGGAAGGGCAGGGGCAGCAAGGCGCTGCGGGGAGGAAGAGCAGCGGCTCAGCGAGGGGCTGACCCCGCAGCCACGGGGTCCCAAACGGACCAGAACATCACTTGTCGTACACTGGCGCGGCATAGGTTTACTCCACGCTTATAAACTGAGAAAAGAGGGTTTTTTTTCTGAAAGCCAGCAGCCTTCAAGAGAGCGACCTGGCTCAAAGCCACTGCCCCAACTGCAGGAGAATCCACCAACAACCTCAACTGGTTTTTCCTACTGTAGAGCTGCTCCTGGGAGGCAGATGACAAAGATCCAGGAGCACCCGCTGCAGCGCTTCACTGGGAAGGGGGGAGGCAGCTGGGTTTCAGCCGCAGGTTACCCACATCCCTCTTTTTTTCTTCCCTTTTGGACCCGCAGGGATAAGCAAACAGTGTCTGCTCTCCGTTCCCCACGCTGCCTTCCACCAGAGGATCCCACAGCACCTTCAAAGCCAACTAATGAATTGGGGCATCACATCACCTCGGTGAAATTTAATGCAGGAAAACAGAAGCCATGAGAAAGGAAGGGACTTCGCCTCGCCCAACCAGCACCGCTGGATCCAAATCCTTAACTCCAGCCTTGAACCAAGCCAGCCTTGAACCTTGAAGCCAGCCTTGGCTTCAAACTGGAAGAGGGCAGGTTTAGATTGAACATGAGGAAGAAGTTTTTCACTGTGAGGGTGGTGAGGCACTGGCACAGGTTGCCCAGAGAGGTTGTTGAGGCCCCATCCCTGGAGGTGTTCAAGGCCAGGCTGGACACGGCCTTGGGCAGCCTGGTGTGGTGGGAGGTGTCCCTGCCTATGGCAGGGGGGTTGGAACTCGATGATCTTCAAGGTCCTTTCCAACCTAAACCATTCCATGATTCTATGAACCACCTTATCCTTTCTCCTTTTTGGCCTTCTCCGCAGAGCTTCGACACAGTTAATCTCTCCCTTACTCGGTAGTTGTAGCAGAAATCATTCTAGTGTTTAAAGATCACAACCAAGAGATGGGGAGGGAGCGCTGCCACAGAGCAGCTGACTCCTGCCTGGCATATTGCTGTCCCCCCTTCACGCTCCAGTCCCCTGGCCATGAAGAACCAGCAGGTGACAACTCTGGGGGGACGAGCGGAAGGCTCCATACGCAGCGAATGGAGGCAGCGTAGTATAAACAGGATAGCGATCATCACCCGGCTAAATACAAATACAATTAGAAAGGAAATACAGTCACGGACGTTACTAGCGGCACACAGACAGAGCCTCGGGCAAACGCTGTCGCCAGCGCCAAAAATACTTGCTTTGGCCAGCTCCCCGTGGAGCTGTTGCCAGCTATTGCCCGTGGGGCGCAATAGGAGATGTTTCTCCACGGCTGACCTACAATTCTACGCATTAAGGGGGGCTTCCAGGCACTGAGATGAGCAACCCTCAACTCAACCTCCAGCAACAGACGATAATTCCATTACATTCCAAAAAAAGTCCCACAGGAGAAAGAACAAACCCCTGGATAGACCTTCTAAATGATCCAGGGCTTTTTAGGTCACATCCCACTGCTTCCCCCCATGAAATTCCTCCCTACTCTGAAACCTCAGAAGCTTCTCCTACAACAGGAAAGTGGCCTTGGAGCTCTGACCATCCCTAAGACCTCCAAGTAAGGAAGAACAAATGTCCTGCTCGGTATCTAGGACACAGACTGGCATGAGATCAAATGTAACTGGAAAAAAAGATCAGGTTGAACTCTACGGTGGAGAAACCCGGTTGCTTCTGAGGGGAAAGAGGACCATTCAGGGTCCAGACTGAGACAGGCAGGTGGGAAGAGATGGTAAAGGAATGGTCCAGGGAAGCGCCAAGAGAAGGTCATGAGATTTTCTTTTAACACACTGAGCTCGCAGAGAAGTCACACACTGTGTAATTAAAAATAGAGAATGGTGGAAAACTAGTTTTGGCCTTCAAGGCATTTCTGACCTAATTATGTTGAACTTTATTTGCTCAGAAGCCCTTAAAAAGTGCTCCAGTTTAAGGCAGTTCCTGATCAGCTGTGGGTTCAGACTAACTCCGATACATCCAAGTCTGAAAAGTCCCACGAGGATTCCCTAAATCACCCAAGCTTTTAAGTGTAATTTCCAATTCACACACACCCACCCCCCCCAGGCTGTAAGTGTTTCTCTGCTGCCAGAAATGGGAATTTCAAAGCTTCACCAGAGACACCCTTTGACCATCCTGCCCCATCTCTCACCACCACGAAGACACGGGTTGCCGGAGCCCAAACGCACTCCCAGGTCCTGTGCTGCCCCACCTTCCCCCCAGAACCCTCCACCTCCAAACTCTCCCCAGCCCCTAAGGAAAGGCAGAAATACCTTGTTGTGCCGCAAACCGGGGCAGCGCAAGGCAATTTAACGTCCTACAGCAGGGTGGCCTCAACTTTCTGGACCAACAAAGGACTCTACCCTGCACATTACTGGAAACGGAGCCTGCCATCTTATCAAAGCTGGAGTGAAAGAAACTGCAGTAACTAATTATAATAATTATGTTACCTGCAACTACATTAAGTCTCAGGTGATCCCGAGTTGGCTTTGAAAGTGCTGTGGGATCTTCTGGTGGAAGGCAGCGTGGGGAACGACTTTCCTCGGCCTCATGGCCCCTCTGTAGCCCAAGGATCTCTGGGCTTCGGTGGTTTGTGGTCCCACAAAACACAAATTTGCTATCCAGTCATTGTAATCAACCTTTCCTCCCCAAAAATATCGTCCTCAGACAGAGTATGGGTGGAACCGGATTGGGAAGTGCTGAGGTCCACTACCCTGAAGCTCAGCGACATACCCTGACACCATGAATGGTTTACTTCTCCTAAACCATTCCAAAAGCACCAACACCCCTCTGAGGCCCTACGTTAGTTTTACCCTTGGGCAGTGTATCTTACTGAAATGAATCTTTCAAACGAACCTCAGTTTCTGCTGATCCTCCTCTTCCTGAGTAACGAAAGCCTTCCACTGGAAGTGGGCTATGACTTCACTCCGATTGTGGATGACCACCGATCTGCAGTTTGACAGCGTGAGGTACGTCTTCTCGACTGTCAAGGAGTTCCTGTCGAGCCTGATGTTGACATCTACAGCTGCTCCATAAAGGCTTGTGTGAACATCTTCACCTGGAACAAAGCAAAGGGGAGGCTTTGCTCACCTCACTGATGGAAGTACAAGAAACAGCACATCACAGGTAACAGGAGAAAGTGTCACAGCTTTTAGCTGTATTAGCAGTTCCATGGATCAGTACATTTATCACATCCCGCTGGCTGTGTGTGTACAGCATGAGCATGAGGACACCACCTTAAATACTTTATTCCTGGCTGTGCTTGTAGAGATTTATCCCCAAGGTGATGGTATTTACAGTGAGATTTTTCAGATGGGCCCAGGCGGCCTCTGGGTTGCCATCCCACTCGGGTCACAGGGAATGGACAGTGGGGCGGATTGAGAACTGGCTGGCAGAGAGAGCTCAGAGGGTTGTGGTTAGTGGTGAACAGTCTAGTTGAAGGTCAGTAACAAGTGGTGTCCCTCAGGGGTCAGTACTGGCTCCAGTCCTGTTCAATATATCCATCAATGACCTGGATGAAGGGATGGAGTGTACCATCAGCAAGTTTGCTGATGACACAAAACTGGAGGGGTGGCTGGCACGCCGGAAGGCTGTGCCACCTTACAGCGTGACCTGGACAGGCTGGAGAGTTGAGTGGAGAGGAACCTTATGATGTTCAACAAGGGCAAGTGTGGGGTTATTCCTCCTGAGATGCAGTACCCTATTCATCAGGCTGGGGGCTGACCTGCTGGAGAGCAGCTCTGTGGAAAGGGACCTGGGAGTCCTGGGGGACAACAGGATGCCCATGAGCCAGCAATGTGCCCTGGTGGCTAAGAAGGCCAATGGCATCCTGGGGGGCATCAAGAAGAGTGTGGCCAGCAGGTCAAGGGAGGTCATCCTCCCCCTCTGCTCTGCCCTGGGGAGGCCACACCTGGAGCACTGTGTCCAGTTCGGGCCGGCTTTTCAGTCTGGAGAAGAGAGGACTGAGGGGGGATCTTATCAACGCTTCTCAGTCCTTCAAGGGAGGGTGCCAGGGGGATGGGAACAGTCTTTTGTCAGTGGTGCCCAGTGACAGGACAAGAGGGAACGGGCACAAACTGGAGCATAGGAAGCTCCATCTGAACCTGAGGAGGGCCTTCTCTCCTGTGCGGGTGGCAGAGCACTGGCACAGGCTGCCCAGAGAGGTGGGGGAGTCTCCCCCTCTGGAGCCATTCCAAACCCGCCTGGACGCCGTCCTGTGCCACTGCTGGAGGTGCCCCTGCTCTGGCAGGGGGTGGCACTGGGGGAGCTCCAGAGGGCCCTTCCCACCCTCACCAGTCTGGGATTCTGTGAATTCTGCATCAAAGCCATTCAGGTGACTCTGAGGAGTCCCACCTCAGTCATGGCTTGCCCAGCGTCTCTCACCCAGGCCCATGACCAGTGCATGTGTCTCTCCTGACCCCTTGCTGCTGACAAGCAAAGATGCCTGGGGGCACGTGGGCAGAAAAGGGAGGTTCAGAGGAACAAGTGAAGTGACAGCCCGAGGCAGGATGGGACACAGACGAGAACTTCACTGCGTTGTAGCAGCAGTGCCCTCACTTGCTGTGGGTTTGTGAAGATACGTCAAAAGAGGACTGCCGGGGCATGGCCCACACCAACCTGCCCATTACAGCCCTGTAAGCTCAATTCTTCAGCCCGAGTCCTGTTGCCTATACCCAAGTGAGCAAGTCTACACTGAGCATTCCCAAGATATTCAACGACCAGAGTGAGGACATCTTCACTTTCCACCTCAGACTGAGCTGAAGAGGAGAGAGCCCCTGGCCATGCACATCAACCAATGAATGACTGGAGTCTTGCTGGAGTACCCACCAGCATTTCACCCTCCAGAACAGACTCCCACCAAAGGCTTCCTCATTTCCAGAGCTTTCAAACCTTCATTCATCCCAACCAAGTAACTTCTGGGAGTCAACTGAGCTCAAACTTCAGTAGGAGACCCACTCCTCCTGCTGTGGGTGAGGGTTTCCCCAGGTGAGATGCAAACAGTCAACATTGCCTGGAGAAGAGAAGTCTCCAGGGAGATCTTATTGCGGCCTTCCAGGGGGCCTACAGGAGAGCTGGGGAAGGACTTTTTACTGGGGCATGGAGTGATAGGACGAGGGGGAATGGCTTCAAACTGGAAGAGGGCAGGTTTAGATTGAACATTAGGAAGAAGTTTTTCCCTTTGAGGGTGGTGAGGCACTGTCCCAGGTTGCCCAGAGAGGTTGTTGAGGCCCCATCCCTGGAGGTGTTCAAGGCCAGACTGGACGTGGCCTTGGGCAGCCTGGTCTGGTGGGAGGTGTCCCTGCCTACGGCAGGGGGGTTGGAACTCGATGATCTTCAAGGTCCCTTCCAACCTAAACCATTCTATGATCAGACATGCTTTAAGGAAGGTCACAGCCACTCTGACTTGCTAGAATTGGCATTTCTATGAGTGGTGCTTAAAGCTTCCGAGCCAGTCCCAGCTGCCAAGTGCAGCGACATGGCCGTATCCTGGTGAGCGTCCCTCAGCATCTCCTTACCGCACAGGTTATGGCAAGGCAGCTGGACCTGCTTTTAAAAGGCGACCATGCAACAACACAAGGAGAGAGATGGGCATGTGCTGGATGGAGTCCTTAAATGCAAAGCCAGACAATGCAGCAGAAGTCACACTTGTTCTGGGAAGAGAGAGCCCCCTCTTTGGAATGAAGCAAGGCTCACCCTTAAAATAGGAGATCTCTGCAGTCAGTCATTCATCTCCACACATGGAGAACTCAGCCTTCAGGCCTCTATAACCCTCAGTTTCTCTGCTCTTAAGGGAGCCCGGAGCGGTAGGCGTTTGCGCCCAGACATGAGTTACATTGCAAGAGAAACAGCAATGTTTCCAGAGAGTGGACAATCTGCTCTCTCTAACGGCGAATTTAGCATATAAAAATAACTGAAGTTCGGAAGAGTTACGGAGGCGGGTACGCTTTGTAAGCACTGCCTTTCCCCTCCGCTGAATCCTCGGCATCCATTGGCAAGCAGAGGAACCAGGACCGGGAAACGGGAGACGTGCACAGTGCTTCGAGCGTGTACAACTCAGGTTCACGGAAACACGACCTCATAACGATCGCGACAACAAACTACTACAAAATAAACACCGTGAAAACCATCATCATCATCTCACTGTCTAAACCCATGGCCACGCGGGTGTTGAAACATCGGGTATAGCTCAGATCTCAAAAAACAAGCTGAAACATTTGAAAATCAATAGAGAAGGGCAAAAAGAACGACTAAAAGTTCAGAGCAGCTTCGATATGAAGACTGAATGGGATTCCTCAACCCAGAAATCAACACGGGAGATAGACGGGAGAGGTTTGTAAAAGCACGAACGGCCTGGGAAATGTGAATAAGGAAAAATTTGTCACAAACCAGGAACCCGAGGGCCTGAAATAACGATATTAGTCAGAAATTACACAGAAGCAGTAGTGCTTTCCCTGGGAACATTCCTTCCTTTGGAAGGCAGTGCCATGGGAGGCTGCGGAGGCTAACAGCTATAAATCCGGAGAGCAACCGGACAAATTCTTGTAAGATAAAAAACCATCGGAAGCTATTAAAGATGAGTATAAAGCCTCTAGCACAGAGCAATGCTCACTCCAGAGCCCGCGGGGGACAAAGCATATGCACCGCCTGTTCCTACATGCTTTGCTAAGCATCCCCTCTCGCTGCTCCCCTGCAGAGGAGCCGGGGACACAGCCACCCTGACGCTCCTGGCTCCGAGGACTCTTTTGAAGGCTGGAGGGTTTGCCGGAGCATCTTCTACCTTAAAGAGAAGCGTTTGACATGGTGCTGAATACGTAAACCCGCCGAGCGCTGGGTCCAGCAGAGCGTGGCCAGACGCCAGCGCGGCCGGAGGACGGCGCAGCTCTGCCGGGCGGATGAACTGACGCAGCGAGAGGAGCTGTCAGGGATGGCCAAGGGCTGCAGGCTTCACGGCGCGGGTGCCAAATTAGATGTGACATTTCATTTAAGACTCTTGGCTGTTTAATATATGGGTGGTTTTTTTAAAAAAAAAAAAAAAGCCAAACCCAACCACCTCTGTACTGTAACAGTGATGTAGCGCTAGGTATTTCGCTTGACAGGGTAATGTCCGTGGTGCGTAGTTTGGGATGCTTTGCTGCCACGAAAGCACATTTACTGAATCTAGATGTGCCTGCCCTATCATGATTTACACAACGGGATCTTATTACAGGCTGTCAATTCTCTCACTCTGACACGCTTTTCATGCGTTTCCTACCGATGGCAGGACACGGAACTCTCTCTCCGACTCAAATGAAGCAATGCCCAAACTTGAAATTAAAAGCTAGATTTTTTTTATCCAGCAGCAGAGCAGATGCTTTGGGTTGTGCACTCCTGAACAATGCCCTTTGACACAGCAGAAACACCACTGGCTTTTATTCCAGCATCCATCTGCATCACAACGGGTGCAGGTTATCTTAGCACGTCATAACTCGCCTCGAAACAAGAAATCTAGTATTGGTTCATCCTTCCTGGGGGGCCTATTCTGCAGGAAAAAAAATAATAAAGGGAATCTACAGAAGACCTAAAATATCTTTCTGAATTCTTCTAATGCTACTCAATCATCCTGGTGCAAGTGGGAATAGTTTTCAGAGCAGTACAAGTTGTTCTTAAATAGAAAGACAGGTTTTGTTTAGCCTGAAAGTATCGCTCAATGAAGGGATGAGCAAAGCCCCAAACAAGATTTCAAAACAAATTTCAGGTTTTATGAAGAACGCTTTCCTCGTGTCCAACAGTGGTACTTTCCTTCATTGATGGCTGCTCTAAATATTAGGACGCCGGTAGCCAGATTGATTAGACTGAACAGAAACAAAACAGCACCCTGCTGCATTTCATCCTCACAGACATTCCTCCTTCAGCCCATCACTCCCTCTTTGCTGAATGGGGATTTAAAAGCTTTTTTCAGAGTGCATGACAGTCAAATTTGGAATATCTGGGTAGCGCGGAAAGCAAGTTCAATTTCATTTGCCCGGTTTGATGGAAGACTCTGCCTTGCTCTCATCTCTTCTACGAACGCAGCTGACGGGAGATGGGTCCTGCTGCTTTCTCACCGAAAATACACGCAAAGAGAGCCGAGCTCTTCACTCAAAACGGTGTTATTGTACCTCCACAGCGATCCGCCTTAAGCAATTCTTTTGCTGCTGCTACTACTATCACACCCAACTGCCTCCCCACCGCCGGTATATTCTTGTTTTTCAAACAGCACGCAAAGGACCACTATCGCCAGCGGAGAGTGAGTCACTTCACCGGGCTAAGGGACCTCTGGAAAGGCAGAGAAGTCACCTACAGCTGGATCCAGCCCTCCCCACCATATGCTTTTTGCTGCGTCTCCCTCGGAGCTTCCACTAGATCGGAGCCAGGAGCGTTCCTCCGAGCTGCTTGGCTGTTGGGAAGCTAATGGCATCACCTATGAGGTGCGGCGGGTCTCCGCTGGCCGGAGAAAGGCCATCTGTCAGCCCCCACTCATGTCCTTCCAGCACTGGAGCAAAATGCAGAGCAGCAGCAGTCATTTCTACGTGTTTCTCCGAGGCGGCGTTCACGAGCTACCTTCAGACACTGTTAAATCATCACCTTATTTACTCCAGCCCTAGGAGCAGCTTGTTTATCAACCACTAAATAACCGCTGCTGCTAACACGGGTGCTGCTGAAGAATCATTCCCAGGCTACAACAAAGCTCAGAGCGTCCCAATCGCAATTACTGCCGCAATTAGCGCTGTTAATGGCCAGAAGGCCCCAGTACGGCCGAGGGCCTCAGCAAAACACCCGCTGAGCCCACGCAGCACATGGTAAAAAGAGGGTTTTCTACCCCAAAGGCATCGCAAGGAACCATAAGAACAGATGGGGAAGGAGGAGGAGGTGGAAAGCGATGACCGGGCAGCAGCGGTCTACGGGACAGGCTCTTCAGACAGCTCTCTTGCACGTTAAGAGGCGTCTGCTTCTCAATCAAACAGGCTCCTCATCGCTCATCCTTCTGTAACGGAGCACCCAAAGCATTCCCTCCTCTGCACTGCCCTTCAGAAGATGCGTTTGCCTTGTTACAGCGTGAAACACTCCGGCACAGGAATATCCGGGAGCCAGCACGGGGGCTCGGCCCTGCCCAGCATGAAGGCGCCCTGCAGAATGGATTGAAAAGGACAACGCAACCATCAGATGATGAAAGACGGCGCTGCCGCACATCCAGAGTGCCCGGGGCTATTTTTAGTCATTATTGCTACTCCCATGCCGATACGCCGGGGTACCCGACTGGCTGAAACATCGCTTTTGGCCCACGGGGAAAACAGCACAGGAACTTTCATTCCGATCGCCCGGCAAAGATGTGCCCAATATACCGCTTCATAAATCAATCACCCTTCGAGCTGCTCTTCTGCTTCTCCGCAGATGCTGCCTGGTCCACGAGGGAAGCGAGGCTAACGAATGGCCGGTTCTGCCCTGAAACGCATCCAGACTTAACGACACTTAAGAAGACGTTGGTGATTTCCGCTGGTGAGAGGGTAGACAAGCTGCGCTCGAGGGTGACCGGCAGTAAGAGATGAAAAACCACATTCTTCCAGAAATCTCACCTGTGCTAAAAATGTGGAGTCAGGCGGGTTTCTGTGCATACCTGGGGATGACCAATCCAGCAAAAAAAAGGAGATTCGGAACTTCCAAATGACCCTCCTAGTACCCGCTCTCCCCCCCCCCCCCCAGTTTGTGCTCGTACATTTGACTCTGTGGGTTGCTTCAGCACGGTTTCTTGTCAGGACGGGTAGTACTGAGCTATAAAGCTGTGCAAAAAAACCACCAAAATCCAACAAAACCCCACCTCAAGCACAAATGAAGCACAAAGTTAATTCCCCTTCATCTACCCTCAAAGTGATGGACCATCTGTCTTGAAACACGAGGCCTGGGAGAGGGGGCAAAGGCCACGCTGTTTGCAAGGAGTAGAACAACTTTATCTAAAACAGTATAAAAAAAAAAAAAGTCATTATTACAAGCAGTTCTAGAAAAGGGGAACAAAGACAGGAAACAGTTGTTTCCTATTAGCTGTTTTGACATAAGCGAATGCTTTGGAGACCAATTAGACTCACCCATCAATCTAATTGATTTGGACTATAAAAGCCCATAACCAATCAGTTGTGTAAAGCATTAGTTACCAATCCTATCTCTGTTGCAATGCTCCTACTGTTAAGATGCAAAGTCAACATATAATTGGAGGAACTCCTATTTACACCTCTTTTTTGCCTACAACATATGCCTCCCCTCGCTCAATTTGAAGCGGACATACAAGAACATAAAAGTCAGAAACCAGCCACACTGCTGGGAATTCTCACAAGCGAAGGAAGAAAAGCACAGCCTGCGATCACCGACTGTGACACACACACAGAAAAATCACAGAATGGTTTAGGTTGGAAGGGACCTTAAAGCCCATCCAGTCCCAGCCCCCTGCCCTGGGCAGGGACACCTCCCACCAGACCAGGTTGCTCCAAGCCCCGTCCAACCTGGCCTTGAACACCTCCAGGGATGGGGCAGCCACAGCTTCTCTGGGAAACCTGCGCCAGGGGCTCACCACCCTCACAGTCAACAATTTCTTCCTCATATCTCATCTAAATCTCCACTCTTCCAGTTT
>VUYV01000269.1:603070-632377 GCA_008711295.1 Anarhynchus alexandrinus
AGTTCCCTGTCCTTCTTGACCCGGGGAGCCCCAAACTGGACACAGTGCTCCAGATGTGGCCTCCCCAGGGCAGAGCAGAGGGGGAGGATGACCTCCCTCGACCTACGGCAGCTCTTCAGTCCCACACCTCCATGTGGTATATGGGTACTACAGGGAGGGATGCAAGGGAGCTCCGAGCACTGTGCCTTGTAGGATAATTTCCTGAGCTTTCCGAGCTCGGTGGGGGNGGGGGAGGATGACCTCCCTGGACCTATGGCAGCTCTTCAGTCCCACACCTCCATGTAGTATATGGGTACTACAAGGAGGGAGGCAAAGGGACTCCGAGCGCTGTGCCTTGTAGGATAATTTCCTGAGCTTTCCGAGCTCGGTGGGGACATTCCTAAATGGATCTTATCTCAGATGGATGCTCTCTAGCCCCATGGCACAGCACAATGTCTGTACTGTCAGAAAAAGGCAGCGCTGTGCCAAGATCTGCTCCCAGACACCGTTTTCAACTCAAATGTACTGGAATGACATTTATCTCCCTGAATGTCATGGAGAAGAAACTCATTATCCTGCCTTAACAACGATAACGACAGGAAGAGACTTTCTATATTTATACTATTATTATTTTTTATTCCCAAGCTATGCCGTTAAGAGCCGGGTACGGACATGCAGAGGGAGGACAGGCACAAAGCCAGGCTGTGTGATGGGAAGTGCCTCGGCGGTTCCTTTCCTTTATGAAAAAAATAGTCAAAATGTGGCTGTGTTTTCTGGTAGAGACCATGGCAAGGGAGAGCTCCGAACGGGGAACAGCAGAAAGATGCTGAATTGACCCCGTGGATTCACTTAAGAGCTCTTCCTTGGAGTGAAGCACACAACAGAAAACATCAAAGTCCTTCGGCAAGCGAGTACCAGGCAGGGAATGTCATCATGAAGCGACCAGATGTAAGGGCTGAGCTCTCAGGATTGGAGACGGGCTGAAGCTGAAAGCAGGTAGGTTACCCTTGATGCCATAGAGAAGGGAATCCAGAGACAGGAGGCAAAGAAAAGCCGTCTGAGCAGTGCATTGGACTAGGAAATGGTGGCATCTGCAGCTGGCTGGCAAGTGGGTGAGAGCCCAANGCGGTTCCTTTCCTTTATGAAAAAAATAGTCAAAATGTGGCTGTGTTTTCTGGTAGAGACCATGGCAAGGGAGAGCGCTGAACAGGGAATAGCAGAAAGATGCTGAATTGGCCCCGTGGATTCACTTAAGAGCTCTTCCTCGGAGTAAAGCGCACAACAGAAAACAAATTCCTTCGGCAAGCGACTACTAGGCAGGGAATGTCATCATGAAGCAACCAGATGTAAGGGCTGAGCTCTCAGGATTGGAGACGGGCTGAAACTGAAAGCAGGTAGGTTACGCTTGATGCCATAGAGAAGGGAATCCAGAGACAGGAGGCAAAGAAAAGCCATCTGAGCAGCGCATTGGACTAGGAAACAGCAGCACCTGCAGCTGGCTGGCAAGTGGGCAAGAGCCCAAATTTGCTCANTGAGATAGTGAGACTGCCTTTAACAAAACACCGCATCCTCACCCAGCAGAAGTTAAGCCCACATTCAACTGAAGCTGCTTAAATTCTCCACTAAATAAGATTAAAGCAGCCCCGCGTTTCAGTCCTGAGGCTGGCACTCCCGTCCCCTGGGCCAGAACTCCGGATTACCACGTCTCATATTTACACTTTAAGCTCTCCAGGACAGGGAACACAACTCACTCATTTCATAGAATCACAGAATGGTTTAGGTTGGAAGGGGCCTTGAAGATCATCAAGTTCCAACCCCACTGCCATGGGCAGGGACACCTCCCACCAGACCAGGTTGCTCCAAGCCCTGTCCAACCTGGCCTTGAACACCAGTTTCCAAAGCACAGGTTTAAGTGTTCTGTGATAATAATTAATCATCAAGTTATTATGGAAGTCACTCAAAACAATTAGTGGCATTAAACTAAAGCTTCACCACCTCTGTTGTTTATAACGATGCAGCCTCTGTAACAGGGAAATTAATCCCCAACACTTGTAGGAAAACAGCCTCTCTTGTGAAAACCTCTGTAAATGTATTTGCCCAAAGGCAACTGCCAGCTAATGATCTACTAGCCCGTGGAACAGTGTACTGGTCTGATTCTCAAGCCAACTTGTCATGCCAATTGGGAGGTCAATTCTTGTCTGCTGGGGCTGTTAGAACCACAAGGCCCACCCGGGAGCTCAGTGGTAGGTATCTGAGCAACTTCTCGTAGCACGAGCAAGGAACCAACCATCAGTCACTGCTATCAAGAGACTCAGTCATTCATGCGACAGTTTACAGATATGGTAGAGGGTCCAGAGGCACTCAGAGGGCAAGAAAAGAGTTGGTGCAATGCAGTGATGATGTGTCACACAGTACAGTCCCCAGCACTGGCTGGAATAACCACTGCTGGCACACCATGGTCTCATCACATAGGGAGAACATGGTAGTTCAGGTCTCGGGATGCAAGGGGACATCCTGACCCGGTCAACAGGAGGCAACACTCAAAATTTGTTCAATAGTACCAAACTGGGGGGAGTAGTCAACACACTGGAGGGCTGGGCTGCTGTTCAGAGGGGACCACAACAAGCTGGAGAAATTGGCTGATGTGAACTTCATGCAGTTCAGGGATGGACAATGCGAAATCCTCTATTTGGGATGGAATAAGCCCTGGAAGTATAGGCTGGGCACTGATGGGACAGAAAGCATTTCTACAGAAGAGGACTTCAGGGGCTGGAGCACAGGACATGCAGGGAGATGCTGAGATAAATGGGTTTGTACAACCTTGAGAAGGAAAGATGAAGAGTGATCTTAGTGCCGCCTACAATCACACAAAGGGAAGATGTAGAGAAGATGGGGCCAGGCTCTTCTTTGAAACATGCAGTGATATAATTTTCCAGTAATGGAAAATTTGAGTAGATATTAGGGAAAAAAATGCCACCATGAGGTTGAACACTAGAACAGGGACCCAGAGAAGTAAGGGAACCTTGAAGGCATCCAAAGGTCAACACAAAAAGGCTCAGAGCAGCAAGATGTGTTAATTGCAAACCAGATCAAACTTTGACACTGGGTCTTGATTTGATCAAGGTGTTTGCTCAGATGATCTCCAGAGGTCCCTTCCATCCAACATTACTGTATGATTTTATCTTCTAGACCAGCCCGATTCCATTTCACATATTCTCCAAACTTCTCTTATTTCCCATACATCTGTGCATATACGTATAGACAGGCATTAGAGGAACTCAACCTTTAAGAAAGTTCCCAGTGAAGAATTCATTATGACATTTTGCTGAACACTTAAAGCAGGAGAAAAAAAAAAAAGAGCAGAAACACAGGAACTTCAGAGTATTTAAAAAGAAATCCGAATGAAAGTGGGGGCGACTTAATTAGAATAAAATCCTGCTTATAGTCAAAGATTTAAATCATCCGTTTGAAATTTCAAACTGGCTTTCAAAAGTTCGTAATGAAATGGAAGAGATGACTGATGCCCTCAGCTGACAAGGGAAATCACATCAGCTTTTGATGTCTGTACACATGCAATCCAGTTATTCAGAATTCTACTCTTTTTTTTTTTTCTTGGTGCAGTTTGAAATAAAACCTCTGTAACGCTTCCCAATTCTGTATGGCAAAGCTGGCCTGAAATATTTAATTGCTGAAGTTCGGAAACCCTTAACATCCATATCAAGCTAGATCCAACACATGCTGTATCACTCAACAGTACATCGCAAAAACATGCTAGCCTTTACTGGGTATTTATTTTGATGGTGACAACTAGATCTGGAAATCCCAGAGGAACACTGTACAGCGATTTACAAGTTCCTGCCTATGTATTCCCACAGTGAAAAGCAGCAGCCTGCTTAAACAGCATCCTACAAGCCTACTTAAATAGCTTTGCCAGGCTTTGGTGGAAGCTCCTCTTGGACCCTCCCATTTCACAGGAAAAAAGTAAAAAGTCTTCTTTTGAGCCCCGTTTTCCTGGGAAAGAAACGGAGACAACTCTGGTGCACCAAGTCTGTGCTGCGTTCTTGACCTCAGCTCTGGGACCAAGCAACTCTCAACTGATTACTGGCCAAGCGAACTGGTTTCCTTGCAGATGCGGTGTCAAAAAGGCATTGCCCTCTCCAGTTCAGCAAGCTGGAAAACCAGTCACTGCCTTCTGAGACCAAAAGGAGCAGTACAAGCTCTCCCCAACACAATTCACATCAGGCATTTGATCTAATCAAACACCGTACGCTTGTGACCCCCCAGGGAACGGGTGTATTTGGCTCACAGTGGTCCGTAACCATTTCAGAAGGTACTTACGGTCAGGAGGTGCAAGCTAGCTGCTGACGTATTCCAGTACTCTCCAGAAAGAGAGAGTAAAAAGAGAGAGAGAAAAAAAGGGAGGGAGAAAGCTCTAGAAGAAGAGACCCCCAACCCATGCACCAGCTATTTGCCGCATCTTTTGCCTGTGCTCTCATTAACATTCTGGTTTGGGGCTGTAGTGGGTTCTGAAGCCTCTACTTAAGAGTTCATTCCACTTCAAAATATTTGGTCCCAGACCAAACTTACTGCAAAATAAAGTCCCCGGACCACACAGTGCTATTGTCAGGGGCTCAAAACCAATTCCTTTGATCTACAATCTCTGATGGCACTTGCTACACAGACACAGCTGCTGATAAATTCTTCAATGTTTCCTTCACCAGCTCGTAGCTGGCCATTTCCTCACACCGCGCTCGGTCTACCTGACCTGAGCTCCCAGCGTGGCCGTACAGTATGCCATACAGCCCAAGGGCGGTCACGTTGCCCTCCTTTATTTGTTCTTTCAAATTAACAGAATCGGTCTTGTGAGATGCTGTGTCGGAGACGTGATTGCAGCATAAAACTTGGCTGCAAGCTTGCAGGGTTTTATCAAAGGTTGCATCGTGCTTAAAACACTGTAAGCAGCAAAACCTGCGTGCCCTGCCCGTTCCCAGCTACGGCTGCAATACAGCAGCTCTGATGCTCCGGTTCCTTTTTGGCACTGTTTACCAACGACATTATCGCACAACAGTGTTTTACACAAGGAAGATGTTGAGTTCCTTTACCTCTGAGTGCTGATGCGGTAGCGTGCCTCCCGATTACCGACATTGCGAACCAGCAGAGTTTTTTGGGTGCTGTACTTGACCGGACAGACGGAGAAGTTCAGCTGGTCAGGGAAGTCCAGGATAGCTCGGGCACCGATAGCTCGGATCGGCACAATAAATTTTTCCCTTTCTGTGATGCAGGTGAGCTGGTGGAAATAATCCTGTGGGGAAAAGAACAATCTCAGCACAGCGCATTTAGTACCGTCCCCACGGCAGAAGGAAAACTGCTGTTTTCTACAACTCTAACAGCAGCATTCAATAATATAATAGTTCTTTTTACTTTAATGACCTTTCATTCCAGTAGCGTGACTTGGACGGGGCTGTTAACTTGCAAAGAAGGAACAACCTCATTGATTCACCTGCTTTCGCAGCACGCTGGCAGAACCAGACTAAACTACCCGATACTTTCATTCTGAGGCACCAAAACAGAGCAATTTCATGCAAGGGATTACAGCGCTAACCAGAACCTGCTTCGATCACCACCACAGATGATTAAAGAACCCGGTTGTGCCACAGCACTAACTCCAACCCCAGCAATGCAGCCGCCTCCTTGAAGCTTGGCAGGGGATGCTCAGGTCCGTTTTCAAAAGGACTTTGCCACGTGCATGATCAGGCAAGTCTCTGGTGAAGTACTTAATAAGCTGGACATGATAATTGTTTTAGTGTCAGGTGAGAGTAGGGTACATGTGTATTTCCCACCCCTTCCCATAGCGTTCTAGGGACAAGGCTGGGGGGAACAGAGAGCCTTAAAAAGCTGCCTGATCCACCTCCCTACCCCAGAACTGGCTCAGCTCTAGACTCAAGCTATTCTAGAGAGATGTTTGACAAGAAGAGAAGAGAAGGCTCTGGGGAGATCTTATCGCGGCCTTCCAGTCCCTAAAGGGGCTACAGGAAAGCTGGGGAAGGACTTTTTACTGGGGCATGGAGTGATGGGAGGAGGGGGAATGGCTTCAAACTGGAAGAAGGCAGGTTTAGATTGAACATTAGGAAGAAGTTTTTCCCTTTGAGGGTGGTGAGGCACTGGCACAGGTTGCCCAGAGAGGTTGTTGAGGCCCCATCCCTGGAGGTGTTCAAGGCCAGGCTGGACGTGGCCTTGGGCAGCCTGGTCTGGTGGGAGGTGTCCCTGCCTATGGCAGGGGGGTTGGAACTCAATGATCTTCAAGGTCCCTTCCAACCTAAACCATTCTATGATTCTAAGTACTTAAAAGCACTAACAATTCCACCCCTGCCCCCAGCAGCCTATTCCAGCTCTACCCTAGACTTAGAGTTCCTCCTGTGTCTAATCTCCCTCTCCCTTTCCACCTCGTCTCAGCCTCGGGGGACACAGGAGACAGCTTTACTCCCTCTCTGTTGCACAGCTGATGCCATAATCGCATCTCTCTTGTAAGATCCCCAGAATAAGTGACTTGGTGGCTTGTCAGCACGTCTACCTGAGGCAGGTGGCATGAGGAGACACTCAGACATCCCTACCAGAGCCAACTCAACTGTGCTAATCCCCAGTCATTGGCTTGTTCAGAAAAGAGCCAGACAGTCCCCGTGTGTCCCCCCCTCCCCGAGCTGTCTGGCATTTAGCAGCAGGAAGGCGAATTAAGCCACCAAAATCATTTTACTGTAGGGTCGAGTGGATCGATCTCCAGATCTACGGTGTGGCATCACCGCGTGGGAAGTTTCGCCGTGCCCCTGCCGAAATCAGCAGTAAAACAGCTGCAGCAGGGTGAGGAGCCATTACCTCCAGCAGCTCTCTTATCAACAAGTTGATAAAAGCTCTGCCTCTTATCATTCACCAATCTTTCCCCCCCCCAGTGCTTTTATCTCGTTTGCTATTTTTTATAATTGTTGAAGCAGCCAGCAGACAATTGGGTTGAGGAAGGGCACACCGCAGCAAGCTCCCTTAAACCAGAACAAATTCAGATTCCTCTGCGTTTGGGATTTCCTCCGTCTATACCCATCCCCTCCGTGCCTGGAAGGGACCCACGGCAGCCGGACGAGGCACAAACACACCGCTATTGCTTTAGCACAACAACTGACACCCAGTGCCCAAAAACCCCCTGCTGGGCTGGGGTTTAAGGTTGCAGTAACAGATGCTGTCACATCCAAGATGTAAAAAGAATAAAAGGATCTTTTTCTTTTTTTTTTCTCCTCTAGACATCTCAAATATCCACACTGGAAACTGCAGAAGGGCTTTGGGCTTCTCGTATTTGGAAGGTAAAATACCAGGAAGGGAACGGCAGCGAACGACCTACAAGAATTGAGTATCACATTTCAGGAGGACGTTTCATCTCCAGCAAAGGCGCTCTGAATTAGCAATTTTGTACTCAATCTTGCAGCTCAAGGCCTCTAAAATAAAAGCTATGGGCAGCCCCTGTGAATTTAAAGCACCTATTATCTGAGTATTTCACGTCCTGCGCTGTTTAGATCCTCAGAAACTGCATTAGCAAATGAAGAATGCTATTTACTTTTTTTTGTTGTTTGTTATTTTGGCCCCGCTACTGTAACAAAGGCATTGTAAATCCAATTGAAAGCTGCGTGCCTTATTAAGTCTTGGCATGCCATATTTACTTTATCTCTCCCTTCCAGATGCCAGGTAGACAGAGGAGGATGGAAGGAGTTCAGATCAGCAGGGGATAAAGAAATTTCAACAATTGGAGGTATTTGAGGGAAGTAAAAGGAAATCATTTTCAAGTCACTGTCATTGCAAAGGAGTGAGCGGATCAACAGCGATGTAAATAAGAGCCCAAGGAATTAAATCCCCCCTAAAAGCGAGCATGGGCAGCCTTCCCGGCCCCGCTGCCGGTGAGGGGCACCGGGACCGGGACTTCTCCAGGTAGGGGAAAGCAAAGCAACACGGATTTGGGCTCACAGAGACAACCGTGACATTGAGAGAGAAAGCTGCCTCTTGCCATTCCTGCCCTCGCATGCCATGTGCCAAACCCCTTCTCCAGGGATGCCCTGGGACATGGACATTTACCTGCTGGAGCGTGTCCAGAGGAGAGCCACGAGGATGATCCGAGGGCTGGAGCACCTCTCCTATGAGGAGAGGCTGCAAGAGTTGGGGCTGTTCAGCCTGGAGAAGAGAAGGCTCCGGGGAGATCTCATTGTGGCCTTCCAGTACCTAAAGGGGCTACAGGAGAGCTGGGGAGGGACTTTTTACTGGGGCAGGGAGTGATAGGACGAGGGGGAATGGCTTCAAACTGGAAGAGGGCAGGTTTAGATTGAACATTAGGAAGAAGTTTTTCACTTTGAGGGTGGTGAGGCACTGGCACAGGTTGCCCAGAGAGGTTGTTGAGGCCCCATCCCTGGAGGTGTTCAAGGCCAGGCTGGACATGGCCTTGGGCAGCCTGGTCTGGTGGGAGGTGTCCCTGCCTATGGCAGGGGGGTTGGAACTCGATGATCTTCAAGGTCCTTTCCAACCTAAACCATTCTATGATTCTATGGCTCCCACACAAAGCATCTCAGCATCTGCTGACCCTCCAACCGTGCTCTACAACCCCACCAAAGCGGGACCTTGCAGCACACTGAACGCAGCGTCAGGACAAACCAGGGGGACCCAAGGCAAGAGAGGTGCTGGGGAGAAGGTGACTGCTCACACTGCTGCCAACCCACAGTCCCTTTAAGCTTTTGAATGCCGAATGGCCCTTCCTCGGGAGGGGATGACGGCTGCAATCCCCCGCTGCAGCACTGCCCTGTGCTACCAACTCTGCTACGCACCTGCCTCCAACCCAAGGGGAGGGATGAAACCAGTTTTAAATCTTGTTTGAGTTTGCGACTGCAAACCCTTCGCAGACCATTTAAAACCAGGTTGCTAAATAAACACGCCTGGGCAAGAGAGGGGTTGCAGCACGTCTGTGCTTTAAAGATTGCTGTGTACAGATGCAGCTTCAGGCTATAGATTTTCATGAAAATATGACTTCATCCTTCATAAAAACTCTTCTCTCAATTTCAAGGAAAATACAGATGACTGCACGATGGTTCCTCTTTTCTTCCCCTTCAATAAGCAATAAGTTACAAGCTCTGGCCTTCCAAATATCACCGCCGGCATTCGAATTAGCCCCCGCTGGAACTAAAGCAGCTGCCTCGTCTCAGAGATGCCATTTCAGGCTCTTTGCAAACTCAGGCTAACATTAATTAACCGGTACACCAAACTCAGATGTCAGTTTTGCTGCATAACCAATCCCAAATGCTTCCCCGAATTCCCTGCGGCAGACAACTGCGAAGAAGAGATCCTCGTAGCACGAGGCAGCCCAATAAGTCAAGCGGGGAAAGCTCAGTGCCGAAACCGTGACACCATAAAGGCTGGAAAATAAGGGTGATTAGAAGAGAGGAAGGAGGCTGGAGGATGAAGACGCTCCACACGAGAAGGGGTACCCCTTTCTCCCGCCTCCCTCAGCTGCCCATTCACAGGATGCTCCGAAATCAGCCGCTTTGCTCCGGGTTCATTTCGCCCAGGGCCATTCGCCTCGATCCTCTGCCCCTTCCCTTCTCCCGGGAGCCTTCTTAAAAGTACACTCGGAATAGGTTCTGTGTGCTACAAAACATCTCTAACAGGGCTGGACTGAATTTTAAAGGAGTTAATTTCAGTAATGCAATAACTCACCGTCCCGTCATATTTCATATTATTCAATGAGCATTAATTCAGTCTCCACTGAGCATCAGTAATGAATTTTGCAAACCTCACAGACCGAACTTGTATTGCCTGAAAAATATTGCGTTGCTACAGCGAAAAGAGCAAGACGACAAAACAGAATAAGCCGCGCGATGGTTTTACATGCTTCTTGCTTCCTTTAAGATCATCTATTAATAAGCCTGAAGGACACACAAATGTAAGTATTCCCGTCTGTTGTTTATTTGCCTGTATTTGCAGAGACTGCCAGACCGTAATGCAAGGACGCCTGGGAACACGGGGTGGCACGAGAACACCCACACTGTACAACCGGAGCCGTAAAACAGAAATGTGTAAATCAGAAGCAGCGAGACTAATTGGAAACGTTGCCCGGCAGAAAAATTAGCATTTCATATTTATAACGCAAGTGCCAATAAACAAAGGGACCTGTCAGCTATTTATTTACTTTCTGACAGTCCAATCATGTGGCACATTCCCAAATGACGGCGAGACAATAGCAAACCGCTCGTTTTTCAAGCAAGGGCCGCACGGCACACGGCATTTCAACCGCTGACAGCTCACGCGGCCCTTTTATTTAGGGCTTCGCCGCAATTTCACTCCCGCAAATGGGGAATTTCTCTGCCGAAGTCAGACTTACTCCAGGGAAGAAGAGATGCAAAGCAAGAGAATTACATAAACCAGCTCCACACCAAGAAGACTCTCCAAGCCTCAAAGAGGGGTTTGTACCCGCACCCCAGGTCCTTGGGTTACCCGCAACCCCTGTGGAGCACCGGGGATGAGGAGGTTCTCCAAAGGTAGCACTCATAAGCCTTCCACAACTACAAGGCAGGTGTTCCTCGCGAGGAACCGCAAACCCAGGGCAGGTGGCTTTAGAGAACCCTTTCCCAAAGCCTACCTCTTTGCTAAGGGGTTTTTTCAAGGTGCCATGCACCTCCTGACCACGCTACTGCTGCATTTCTGGCTGAGCTACAGCACTCTGGGACTTCGCTGACTCACGATCCGTCAAGTACGAGACGAAATGTTCGATTCCTACAAAATTCTGATTCTCTCCTCTAAACCCCCACGGCACGCAGCCCTCTCCCGATGCCCCGCAAGGAGCACAAAACCCAGTTCGGCAGAAAGCGCCGGGGGGACGCTGAAGCTGCGCAGAGGACCTCTCATCGGCAGAGCCCTCTACTCCATGCACTCGCCAGCTCGAGGGCAAGACAAGGGACAACGTGTCGGACATTGGTGCTCTCTGGGGTCTTCTCACCCCACTTCTATTTGCAGTGACGGTGGTGTGTTGCTCTGCCGCCTCTCTAAACTCAAAGAGCAGCGCTTTGCCCTTCACGGGCACCAATTTACCTCTTCCACCCCAAAAATGAACACTAATTAATACCAATAAATCACATTTTAAAGGCACCAGTGTACTTCACAAAGCCTATCTCACCGAGATTAAGCTCTTGTGTCACTTGGGTAGTTTGGAGAACTGCCCTAGGCCAACATAATTTTTACCCTAAATATTAATGATGTTAAATAATTTCTCAGTCCCTCCAAAGGAACAGATTATTCCACAAGCACGGGGAGCCAGAGACCACGGGGTGCTTCCTCAGTAGTTTTCTGTATCCATGCTGTTTGAGGATAGCACAAAGTGTTAAAATAAACCTAAACAGCAAGCGAAAGATGAGAAAACAGCTATGCCCAGAGAGATCTTGGACCTCCGGGGTGGTGCAGAAATACAGGATGGCTCAGAGCTGTCCCCTAACCTTGCCTCTCCAACAAAGTCATGCGAAGAACGGTGCTAAGTCATAGCAGGATGCTGGTGGAAAGAGTCAACCTGCCCGTCTCTTTCCCTGCAATGCTTCCCTCCCTTCCATGCCACATACTAAATCCTTCTGTATTTACAAGCCTCCAAATAACAGTGCTGAGGGATCAGGCTGGCCAGGGCCACAGCACCCATGTTCCAACCTCTAAGCAAGAGCATAGTGTGTATCACAGAATCCCAGACTGGTGGGGGTTGGAAGGGCCCTCTGGAGCTCCCCCAGTGCCACCCCCTGCCAGAGCAGGGGCACCTCCAGCAGTGGCACAGGACGGCGTCCAGGCGGGTTTGGAATGGCTCCAGAGGGGGAGACTCCCCCACCTCTCTGGGCAGCCTGTGCCAGTGCTCTGCCACCCGCACAGGAGAGAAGGCCCTCCTCAGGTTCAGATGGAGCTTCCTATGCTCCAGTTTGTGCCCGTTCCCTCTTGTCCTGTCACTGGGCACCACTGACAAAAGACTGTTCCCATCCCCCTGGCACCCTCCCTTGAAGGACTGAGAAGTGTTGATAAGATCCCCCCTCAGTCTTCTCTCCTCCAGACTGAAAAGCCCCAAGTCCCTCAGCCTTTCCTCATCAGAGAGATGCTCCAGTCCCCTCCTCATCTCTGTAGCCCTTTGCTGGACCCTCTCCAGCAGTTCCCTGTCCTTCTTGACCCGGGGAGCCCAGAACTGGACCCAGTGCTCCAGATGTGGCCTCCCCAGGGCAGGGCAGAGGGGGAGGATGACCTCCCTGGACCTGCTGGCCATGCCCTTCTTGACGAGTGTCTGGCATGAACTAGGTGCCAGCTGAGAGAGCAACCACAATAACATGCATGAAGACACAGCCACACCAGCGCTGCTGCCCGCAGGCTCCGGGGTAGCGTGTCTACCTGCAGATTGTACCTGCCCGTTTATTCCTTGACATCCTCTTTCAGGCAGATGTCTCAAAGTTCTCAGCAGGAGGTTGGTGTGCTGCAGAGTTAAGGCCATCTAGAGCTCAGCGCCTCTGTGCCGGGCTGGTTCCCTGCCACGTGCACAGCTCTCCCTCTCCCTTGGGCCCGCAGCTGGATGGCAGGCAGGCAAGTAGCCTCAGGGAGGGCACAGCTGCAAGGCTTGAAAACAGAGGGGATGAAAAAGCATCGTCTTTGCTCCCGTCCAGGGTGAGGCAGGGAAGCGGCTGCCAGATGGGAAAGAGAAAAGCTCTCTGGATCTATTTGTTCCTCTAGTGCTTTCCATAATAATTAAACCCCTACCGTTGAGTAGAGAGATGGTTAAAACATATTAACAGCCCTCTCCCTGCCATTTTCCTGCTGTTCCACGTGCATCTTCCCTCACAAACACTCAAGTTCCTCAGGGCGAGAAAGCACAGCCTGTCAGTCACTACCGCGGTGGCTACCAGCAATGCCAAGATGTGACTAGCCACAGACTGGCTGACCACAGCCCAGAGCAGACCTCGCAGCAGGGTGTGGGCTATCACCAGCGTGCAAGAAACAACGCCTTTAGAGATAATGTTCTGCTGTCTCCCTACTGGGTCCAACACAATCTACATTACAGCAACTCCAGTTTTCAAAGGTGGTGGTCCTCAGTGATCAGGTTCATCTTCGTGTCCTCCAAATAACAGGTCACTTTTAAACTGACTTTTGTATTTATAATTAGTGGAGCAAACCCATAATTATGCAGCAGTGGACAGATACCAGAAACCAGCCCCTTGAGAGGCCACCCCACCACACTCTCTCATCCCTGAAGCCAACAGACAACACATTAAATGTTCCAGCACTGAAGGATGAAAAAGAAGTCTGAAACAAGTAAGAGCCTCCAGCCTATGAGAGCGTAATCTTCACCATGGGGAAAGAGTTTCCCCCAGTTCTAGAGCCAGCACCAAAACCAGGACAGTTCCTCAAAACCCACCCCAGATGCACTGCTCTGAATCCAGCCCTGCACGTTCACCTTCCACTGAACACACCAACTTCTTGGGCCCTCCAGTCTCACCTTGTTCTCCTCAGGGGTGAAAAGGATGCGGAAAGTTGAAGGCATGCCAGGTGCTACCTTACGGCACACATCAGTGGGGCCGATCAACTTGAAATACGGTGAGCTCTCCAAGATGACCTTCACCAGCCGAGGAACCTGCAGGAAAGACACAAAACTATAATTTTGCCACTTGTGGAAACACAAGGAGAAGAGACACGGCCATGCCCTGGTGCCATCCTTCCTTAACCACCTTCCCAAAGCACTTTTAGCTCTTAAGGTACAGGAACATAAACACACAAGGGTGGACTTGAATGCATTCTGCCTGGGCAATATAGCTCTGGGCCAGAGGCAGTAGGGCAATGCCCTGCTGTGAAGGAATCGCCAAGCAGGTAAGACACCAGCAGTATGGAGATATAATACCCAAATCAAGTCATCCCCATATTCAACAAGCCCAGAGAACCTGATTGCTTCTGCCATGACACATCCCCGCCGTCCTGCAGAGAGAGGGAATGTAGTCCTGAGAGGGGGAATGTATTATCTGAAGGCAAAACAGGATTTGTTATACTGGGGGCAAGGAAGAAATTCACTTCTAACATACTGGGTTTGAGTGGAGCAGTCTGCAGGCAGACCAGCAAGAGGAGACCACAGACATTGTGGCCGTACTGGGAATAAAAGCAAGGTGAAGAAGAGCAAAATGAGGAACATGGTGGGTGGTGTAAGAGACAACACCAGAAACAAGGAGATGGCTAAGAGGATTTAAAGGGGGCTGTAGAGAAGCAAGGAAGAAGCACTATACTCTAAGGAAAGGCTGATGCAGAAGACAAGAGCAGTCAGCTTACCGAAATAAAGGAAAGCCAGACGACCCCCCAGGCTGTGCCTATCAATTATGGGCTTCAAAGGCATTTTCTGCCTTGAGATACATGACCGGCACTGACTCACAGCGTGGTTTCATTATTAAAAGCCAATCTTGGCTCTCTGGAGGCTCTTACTGCCTGGTGATCGCAGCCAGGCAGCTGCCAGTGCGGGCAAGCCAGGTTTCTCGGTAGTCCTCCCCACACCCAGGAGTCCCCACAGGCACCTTGCTCCAAGTTTCCACCCTCTGGGACACCACAAGCACAGAGGCGGCAGACAGGCATCTTCTAACACACAGATATCAACCCCCGAGCACCAAAATCTCACCTCACAAAGTCTGACCCGGGTGATTTTGACTGACAGGCAGCTTCACTGATAAACAACGAACCCACACAAGGCTTGGGAACAAAAAAAAAAAAAGGAGCTTCATTCTGCACCACCCACCTGAGCCTCATAACCCACAGCCAAGGCAGTCCTGAGCCCTCCCAAGACCCTTTGCTCCCAGCAATGCCCCCCGGGGCGGCCAATTCCAGGAGCCGATGTCCACACCGCAGACAAACATTTATGGTCACCAAGTCCCCCTCGGGAGATGAGCACACGTGGCTAAAACCTTCGGCAAAAGCCACCCAGAACATCTCCGAGGGTGGTGAGGAGCCACCTGAAGCCAGAAAAGCAATTTTACAATACACAGGTAAGAGCAGTAAGTACGTCGCAAAGCATTTCCACATTTGAATGATTACAGGGCCTCTATTTGGAATATACTTTGCTGTCAGCTGGATTTTTATGGAGAAGACAACCTGAGGCTACCACACAGTGGATGTCGGTGTGACTCAGAGGAATCTGGGAAACTGGTGAGAAAACTGAGACGGAGCACAACGTTGCTTTTCTCTGGGACATTACCAAAAAGCCAACAAAATTAGAATATAACAACCTCTCTTGGGATTATCATCTCTATCTTTGTGTGCTTAAACACGCCAAGGAGTTTCCTTAGAGCTGATTTTACTTTTACACCAGTGCTGCCCAATGGTTGAGGTCTTACTAGCTTCAAAACTAATTCATTTTGGAAAAAATAAACAGTTCACACATTGCCTCTCCTTTACAGGGCACGCAAATCCCAAGGTGCAGCTGTACAAGTTTATTATTTTTTACCAGGAATGGCAGAAATGTTGATGCAGATGTTCTTTTCCACTTGAGGAAGCATGAATAGAGCAAATTAACTGTTTGCCTGTTGGCTGGTACTTGGCAAAGACAAACATTTTGAAGTGCCGCATGGATAATGGAGCAGCTGAAGCCAAAAAGACTTAGTGGGAATGAAGCAGAGCCATAGGAAGAGAGAAACTGAGGCACATTTTAATCAGCAAAGAGGACACCTGCAGCAAAGAGTGCCCAGAACCAGAGCGGATCACACGAAAGGTATCCCTTGGGCATCCACGCTGCATCTTTCCAACATTCCCAAGCTAAACGCCAGACCAGGAATGGCGCGGTACTCTCCAGGACTGAGGGACCACACCTGCATCCTTCCTTGCCAAAGGGTCTTCCATTTTCAACCACGTCCCTGCCAAAACCTGCTATCTCAGAACACTTTGACTTCTCTTGCTCTTCCTCCACCTGTGATATTGCCCTGACAGCTTTTTTTTTGTCCACCTGTTTGTTTCCCAAGGGGCAGATTTGGAGAGGGGGTTAATTCCCCTGCTCTCGTGTACTCTGCCATCGTCCCATCCTGTCCTCCTCTCACGTATACATCTTACCCTTCGCTATCTTTAATTACACCTTTCTTTTTCTGACCTTTCTCTGCTTCCAGTACACTTACTGTTACGTGTCAAGAGAAAGCCTTGCGTGTGCAATGTTCTCTCCCAGAGCACTTTCTAACTCATCTCTTTTCCTCTCTCCTGTCTTTTCCCACCAGCTTGCTCTTGGCACACGCCTCATTCGAGCAAATGTTTCCCCTGCTGAAATTCAAAAGGTCTCAATTTTCCCCTTTACAGCGGAACAAAAATTGCTGACATTTTTCCACTTTTCCCTTCTCGACTTTCTTGGGAAATCTCAAAGCGCTCACCATTTTTTCAAGTAAAGGTGGAGACCTTCGAGAGCACGTTACTCTGGATGCGCTGTGGTTCTCCGTAGGGAAAGCAGAAAGCCAAATTGTCTTAGAAAAACCTAAGCAGAACTGAATTAAGCTTAGCAGGAGCCTAAAGTTGCACCTAAATGCCTCCCACTGCTTCTGCTAAATCAGTCTGTTTCCACTGCTGTTTCCAAACACCTTTCCTGGAGTGCTAATGCCACTAATTATAACTTATTCCAGCATAAAGTCAAGACTCAACCCCTGTGCTTTGACACTGAGCTGCAGAGAGGCAGCGAAACAGGCTGTGAGAGGCAGAGATGCCCTGGCCAGAAAGCAAGATCAACCAAGGAGCCACCAGGACGTGGTGCACGCTCGAGGTAAAGCACAAAAGGAGGGAAGAATTGTACAGCCCTCAATATTCCCATCAATCCAGGGCTTTTCAGGGGACAGATGCTGACTACACAAGCTGCTTTGGGCACTGGTAAGGCCACATCTGGAGCACTGTGTCCAGTTCGGGGCTCCCCGGGTCAAGAAGGACAGGGAACTGCTGGAGACGGTCCAGCAAAGGGCTACAGAGATGAGGAGGGGACTGGAGCACAAACTGGAGCATAGGAAGTTCCATCTCAGCCTGAGAAGGGCCTTCTCTCCTGTGCGGGTGGCAGAGCACTGGCACAGGCTGCCCAGAGAGGTGGGGGAGTCTCCCCCTCTGGAGCCATTCCAAACCCGCCTGGACGCTGTCCTGTGCCAATGTTGGAGGTGCCCCTGCTCTGGCAGGGGGTGGCACTGGGGGAGCTCCAGAGGGCCCTTCCCACCCTCACCAGTCTGGGATTCTGTGAGATGCCACCAATGCATGGCCAAAATCAGGGGGAGAATCCCCAGCACGGGAAGATTTCCACCATCTCACAAGATAAAGGTGGTGAGACGGTTTGTTCTGGATGTGCTGTGCTGCAGCAGATAACTTGCTATGCTGTATACCACGTGATTTACACTGCCCTCCTCTTCCAGCAGTCTTAAACCTCCGCGTCCCAGCACTCACCTTGTCATTGTTCCTCAGAATCAGCGGCACTTCGTAGACCTCATGGGGGACGTAGCTCTGAAATACCACCTCTGATGGGAAAGGCTGAAACAAGCACTGTTCCAGGTCCAGCGCTGAGAACTGGAGATACAAAACAGAGCAGCGAGAGGTTCAGATTCACGAATGGGAACCGTACATTGATCTCTGGTGAAGTACAGTCTCTTGGTGTCCTCCCAGCTCACACTAGGGAAAACAGTAGCTCACCCATCTGTGTTCTGAGCTAACCCAAAGTTTTTGGACCACAATGAGCAGGCTCAAGCTAAGAAGCACTTTCGGTAGGTGTTTCTCCAGGTTTCCTTCTCCAAAAATGCATGGCAGCAGTTACCTCCAGCAGAGTCCTCTCCTAACTTGGTCACACAGCTCCAGAGCACTTACTGAAAGAGCCATGAGCACTCATGGAGCAAATGAAGCCCAAGAATTTACATGAGACTCCATGGGAAACAGTTTGGGGATGATCTTTACTCTGAGACAGAAAGACCAAGTCCCGCACAAGCCCAAATAGGGTTTTTTTTGATACAGAGCCTAGAAACCAGTAAGAAGAGAACAGCACCAGAGGAGGTAAGGCCAAAAAGGGAGTAACACAGTATTTGAGATGACAAATGAGGTGAATGCTGGATGGTGATGAGGTTCAGCTTTTTTCTCAGCACTACCGGGCAACTTGAGTAAGACCGCACTTGGTATCTCCTTTTCCCCACGAGCTTTAAATGGATGCTTTACTGTACTCCATTATTGCTGTTTTATTTATTATCACTGCAGAAGCACATCTGAAAATATAAGCAAACAGCAAATGCTTACGGAGCAGAGGCACGACTTCAAGAAAACTCCTCCCTGCTTCGGTCTCCCCTCTTCCAGCTGCACTGCGCCCGCTCGAAAGCCACAGGCGGGTCTCCTGCTCCGCCACGGGAGTCACGGTCCCGCTGAAGCTCGCAGCTGCAGCGCGCTGCCGGTTATTTGTGCACTCGCCTGACGCGTTCCCGACCTCCTGTGCTGTCTAGGGCAATCCTGAACTAATTTGTTACAGGTCTCTTGCCGGCAATTTTCCGCTCAACAGCCTGCCTCAGTAATCTACCCGTTTGGACTGTGTGTTATATACTGAGCAGTCCTGTAAGAAAAGCAGCTTTAAACATACATCGCAGCAAACAGCGATCCAGATGAAGTGCATCCGCTCCCCTGTACCCAGAGCGATTCCGCTGTGTGTCTGGCAGCCTGCAAAACCTAACACCCTGCAAGGGTCCCACGCCTCGTTCCAACCCAAAGCATTAATGTAATTGGTTTTGTTAAATCTTGAGTAATTACCACGGGGCCTGAAAGCCTTCAAAGGCCAGTGCTGCCACCACTGAGGGAGTCATGGCCCCAAGCGTTTGACAGCCACCACACCATAGAATCATAGAATCGCTGAGGTTGGAAGGGACCTTTAAGATCATCAAGTCCAACCATTAACCTACCATGACAAAACCACCACTAAACCATGTTCCCAAGTACCACATCTACCCTTTTTTTAAACACCTCCAGGGATGGCGAATCCACCCCCTCCTTGGGCAGCCTCTTCCAGTGTTTGATAACCCTTTCAGTGAAAAAATGTTTCCTAATATCCAATCTAAACCTCCCCTGACATAACTTGAACCCATTTCCTCTCATCCTGTCACTTGTCACCAGGGAGAAGAGGTCAGCCCCCACCTCTCTACAACCTCCTTTCAGGTAGTTATAGAGAGCGAGAAGGTCTCCCCTCAGCCTCCTCTTCTCCAGGCTGAACACCTCCAGTTCCCTCAGTCGTTCCTCATAAGATTTGTCCTCCAGACCCCTCACCAGCTTTGTAGACCTTCTCTGGACACGCTCCAACACCTCAATGTCCTTCTTGTAGTGAGGGGCCCAAAACTGAACGCAGTACTCGAGGTGGGGCCTCACCAGTGCCGAGTACAGGGGGATGATCACTTCCCTACTCCTGCTCACCACACTATTCCACACCAAAGCAAGAGGTGGCTGTTTCAGCAGGAGGATGGAAAACAGCAAGCTCACGCTCCTGTGTCCTGCCCCAGCCTTTCCCCAGTATCGTGATTTAGCGATGGCAGCTAAACTCCAGCAAAACCCACCAAACTTCAGCAGAGGTTATTTATATTGGTGTAGCACAGATCAGGACTTCAACATGTCACTGGGGAAAGGATGTTTTACCTCTCCCCCAGCAGAAGGAACTCCACCACCACCACCAGCAGTTTGAAAGGACAACAGGACCTCGTCACCGAGGTATTTAGGAGGAGGCGAGCCTCTCACAAGCCTGCGCTGTCTTCAAATGTCACATCAAACAGCGAGGAAAAGGGCAGGAAAAGGCTACCTTTTGATGGGAGGCTTCACTCATGTCTAGAAGCTGGATAATCCGGGGCCGCCTCATCTCCCGCGTGCTGGCCAGCCTCTGCTCGGTGGTGAGCGACATCTCCTTCAGGAAGGCAGAGGGAGTCAGCTGAAATACAAAACATCAGCAAGAGCTACAGAAACGCCTTCGTTCAGAAAGGCTTTTCTTGTTCAAGTGCCACTGATGAATAATTTGTGACCGCAGCCACGAGGATAGTCCTGGAAGTCCCGTAAGTTACCTGCTGAAATATTTAACATCGGTAAATTAATGATATAGAGCGGAATACACATGCTCTGACCAAGTGGCTCTGTCCCATTAGCTTCTCTGTCATGATTTGATGTGACATGGTGGGGGATTTCAGCTCTTCGGGCGTTGATTTCCTCTTTAGTTTTGCTGGATTGAGCCTGTGACCTTTGAAGAGAGCGGGGAGGAGTTATCAGAAATCCCCTAACTCCATCCTCACACAGCGCTCACAACCAGCACGTGCGAGGAGATGTCACTGCCGGGTGAATCAGAGGAAAGCAACATTGTGCCAAGCCTGAGGTAGAGAGGAATGGGCCCAAGTTTTAGTTCTCTCTTTTTAATTAGCACTTGTTTTCTCTCTGTTCTGGCCTCACAGACCCCCCCACAGAAGTATACAGAGATATCTCCTTGACAGAGCCTCAGCACGAGGTCATCTCCAGGCAAGTGAGCTCCAGTCAGCAAAGGGGATGTTTGTGGATGGGAAGGAGGAACTGCCCTGACTCCATGGCTGTTTGCAGAGCTGGATGCGTGCTCCACAAAGGATGAGATACGATAACTCTTTTGGAACCTGTTCTGTGTGGGACCAGCTATGTCTCCCAAGACTTGCAGGGTTTGAGCAGTCCACCGCACGCCCAGCTGCCGAGAGGGCAGGTACGGTCAGAGCAGCGCTGGAAGATATGCCTACATGACAGAAGATCACACAAAGAGGATGGAAAGAAGCACATGCTCATGCTATGCACATGCACTATTCCAGCGCAATGCCCAGTACACTGATTTAACTTGGCTCCAATGGCAGATCCAGGCAAGACTCTGGACTTTCCCTGCAGCAGCACACAGTCCATCCCCCACGCCACCACGATAGCCAACCCCAACAGAAGCACGGCAGCAAAGAGATGGGGAGGTGATGTCCAGCTTCACAGTGCTGCCAGACACCAGGAACAGAAGGCAGCGGAGGGACACAAGGGGACTTTCCAGCCTTAACACAGCTCCTTCCAGGCCACAGCAGGTACTTACAGTTACAGACTCCTCTGCCTCTCTGACTACCTTCGGATTACGAGGTGCTACTACTTTGCTCTGGAATCCACGAGTCATTTTGGAGGACCCCACGGACCGCTGGAGCTTGCCAGTGGCCATGTCTCAGCTCACCTGGAAGGAGGAAAAAAAAAAAATAAATGGGACTTTGTAAATGCAGAATTCCATTCATGGCAGACCCGAAGGACACACCTCCAGGCTGTGGCATCCTTCAGAAGCGGAAAACATAAGGCATCCCCACCCTGTTCCACGATTAGACCGTCTTGAAGTGGCAGAGTGAAGATTCATGGAAGTAAAACCTCAGAATAAACATTCCCTGAGCCAAAACAGCCTTCTGCTGGGGGTGCAGCCCCACAAGCCACAAACACACACCAGCGCCTGATGGTTTTTCTCACCTTCTCCCGCTTCCATTACTTTTGGAAGCCCATTTTTACTGGAATTATGAACCAAATCTCTATTCAGATCCAAGCTCTCCTTTATTATTCTTTATAAGTTTTGTGGTGGGAACAGAAGGCAGGTAAATGTCACTCAGCTGCTTCATTTTGCAAGAGCAGCTGACATGATGTGACTTTGTGCCTGACCCTACCAAGAGCTCAGAGTATTATGAGCAAACCCAGGGATGGCTGCTGCCCCGAGCATTAACAAAAATCCCATCACCTCCCTGCTTTGCAAACCAAATGTCCACCCTTTGCGCGAGGAGCCTGGTGATGCTTCTAACTAATGGAGCATGGAGTTCAATACTCTGATTAAGAACTATAGTTTCTCAAGGCTAATTCGGTTGGTTTAAGTTACAAAAATTATCCAGCCAATATGACTCCTTCCAGGCATGAAATTACCACAGTGCCCAAGAGCATTTCTCCATGGAGAATGAAGGCCCTAATTTTCCCTTATTAACACCCAAACTCAAGGCTCCCTACAGGCATTAGAGGCTGTAACAGCAGAAATAAAAGCACGGAACCATTAAAGGAACATGAGCAATTAGCTCAATTATAAATGCAACATATGTGAGAGCAGGGCCACTTAAGACTATCCTAATGGCAGTTTTTCTCCCGCATCCTTATCCTACAAGCAACAGGAGTTAACAGGTCCATGGTCTGTTCTTCTTCCAGTCGCCAGCCTGCTGACCACCCCTCTTTGTTTGCGCCACCCGAAGCGGGTGTGCAAGAAAGGGCACAAAGAGAAGACAACCCCAGAAAGTGGATCTCAAACACCAGCAAAAAAATCAAAGATAAGGAGACACAGTATTTGCTAAGCACTACTTTGGACTAGAAATTAGCCTTTCTGGCTAACAGGACCCAAGGAACAGATGGATTTGCCCCACTTATTTTCTGGGACTTGAAAGACCAGTGCTCTCCAACACAGCTCTACCCTAAAATTTTTTTCATCCTGACATTAAGTAAAAACCACAGATCATATTTCCTTCTGCTTCCTGCTGTTCCACATCATCTTTTTTTTGTGTGGACTTATTGTATACAACAAAACCTCATAGAATCATGGAATGGTTTAGGTTGGAAGGGACCTTGAAGATCATCTTGTTCCAACCCCCTCTGCCCTGGGCAGGGACACCTCCCACCAGCCCAGGTTGCTCCAAGCCCCGTCCAACCTGGCCTTCAACACCTCCAGGGATGGGGCAGCCACAGCTTCTTGGGGCAACCTGCGCCAGGGGCTCACCACCCTCACAGGAAGGAATTTCTTCCTCATATCTCATCTAAATCTACCTTCTTCCAGTTTGAAGCCATTCCCCGTACAAAGATGACCATTCCCTTCCACTCAAGTTTGACCCACATCCTGCAAGCATGGCAATAACTTCATTCCTTTACTCCCCAAACAGCCACCAAACAGTACATGTTCGTGGCACTGGGCCCCTGACAGCGTTAGGACACGACAAGGTTGCCGGTTCCTTATGTTCTTGCAAGAAACACAAGAGCACAGCACTGTCCTATGGACACAAGGACATGCTGCAGCAAGAGCTAGGGTTTAAAGCTGGAAATAACTATTTCTCTTTCAAGAGAAATCTAACAGGGATGATACAACATTAATCTGGATTTCAGTGTTTTACGATTTGGTCTTGAGAATAACTGGATTATTTATTCCAATTTTCTACCTGTAATTTCTCTTCACTTGAAATTAATCCTGTTCATCATGCTCTCAATGCTTATTTCCAGAGGGCTTCCAACCCCCACACCTCCATCCCAGTCTCGCAGCTCCCCTGACCCTCCAGCCCTGCTGTGCGGCACTGTCGCAGCCCCACGGCTGCACTACCCCACAGCCTGCAGGGATCAGCCTCCCGGGCAGGAGGAGAGGAGCAGAACTGAGAAAACAGCCACATCTCCCTGTAGAGGCAGGAGAAAACAGGAACCACAACACAGCACCCTTCCAGCCCACCACCCATCTGGTGGAGGGAGATCTCTACCTTCCCCACCTCAGCCAGCCCTCCACCCACCCCCTTTGCAATTCCCCCTCCGCTCCAGGCTCAGGGCACAGACAGCTCTGGCACCTCAGCTTTAGGTTCAGAGCCCTGAGCCTGGGCAGAGGAACTGGCTGTGCCGGGACACAACAGCTACGACAGCTGAGACAAGGAATGAAGAAATACGCCCAGGGCTAGGGCAGAAATTCCTGACTTGCCTCAGGAAACCAAGATGTATCAGAGCAGAGCGCCAAGCTGAAGGTTACCATGGACAGCCAAGCTTCAGCCTCCTCCCCAAGGCTCCCTTCGCTCCAGTGTAGCTAAAAGTCTCTACCATCATTGCAAGTCGCACAGCAATTTTAGAATCCATTCAAAACCCTTCTACCTCCCCAGACTTGCTCTTAAACCAAGTATATCATTAAATCCTGCTGAGTATCACATCGCTGCTGCATCCCTCCTGGTGGCCCTCCCACCAACACCACCACCTCCTCCCTGCCTGGTGGCCAGACCCTACCTTAGGGCAGGTAATTTGTGCTTCTCAGGGAGGATTCCCTTTGCGTAGTGCCCAGTCTTGCTCCCTAAATCACCATGGGCTAATTTGGTGGCTGCAGACAGCCTGGAGGGACAGGAGCCACCCAGGGAACCGTTGGTGTGACCGTGCACCCACCAGCACGGCAATAACTGTCACTGCGCTGGTGGCTTCCCAGAGTCCAGCAGGACCATGAAGGCAACTGATAGGACTTGGAAACTGGGCTGCCCAGCATCTCTTCTCAACTGGTACTGCCTTGCCAGGCTGAGCAGGAGGATATTACCAGGACCTCAGGGAAGGAGAGAGTTCAGAGCTTGTCATTAGCTAAAGCCCGCTCGTTTCTCTGCTGCCGAGCACCTCCTGCTCTACCGCGGGGAGACACTGCACAGCGCAGGCTCAGGGTGCTGTGCGGAGAAGCTTCTCAAAACAGCAGCATCTCATCCTGCAAGCACCACGATGGGAAAGGGCCACCAATCCAGTAAAGAGTGGGGGTTTGCCACCTTAACCAGCTGCACGCAGAGGGAACAGACGCACAGTTCAAGCATTTGTGGCTTTGGGATTTCTTCAGCTCCAGGCAGGAGTGGAGGCTGTTTTCTGCCTTCAGCTTTCTCAGTATCATAATTGGTCAACTTGGTCTCAAGTCTGGTGGTTTACAATGCCCCTGAAACACCTCGATAAAGTTACAGCCTTGCAAATCACTGCAGCCCCTCTATTCCTTAAACATCTCACTCCGCAGTGAATGATTGCGGCAGTATGCGAAAGTACGCCTTGGAGTGGCATTTGTTAATGTTCCACGAGCTCCAGATAAATTAGACACTGCAGACAAGCTAATCATTTCTTTGTTTAAGGAGTAAAGAAAAAAGTTTCCATGCTGACTCGCAAAGCGAGAATTTAATTTCTATTTTGCTCACCCAGGGAGGGCCCCAATCGCACCAGTGCAAAAGAGAGCAGGGCGATCACCGTGTCGCTGCAGCTCCGACAATGCCTTTGGGGCTGTCCTCTGCTGTTGCACCTGGTGAACACCCGTCTGGTGAGCTCATTCCAATTAACTGCGCACACACAGACACACACCAGCCAAGGACGCCCAACTTACAAGAGCATCTCAGCTGCCAGGGAGCTTCACGCATTTTCAGCACAGCATATGTTATAAACAAAAGCTTCTCATGAGGCTCTCGGCCACAGGCGAACCAAATCATCCCATCTGCTTGGCAGGGAACAAGGAACCCTCAGTTTGAGAACCAACATTCATATTACGGTTTACAATCCGGGCGGGGAGGAACCGAACCCTGAAAACAAACTGGCTCTCCAGCCAGCTAGCCTGTGGAAACTCACTCCACAACATCTCCCACGTGATGTCCAGCCACAAATCTGAGTGGAAACGGAGAGCTCAGGCAAAGAAACCTCAGATGTGACACCCGTGTGCGCTCAAGGCACCAAGGCAGAAGGGCTATAAGGGAAGGAAGCTGGATGGTGGGTGATGCTTCCCATCTCAGAAGGCAGAACTTGGAGATGATGGGTCTTGCCTTGACATCTAAGTCTCCCGTGCTCGGTCTGAGATGCACTCACACCTTGTGCTCCTTCCCAGCAGCTCCAGCACCTTAGAAGCAATGTTGGAGCCCCACCTACTCAGCACAGAAGTCACTCCTGCCTGCCGCGGGCAAACAGCGCTGCTGGAGCCAGGGTTCAGAGGACTCACCAGGAGCCTCCAGTGCCGAGCAAGGGAAACTGCTGGCTGCAAAGTACCTTCACAGAGCTGCAGGGTAGAAGCCACCTGAAACCCACACAAGGCTTGCAAGCCCAATGCCAAACCTGATGCTGCCTGCTCTCAACCTCAACAACCCTTCTCCCATCCTCAGCTGCACTCCTGCTATGGAACTCTCCAGCTTATTTTTCCAGCCAAAACCTTCCTGCCCTCCCAGGTGGATGGAGGAAACCAAAGCCATTCCTTAGTCCTGCTTGTCAGCCCAGACAAGGTCACTTCCACATCTCCTAGCGCTGCTGCATGGAGAAAGCAAGGGAGAAAAAGCCTGACGGGCAGGTGACCAGCTAGGATGCTCGAGAACTAAGGAGAAGTCTTGGCTGGGGGGCTCTGCTCCCTAGATAACAAAATCTTTTAGCTAATGACTATTTAATGAGCAACTCATAATCAGTCTCTGGAAGGAAGGGGAAAAAAAAGACCAGGATCATCTTCAAAGTGAAAGAAAAAAAAAAAAGATTTGTTTCATGGTGTGGGCTCACGGCTCCTACAGAGACTCCTTCCTTCAGGCTAGGCAGAAAAGAAGGGTCTGCATGGGATCGCTCTGCTCCCAGGTGAGTGGGTTTGGCCATGAGCTACAGTAGGGGTAAATAAAAGCACCGTCAACCTCTTCTCCAGCAGCGATATTAAGCTCTGAACACCACCTAGCTCATGGCTTGGGCCATATGGCTGAAGTATCTGTAGGCACGAGGCGAGGCTTCCTGCAAGCCAAGTCGTGCCAGGACCTGGAAAATTCAGGAGGCTCAACAGCACAAATAGGGGCACAGAGGGGCCCTTCAGGGCCCACGAGCTTGGCAAAAGCTGCGTTGATGTGAGCACTTCGATATGGCCCTAAAGCATCCAAATCCCTTCGCGCATATGTCCAACAGCTTCCCTCTGTAAAATAAAACTGAAGAGCTCTCTGATGATGCTGTGCTGAAAAAGACAGGAAATTAAGAATAGACAGCAAATTTCTTAATGGGCATTAAGAAAAAAAAAAGGAAATTCATGTAAAGGCACAGCTTCATGTCTACAGAGATCCTGTGGCTGTCGCTATGCCATGTGCCAGTGCTCTTATTTCAAGGGGAACCCACGTCACTTGTGCTGAAGCAGCAGCACCAGTCTCTGAGCTGGGCTCATACCAACTGATTGTCCTCCAAAATTAAGGGCTGGGGATACACTGGCACACTCTGCACTGCAATACACCATACCCAGCTTTTCTTGTAGGAGCCCAGACTGGTGGCCAAATCTTACTTCCGTATACACAATAAATCCTTTTTCTTCTTCCTTCCACAAAGATAAACCATCTCTCTCCAGAGTAATTAGTTAATTTGCCTTTCTATTACACTTTGCTGGATGAGCGAGACAGGAGATCTGTTAAAAGTGAGAATCAGGATGCTACCGAACAATTTTGTTCAGTTAAATCACCTTGCCCTGTTCAGGCTTAAGTAGCAAGATCATGTTTCTCGCCTAGAAATCACCTGCTTAGCCATAATTACCATATAAACAGCATCAAGGAAGCCAGGAAAGGAGAAGCAGAATTTCCAGGACTAATCTCTCGCCCCTCCAGCCCACTGCTAAGTGGCTGAGTGCTTTCTAAATCAAGCCTTGCTACCCAGGAAGCCTCACCTGCCACTTTTATATTCCAGTCCCTCTGTATTTCATCACTTTGCTACTGTCATCCTGCAATTTATTACAAAAGCTCTACCATAGCCGAGATAATTAAAAGGAGTCTAGTGTTCCACCTTCCTGTTATTTCTTTTAATAAACTTCAACTCTCAGCTGACAGTGAGGTAGACCAAGCTCCCTTCCAAGGGTCTGCTAGAGATTCCCCAGCTCCACATACTATAATTTATAACTCTGCCTCCTGCCTTAAGCCTTTACAGTACTATTTTCCCCTTCCCAACTGCCTTCCCCAGCATCTGATCTCTGCTATCCCGGCTTTGCAACTCCCATCCGCTCTCCCCTTTTCATTTACTTGTTTTCTGGCACCTGGATCACCTTTCGTTTTGGTTCGCCATGCAGCAGAGCTTCCGTGCAGCTAAGCAACTTTAGAGTGGAAAAGCAGAAACCAAAGGACCGTTAAACGGATCCCCAGGGCAGGAGCAAGCGGCTGTACGCGGGGTCGGAGCTGACTCTGCGACGGTGAATCTGGAGCAGCAGATTAGCAAAGCAGTACCACTCTTTAGTAGCTACTGTTGAGACTTCATGGAAATCATAGGAAGACTTCTATGGATATCAGATTGTTTCCACACGTGGTATCTTACCCCAGAAATAATAGGACATGCCACTTACACTAGCCTGCAAAGGAGAGCTAAGATGAAATGAAACATTCTGTACTCCCTGGGGGCTTAAAGCATACGAACCTCTGCTGCGCTGACGTGCAATGATTTGTTAACCTACCACTTAACTGCACACCCGAGCTGGAGCAAGGGGCACCGCCAGCATCCCTAAAAAACCATCCTCTCTCCCTCCTGAACCACCTCTTCGCTTCTGCGGCCTCAATTCGCAGCGCGCAGGCTGCGCGATGCTCGCACCCTGACCCCGAGAGGTCGGGCATCAACCCCGCTGCCTGAAACGCTCCCGCCAACCTCCATCCAAGCCACGCTGCTTCAACCTCAGCCTTCAAAAACCTCAGTGAAATAGTTATGCGTATTCACGCCTGGTTCTCACAGAGGAGTTCCAATCTCTGGAAGAACATAAAACATTAATTGAATTCAAAGATGCCAAACTGGAGGCAGGTAAACAACCAGCAGCGGAGGCGGGAACACCACCCCCAACCCCACCTTGGCTGGCTCCAGCCTTGTACCCAATTATCCGGCACACACACGTTACTGCCTGCCAGAATCGTAAACATTCTGTATTTACTGGATTACTACTGTAACACTACAGCGCCGGCTGTAACTCCGCAGTGTTACAGAGCGGACTTTGGCTTCACCGAGTTATTTCCCCGTCCTTCAGTCAAGGGGGCAAGGCTGCACAACAAGCAATCTGCACCCTCCTGGAGCAGTCTAGCCTTTGTATTTTCCCCAGATTTATAGAGGAATTGTGTCTCCGAAAATCACCCGTGGATTTGAAACACAAGGAAAAAAAATAGGGTGAGTTTGCTTTGCGGTCACTTCTAGCTAGGCCATGTGTTGCATTTGTCATCATGAGCCTCCACGGCGTTTTAGACAGAGCGAGAATAAATAATCTCATTCCCTCGTTTACAGACTGGGCAACACAGAGGAAAATTTAAGGCCAAAACATCTAAAAAGCCCACGGGCAGCCCCCGTCCCCTCCACATTCAACCCCCGTCCCCTCCACATTCAACCCCCGTACCCTCCACATTAAACCCCCAGCCTGGATGCAGTTTCATCTGCATCCCATGGGGGGAAAAAAAAAAAAAGGAAAAAAAAATTTAGGAAGTTTCTCTTTCAGGAAGCAGAGCTTGCTCCCTGCCCGGCTCCGGAGGGGGGGGGAGAAGGGGCTCCAACTCCCAGTCCCCGACATGGGAAGCGCTGCAGCCCCCAGGGGCCTCGCACCCCGCTTTCCCCACAGGC
>VUYV01000269.1:632505-694695 GCA_008711295.1 Anarhynchus alexandrinus
GGGGGGGGTGTCACCCCCCCTCCGAGCTCTCCTACAGCCCTGGGTCCCCGCTCAGGCCTGCTCCCAAGCCCTCCCTTCCCGAGGCCCAGCAGCCTGGGCGTACACAAAGCCACCCTCCATATTTCGGCCAGGGAGGGGCTGCAGCCGCCATCACCCCAGCACAGGGGTGGTCACCAGTATCCCCCACCTTCCCCAGCCCACAGAGGGGGACACGGGAGGACACTCACACGCCGGATCCCTGCTGCCAGCCGGGCTGTGTCCCTCGTTTCCAAAGCAACGGGGCCTCCGGGCCAGCCCCAACACCACCATGGCAACAGCAGGGACACAGAGAGGGGAGGAGGCGGCTTAGGGGACAGGATGGCAGACACACAGAGGCAGAGGGGACAGAGGGATGCCGGTCCCCAGAGGGGCTGCCCGCGGTCCCCCCGGCCTGGCTAGCAGCGACGACCGCGAGCGTGCGGCGAAACTGCCTCCAACACCCCCTCCCAGCACGGCCATGTCACCGCGTGTGTCACCCTGAAAGAGGGCAGCGCTTAGAGACACTCATGGCAGAATCCAAAATGTTTCTCCCAAAGAAAGCAAGAGCTGACACGTGGGGCTGGGCACGAGGGCCGCACACCACCAGGAAACACCCTGTATGTCCGTATATCCTAAGAAAATCACGTCACACACAACCTGAGAGCGCTGCCCTCAGAAAGGACTACCCGCTCCCTCTGGGACAAGCCGGACCCCAGTTCAACCAGCTCAACTGTGGCACTGGCATCTTGGCACCTCCCAGTCCGCCCGTGGCAGGGCTCTCAGGGAAGCACTGTAATTAGTAAATTAGCACGGTGTAACACACACAGCTCTCAAGTCCTTCCTGAGCCCCAGGATCCCCCTTGCTCCCTTCACTGAGGGGCTCCGGGTGGGCTCTGAGCTCCAGCACCAGGCACACCACAGGGTCGTTCCAAACCGATGGGTTTCACCCGAGTGCCCTCGCACAGGGTCTGGCACGGCGTTAAAGGGATGTCGGTGCTCCCCGAGTTTTGCTCGAAACCCTCACATTCTTTTCAAGGCCAGAGACACTTCTGCAACGAGGAAAACGGAACCGGCTGTTTGGCAGATGAGACCGCCGTGGAAAAAAAAAAAATAAAAAAATGAAGTTGCATAAGATGGCAAACAAGAGCACTTCCAAATCAGATATCGGGAGATTAATTCCCGCTTCATAGTGAGCAGCACCGGTATTTCATTAAGAATCCGTCCAGGACAGCTCAAACTCTGAGCCTTGGGCAAACGCCATGGGACTGCAAAGTGTGAAATAATTATCGAAGATGAACCTGTCGTCTATTCATCTTCGCCACACTTCCCCTCGAACCGAAAGGCTCCTGCCTAAATAACTAGACCTGAGGAGACCCACAGTCATTAACGCGCTCCGCCTGGGAGCGTGTGCCCCGTGCTCCTGGGTACCGGCGAGCCCTCAGGCAAGGCTCACCCCGGGCCACAAGAAAGGCACAGAGCTGAATGCCTGATCCGAACCGTATAGTCTCTTCTGAGGAACAAAATACAAATGCTCACAATAAAAAGTCACCCCGGTATGCAGCACATCCCCCATCTTCATGCCTTCAGCATGAGCAACGACTTGGGCTCATCCTCCTCCCGCCGTACTTTGACCTGGGAGTTACACACTACCTATGGGCAATTCGTTTTGTCCTACGCTGCCACAGAGACGAGCGAGTCATTAGCTGACAGAGGGAAACGCAGGGCTCCGAGGTCAGGTAAACAGGGCAAGACGTGACCTGCGGTTCTTCCCAGCCACTGCTTTCCTTCATCCGCCTCGGATCAGCCAAGGTCGGCTTACTCATCCCCATTTTACCAGGGAGCCGTTGTGATACGGACACCACGGCCTGGCTATTTCACTGTGTTTTCTCATATAGATTAAGACCCGTCAAGATTTTATAGATGTGGCACAAAGTTTAGGCAGTTTGGGGGTTTTTTTCCTAGACAGGTTCATTCCAAAGTAAAGCAGAGCTCCCAGTACAGGAGAAACCTGGGACAGGGAAGCTCAAGCACGATAGACAGAGAGAAACACATGCTGAAAATTTTTTTATGCACATGCCTTGACTCCAAAGCCTTTTTCTCCTTGGCTCTTCTTCCCACATCCCAACTCCCACACGTAACTCCCTTATTTCAACCCCAGGCAAACATCCGTCTTTTCTTGCCAGACCCTGGGCTGGATGTATCCAAGCCCATCAACTGGAGGGCAACCACACCAGCACACGCAGCAACAGGCTTTATCACTGTGGAAACTCCAAATTACAGCACCCAAGAGGTCACCACTTGGGAAAAGCACACAGAGACAGTCCCCAGGAGCTGATTTCATCCACCCAGGCGGGAGAAGCACAGCACCCAGCGGGTCCCAGTGCTATTCCTGGCTCAGCCAGGCTCTCCAGCCCCCTCGCTGGAGGGAGAGCCTGGGTAACCCTTGTAAAACCTGCTCCCGGCCCGGAGGGAGGCAAATTCCCTTTGCCAGGGCAATAAACACCCAGAAAAAAAAAACCCTAGCAGGCAGGAGGGAATGGCTGATGCAGCCCTGTGAAAGGGGAGCCGCAGAGCCCCCGGGGATTGAGCAGAAGGGGTCCGATGCTCTCTGCGAAAAGCGGCTTTATTCGATTCTCTTGGCTTTTGCACACAAAGCCCTTTGGGGGGGGGCTCCGGCATTTTGCAAAACACACACATTCTGCCAGAGCTGCCTAATTTCTGATGGCAGGGAAGGTGAATGCTGCAGTTTATTACTTTTTTTTTTTTTCTGAGCTAACAGGGACTTGGAGGGATAGGAATACGCTGCATTCCCAGAGATGTCACTGCAGGCGTACGCCGCCAAGCCAGGCTGCCCTCCTCTGCCGGCTGCTGAGCAGAGCTGAGCCACAGCCAGGTTGTCCTCTAGTTTTTTCACCATAACCACACTTCTTGATGGCTTACAGACACCCGGCAGCCCCGCCAAGCTGCTAGTTTTGAACAGCACTGGACCTGAAATTAAAATCAATATGGGTGTACGTACTTTGCAAGACTGCACACACACACTTCGGGATGCTCTGCGGGATGTAGGAGATGTAGGAGACCGCAGCCACCGCTTTCTGACCCAGGCCTGGGCTTCACCATGCCTGGAGATGGAAGAGTCATAAGACAGATCATCCCAATCACAGAGCTTGCTGCCCAGACACAGGTGTAGATGAGACAGGGAAGTGGTGGGAAGACCAAGTCTCTTCCAGGCTTCTTCCTCAGGACAGGGCTTATCAGTTCAAGGGTGGCTTGCACGCCAGCCACGAAACGAAGCATCAGCCATCCCCTTCAGGGGAGACTCACACTTTCAAAAAGAGAGCCCAGAAGCTGAAATGCACACCACCACAGATGCTCAGGACCATGGGCTCAGAGGCAGTACAGGGTTTACATCCCCCTCTCCGTTCCTGGGGTCATACATTGCCATCTCTGCTCGCATGGGGACCAACAAGTCCCTCTTCCCTGGCCAACACCCTCTCTGCACCATGAGCTCAGCTCTGTTTTCCTTCACAATATCTATTTGTCACCATTAAGTTCAGCTTGGAGCCACCACTCCCGATTCACATTTGGCTCTCAGTTGGCCGCCTGTGTTTCTGAATCAAAGAAGGACCCATTTCGAGCAGCACAGACTGATCCCAAGGAAGCGGAGAGGGGATCCCGCTGGCTCACAGCCCAGCACAGAAGCCAGGCAGCCAGCTCAGCACTTCAAAAAAAAAAAAGCCACCCTCTCCATCCTAGCAGGGTCTGACCAAACCAGGCTGTCGGCCCCGCTCTTTTTAGAGGCACAGATAGCTGTTAGTCCACGGAGGGAGCTACAGGGCTGAAAATCCTTCCCCCCCCCATCCCCTGGGAAGTGCTGTTTACATAGCTCTTGTTCTCCTGCAGAAACAAATGAGCAGACAGCCAAGGGCAACAGGCAGGCATCTTGCATTATTAACCTCTCCTTTGCTGCAGTGCTAGAAGGACACACAGCACCATCAGCCAACCTCCCCCAAAAGCCTTGCTGCAGGCTCTGAGACGAGACGTGACAGCAAAGGCACTGTCTAGCTCCCGACCACCAAAACCACAGCCCCTGAGGGGTTTGGAACAGGTACCTCAGAAACATATCTTTCCTGTCATCATCGCTGCACCCACCAGATCAAATCCACAGAATACCTGGACACGTTTGCTGTCTTGCAGAGGACACAGAGTCACAGCAAAGGCAAAGAAAAGAGCTGCAACACGGATGCGGGGCGAGGAGGGACGTGCCGACACAATCAGATGGGAGCCCTCACTACCCCCACTTTAACCTATGAAGGAAGAACTCCAGCACTCAGTTAAAGACAGGACTGACTGCAACGCTCAAATCATTTTAGACCATATTCAAACATTTCCTACCGAATAACTGCAGGAAGATCACTTACCCAACTGCTGCCACTTCATGAAGTCCCAAACACGCAGCCCATAATCGTCTTTAATCCAAGCAGCATTTTTTTTTTTCTTCTGAGAAAGAAGGGAAATAAAGTTGGCTCCTTTTAGCCATGTTTGCCCTGCCTTCCTCTGAGCAGTGCAATCCCACGTTGCAGGGGAGAACATTGATTATTTTTTTTTTTTTGGTAGCACAGACCTCAACGCACAGCCCTGGGTTTGCTTTCGCCTTTTTCATTCCTGTGTTGGGAATCAATTTAGTTTCCTTGCTTTTTGCTTATTTTACATCTCACTCCCAAACCCTGAACTGCTTCTCCACTCCTTTTCTACATCAAGACTATATTTCAAATGCCTACGTTTTTGAGACCCTGACATTAGCTGTGTAGCCATGAAAACTGAAAAAGAGTAAATTGTTTTTTCCCCCCTAATGCTTTTTAAAATAAAGCAAAGTCCTTGGCCCCACCAAGTGTAATGCCTCCTAGGCTCTAGGTTTTCTTTTTCCTTAATACTCTGAAACCATTTAATCCAAGTGGCTGTCTGTGTAAAAGCAGAAGAAAATTTACAAGCCTGAAGAAGTTAATCACAGTTCAGGGGGACTCTCCGACAGGGAGGTCAGCAAGGCAGTAACCGAGGCTGGGATTGACAGGAGACAATGACCCAGGAGGACACGTAGATTTTTGGATGGAGGTTCAGGCCTGACTCAGCAAGGCGCTGCCAGAGCATCTCAGCCTAAACAAGAAAGCAGACAGATGTCGAGGGCACTGATCACCTACGCAGCTACAGGATGGTTCGAGAGTTGTTCCTGGGGCTGACACTATGGTAACCCTTAGTCTTGGTCTCATGTTTCCTCTGGCAGCTACAAACCATCTAAGCCCCCATGATACTGAGGGCAGAAACATGCTGCAGTACCACCACACTGTAGGATGAGAGCTTAGTGGCCTTTCACGGTCACAGAGGCAGAGCAGGGGTCACTCTCTGCTCCCTCACACCCAGCAGCTGGCAGGGTCCTGCCAGGGCATTCTCCATCCCACCCAGAGCCGTGGGGCAGCACAGGCTGGGGAGTACTGGGCCCTCCTCTCCTCCACCCGAGATACAGGACCTCCTTCAGAACCTAAGCACTACTACTTGGCATCACACGTATTTAAAACCACGGCAACACCTGAGCACCCACGGCAAGATCCTCCCATGCTCAGCTCCAAGGACCACACTAAATGCCACAAGCAGTCTTTCCCTCCAACTTCTCCAGACCAAGAAAAGCCATCCTCACGTGCTTAACCTAGTCCACAAAGAGCTTGCTTGGCATTTGCAGCTTCTGGCATCACTTGCCAGCTCCACTTGCAGTAGGACTGCTCTCCTTGGCTCCTGGCTTCACAGCAAGTCGGTCATCCACAGCCCCAGCAGGTCTACCACATCTCCTGCAGAGCGCTTCCAAACACCAACATCTGGTTCCGTGATTTGAAGCAAAGCAGAGGAAGATTAGGAAAAAAAACAAGTCGTAAGTGGGACATAGGGAAGGGACAAACCCAGCCCGTAACACGCGTTTCAGCCTACAGAAGCACCTGGCACAACCACAGCAGCTACAAAGCACCACGGGGCGTTCAGAAGCAGTGCTGTGAAAGGAGTTGCTTGTTTTATTTATCACTTGCGAAGCGCTGAAGGGATGAGCCGGTCTCCTTGCCGCTGCCAGACCAGCTGGTGCAGCTCCCCGCAGCACACAGGGCTGCGCCGAGGTGCCGGGGCGGTCCACAGGCACCAGCTCTGCCGTGCAGGAAAGTTAAACTGAAGGAGGCACCAAGGAAAACAACACAAAAAAACAACCAAAGCTGAATGTGGCTCTACCTGGGCAGTTGCTTTCCCAGGCCCAATATAACCATTCAACAGGCGCAATTCCTGAGTTGAACTCACACAAAAATCCCAACGTGATTGCCGGTTTGCTCAAGGGACTACCAGATCGCCTTTGGCTTAGTCAAATATTTGACTGCATTTATATCCTAAAGTCTTTTGCAAAAGAGACTGGGAGTTTAGTTAAAGAACTGGGCTGGGACCTGAGCTGGGGATTTCTGATTCTTAAACAGGGCACCTAGTGCATCCCTAATAAGAGTCCCTCCTCTCCACCGTGGAGGTACCATCAGACTCTATAGCTTTTATGTGATCGAGGTGGCCACCCTGACTCCCAGCACATCACATTTTGGCAGTGGGAGCAGAGGGGCAGACTCTCCACACAGGGATTGTCCAAGCTGAACTGTTAAACAAGCTCCTCAGGTTCTTCCTTTGAAGCTCTTCCCATCCTTCCCACACCCCAAGAACCACCATGAAATCAAAGAGCCAGCAACAAAACTGGCCCCAAACATCTCCTGCAGATTCTCCTTAAGATAAACCTTCCCGTTCATGAAAGACCAGCTTTGTAATAAACATACAGCCTCAAAAGCAGAGGGGAAAACCCTTCAAAACACAAAACTGGAGAGGAACCATTCATGAAGTCAGAGTGGTTGATGAGAACAGCTGATAGGTCTGTGTAGGGAGAACCAAAGGTCTGAAAGAATGAAGTTGTCAAGCCACTGATAGCCTATTTAAAATAGCTGTGGTTTTAGAAGACAGTAACCACATAAAAAAGTAAAAAAAAAAATAAAAATAGGGACCAGAGTGAGCGCAGGAACAGCCAGGTTTGTGTCTCCGCAGCCATCAGCACAAGCACCTCTGAGTTGCAAGGCTCAGAGCTGCAGGAGAGACCCACCGACGCGGAGCTGTCAGTCTCACCGCAGAGTCCTGGTTTCCCGTTACTGGGTCTGTCACGGGAGCAGCTGGAGAGGGTGCAGGTTTGATTTGAGCAGCCTCTCTCTGCCAAAGATGAAAGCAAGGACCCGAGTACCCCATTTGTGACTTCCTCTCACATTGAAAAGTCTGATCTCATTAAAAGGGAAGAGAGGGAACAGATGGAAACACAAAAAGATGCTGTCAGCTGCCAACCACTGACCCCATCCTGACTCCATCCCTCTCCCCACTGCAGCAGGAGCACAACTGGCTGCTCTTGGAAGGACAACAAGACCAGCAGGAGACAAGGAGGATTTCAGGTGGGCAATAAACAGCAGAAGCAGATGAAATCTTGGTAAACAGGAACTCCTTTTGACAGGAAGAAATTCATCTGCCATCAGGAAAGACAACGCGAGGACCAGGCCGTGTCTGGGAACCCTCCTGGCCCTGCAGATGGTGAAAAGTTGCGTCGATTGAAACAGCCACAATGTCTGAAGCCTTTCCAGCACGCCTCTGCCTCCAGGCACCACCAAACCCAGAAGCAAAGTCCCAGTACATGAGCTGGGATCCCCAGCAGGGCCTGCAGGAACCTCACGCTCTTATCTCACAGCCTGCGGTTCAGGTATTCAAGCATTCAAGGAAGCCCCAGCAGACCCAGCTGATGTCCTAGAACCAAGAGCATAAGAGAAGGTACATGTCCACCACCCTTCCCTCCAAGGTGTCCTGTCCCCAAAGCATCCCCCTGAGGCTCCATCACAGAGCCCTGCAACTTCCCCTTACAAAGCAGCACGGGGATTCCCAGGGCAACCAGGCCAGAGAGAAGAAGCCTTCCCCATTTCCTTAACCAACCCAAAACCTTTTCCCCTTTCCTACAGATAGAAAAAAAAATCCCTCCCACACCAGAGACAGCACATATTGCACCAAGATGGACCATCTTGGTCCAAGATGGACCAAGGATGACACTGAAGGTCACAAATTTGCATTCATCTAAGTACAGCTCTGCCAAGGACCAGGCAAGGTGTTTGATTTAACAGGGACTCACCTTTCCTACCTGTGAGGCAAGTCCAGCAATACTTATTTGGGGAAAGGAAAAGTCACAGGGGATAGCAAACAACTCACGGTCATTACAGCGCTTCGAACGTTATGGAGAGGCTTAACAAGACTCTTTCTGTAATTAGCTCCTCTCTCTAATGTCTGTAGTTTTGGCAACCTCTGCTGGGAGGACAGGCTGAGAGAGTTGAGGGGGTTCAGCCTGGAGAAGAGAAGGCTCCAGGGAGACCTTAGAGCCCCTTCCACTGCCTAAAGGGGCTCCAGCAGAGCTGGGGAGGGACTCTTGACCAGGGAGGGGAGCCATGGGACAAGGTAGAACAATTTTACACTGAAAGAGGGGAGATTTAGATGAGATATGAGGAAGAAATTCTTTGCTGTGAGGGTGGTGAGCCCCTGGCGCAGGTTGCCCAGAGAAGCTGTGGCTGCCCCATCCCTGGCGGTGTTCAAGGCCAGGTTGGACGGGGCTTGGAGCAACCTGGGCTGGTGGGAGGTGTCCCTGCCCAGGGCAGGGGGGTAGAACTCGATCTTTAAGGTCCCCTCCAACCTAAACCATTCTATGATTCTGTGATATATCATAAGATTTCTTAGTAGAAAATGGTATCTTTTACCAGACTAACTTGATAGGAACAAGAGGTATTACTGATAAACCTTATCTTACCCATATCCTTGCAGCATGCTGGCTAGATCAACGTAGCTTTAAAACACGCACCTGCAGCAGTCCTGAAAGGCAGAGGAGGGGGGGGGGAACCAAGCAGCATCTCAGGTTTGTGGACAGAACCATGATGCAGATGATACTGCAGAGGAAAATTAAGGTATAAGTTTATCATGCCTCAGCTGTTCTCCAGCAACCACCTGCAAGCTGGGTCTTGTCCCACAGAAGACACAAGGTATTATACTCCACATTAGCTGTGGGGTTAGACACCCAGCACATCTGCAGTCCGGTACAGCCACCTGCCTCCTGCTTGGTCACCCACCTGAAACTTTGCAGAAAAGGGAACTGGAAAGGCACCGAGCATCCAGCACACCAGCTTCAGCCCTCAGCATCCTCCAACACTAAAGAGAAACAGAACAGGGCAAGTAAAATCATGCCCAGGCACCAGGACCTTCCAGAGGCATCCATCAGCTGAACTTCTAACTGAGAAATAAGTATTTACAGTTTCTCTTTAGCACAGTCTCAAGGCAGATACCGTCTTTTAACCCTCCCTGCCTGCTGCTCCCACCTTTTTAATTAGGAACTGGATGCAAATTTCTCCCAGCCGGGTTCATAACTTGCTGGGCTGAGTGCAGAAAGATGGCTTCGGTTTAATTTTCCGATGACTAGAAGACAGACATTTCCAAACCTGCTTGGAAACTAGGTTGTTTTTTTTTCCTGGCTGGTCTCCCCAGCACCGAGAACTCCTTTTACAAATGATCTCTCATTAAAGATACATCTGGGATTAACCAAGCTAGCTACATCAAACCTTCGCAAGAAACAGCTGAGCTGCAAAAGGGAGCTGATGAATCTCCTTATGGAGCAGATCTGGGCAATTAGCCCAGCAATGAGAGTGGTCAGGAAGCCAGCTTGTGAATAACACTTCTCCTCCGTGAGCAAAAGCAGTGACAGCCTCTCAGGCTGACTCTGGAAGGCTCCAGCTGCTAACAGAGCATGCCTCCCTCCTCCCCTGGTTTGCAAGCCCTCCCCTCCCTAGGATTAGATAGCAAATCTCCCTTCAGACAGGACGTTTCAGCCTATAACAGCAGATTCGGTCCCCGGGCTTAGCTTCGCTCCTCTCCGCTGCTCAGAAAGCTTTTTCTGCCTCGTTGGACACCCTGGTCCCTCCCTACCCTGAACTCGAGAGGGGACCCTGGGGAGGTCAGACCAGCCCCTTCCATGCTTTCAAGCTTGCTGGGCTGCATCTCTGGGCAATCCAGTCCCTGCACATAAGGGCTGCCCTTTTTTTTAGTCTCGCTGGCAAAGTGAGCTGAAAAGCAGCCATGGAGGAGCGTTCATTTGGGAGGGCAGGATTTCTCCTTCCTCACGAGCAGCGTTTGCAGGGCAGCAGACAAACTGGCTGACATTTGCTGAGAGCTCTGAAGGCACATAACCCTCTAGAAATGTCCATCGGTAGCCCTGCTACTCTTGGCCCACAAAGCTGGTTTGTCTCCCACGAAAGCACACAACTCTTGCACACATCCTGTCTCCCTGGGAACTAATCCTACCCTCATCCTCCTTGACTTAACCATCCATTTGAGCCCAGTTTCAAGGCCTAGAAACACCTGGTGTGAAACAAAAACAAAGGTCAGCTATCAAGCACAACCCCTCCTGGGGATGTATGCCCCCCAGGAAACCCTCCCTCATTATGGTCATAACCCAGGTAAACCTGAAACAGCTGCTCTTGAAGAGAGAAGCAAACAAGGAACTCCCCAGCACATCCCTCCCAAAGCCCTGCTCGGTCCCCCGGCACAGCAGGGGCTGCTGCCAGCACAGGCTCCCTGCCTACCCAAATTCCCCCCCCTCGACATCATTGCCACTTGCCCCAAATCTGTGTACAGGTCCATCTGGCAACTTCACAGCAACAGCAGTTGTCTTTCCAGTAAAATAAATTCATCTAGGAGAGGAAAGGCAGCTAGCATCTGCTCCCCGGCACAGCCCGCAGCAGACAGGAATATTGCTCCATTTCTACATGTTTTATAACACTTTTTTCTCTTCCTTCCCCTCACAAAGCAGACCGCACAGGTCATCAGGCACGGAACTGTGGAAGAATTTAGGTGGAAGGGACTTTGGATGCCTCTGGTCCAACTCTCCCACACGAAACGGACAACTTCAAAGTTAAATCAGATTGTGCAGGGATGCATCCAGCAGAGTTAAGGGTCTTCCAGGATGGAGATTCCGCACCTCCCCGGATCAGATAAGCTTTCACCTGCCTTTAAAGTTCCCAGACACAAACGTTTGTCCACAACTACAGCACAGGCTCTAAAAAGATACTGTGTGTTGTGACCCCACAGCCCTTGTTCTGCAAGTTAACCTCAGCACACACCTTTTAAGTCCTTGGCTCCCTGAAAAAGAGGAAAAAAAGTCTCCTGGTTTGGGTGTTTTTCGTTTTTAAGCAGCCATCTGTTGAACCGTTGTCTGAGGCCAAAATGCCAGCTGCTTCACAGCACAGAGGGAAGCCAGCGTACAGCAGAAAGGCATTCAGGTTATCTGCTTTGCACCTACGAGTGCCTGAAGACGTGCAACGGACCAATAATCCCATGGAAATAAAAGCAACTTTTTTTTTTAGCATCCTTTACCTTTGGTCCTGCAAATGTAATAAGATACCTATCTCTATCTACATGGTCTCTTGCAGTCCAACAGCACCAAAAAGGGCAGTCATCAAGGCCACGACACAAACACCAGCGTATTTACCTGCTGTAGGTGACCCTGCTCTGGCAGGGGGGGTCGGACTAGATGATCTCCAGAGGTCCCTTCCAACCCTGACCATTCTGGGATTCTGTGATATTCCTCTGTGCTGCCAGGGAACAGTGGGCAGAGAAGCTCCTGGTTATGGACCTGTCAGAGAGGCTGAGAGTTAAGATGGAAGTTCTACCATCTCAAAAGTAAGAACAACATATAGTCAGTAAAAGAATAGTAAGTGCCGCTGTTGTCAGGAGCTACTAGATCTTTAAGTAGCAGCAGGAGACATCGTATGGGATGGATTATCCAACATATTCCCATGACAAGCCTTTGCACCTTGCTCTGAAAAAGCTGGTTGCACCCAGCAGATTGGGTTAAGCAAAGCTTCACCACCATCCAGACCGGGAATTCCGTGCTCCCTGGGGATGCAGACGGTGGTGGTACAAGGGGTCATCCCTGTGGCTAAGACTATCCACAGGGAGTGAGCATGTATACCATGCCCTAAAGCCTGAGAGCAACGATAATTTCTGAAAGGGTACTTGATTCAGTCCCGTTGCTCCTACAAGGTGAATAGGTACTGCTCGCCTTTAAATATGGGTGATGGCAACAAATTGGTGCAGACTTATATCTGCTCCAAGTGGTTAAGATACTCTGAAGTGCTAATGTCTGCTCTGACACCTTTTCAGTAAGAAGTACGTGAAGACACAGCCTTCCAGATTTGCGCCAGTGGGCAGAGGAAAGGTCAGCATGTCAGTGATTCCTGCTGCACTGGCTCCTGGAACAAAGCTGGAAAGAGGAGTTTGATTTTTTTGGCACGTTGTGCTACCTCTCCTTGTGCTTCTTCTCTGTCCTGGAAAAAAACAAAGGTGACCATTGGAGCAGTAAAACACAAAGAGCACATCCCAGTCTCAGTCACGGTTACCTACGTTACAGGAACGGTAAGTTCTGGTCTCCCAAAGCCACCCGGAGCTCCCTGCAGCAGCAGGAGGGGGTTAATTGCAAAGCACTGATGTCTGTTCCGCTTCCTGGTCTATCAGCTGCATACAAGCACAGCAAGTCAGAGATGGACATCCAGACACCGTTGCTTACACAAACCAAAGGGTTTCATCCAGAAAATATTAAAGAAGAGACGTGATAGAGCATGTAGTAAACGGGCTGGTGAAAAGCAAAGAAGCAAAAGGGTTCCCGAAGCGTCCAAACCCCACAGGGGAGGAGAAGTCAGAGCAGGTAACGTTCCCAAGAGTCAGGCCAGCCGTAGGTGAACCCAGCTCATGGGCTCAGAAAAGCAGAGCCATAACACATACCGAGAGCCAAGATTTGCTAATATATGCCAAACACTCAATACAACAGCAGCTCTTTTTTTTTTTTTCCACCAGATGAATAATCTTTTCTATCAGGATGCAATCAGGAGCCCAACTCTGATTTGGCTGGGACAGCCTTTCCTCTGATTAGGAACCTGGAAATCTCAGCTCAGCCACTCACAAGTTTCTTGCTTGTGGGGAGATTGCTGATAACAACCCGGCAGATTAAATACAACAGGCATTCACTACAAAAATCAAGGCGAAGCCAGAGATGCTGCGTGTCGATTCATACAGCTGCAGAGCTGAGGGAACCGAGGAAAGGATTATTCTTTCACTGATTCCTTAAAAATATGCAACATCACTCATTTCCATCCAAATTTAAGACTGAGGGTGTTCACTTCTTTCAAAATAATGTAAAATAATGGGGATTCATCACCTCCATGCGTGTGCACTTAGGACTTGTCTGCGTGTGACTTACACAAGCGCTTGCAATAACAGCGCAAAACCTCGACGCTCGATAACCAAGCCCAGGAGGGTACAGTTCATGACACAGCAGGGCCAAAATCTGAAACAAAGATCTGGCCAGGACATGGGGAAGAACAAGGAGGGGGAAGAACCAATGCTGGAAGTACTGATGCTAATAGCAGCATGGATGCAATCTAGCCAAAAAGCTCTACATACTGCATTCCCATCGAATAATTAGTGGGAGGTCTAGCGGTTTGTATTTTTAAGGTTGTCCTGTACCTTGTTAGAATGTGGCTTGCTAGAGGGGTATGTCTCCAACAGATCCGCAGTAGAAGAGGTCTTAATCCACTCAGCCTTGGCAAAAAAAAGCTGGATCCTAATGACACAAAGCAGACCAGAGGTGAAAGATGGAACCACTGTGAAAGCCACTGTCTGAAGTCCAGGACAGAAAAGTAGAGGTCTCAAGTCCAAAAAGTGCCTCCTATCTTCTGGTCAGTAAAGCACAACTCGCAGACCAACCATGTCTTTGAGAAAGCCTGAAACCTCTGCTATGAACCCCAGAGAAGCCCCAGGTGTCTTCAGCGCAGGGCTGGCTGAATTATTCACAGCCAAGGAATTAGCTAAATGCAGTTCAACTCATTTGCCTGGTTAATCTAGAGCACTTCTAAATCCCCACATACTGACCCAAGTCGCCAGAGGTATTTTAGCCCTCGAGACCCCAAGATGCTAAACACTGGTTAAGAAAGCAATTTTAAACACACAAATCTAATTTCCTTCAGTGTTTAAGTGACTGTGAATGAACTGCTCATCGACTTGCTACCTTGCTAGAAGGAGGATTCGTTCAGCTTCATCTCGCATGCGACATCTGCTTAAAATATTGAGCTGAATCAGCAGAGCCTGTCCTGGAGGAAGAGGTAACCCTGCCCTGAACCTCTGTGCATCACGCAACCTTAATTTACCTCTGCAAATTAAGGGACAGAAGCAGAACAGAAACAGAACAAGTAATAAGCCGGCATAAACTGCTGGATTTTGAGGTTTGGTATCCCCCTCCCAAAAGACACATCCAAAGACACCTGGGCTAAAGGAGTGTTCCTTCAAGTGCAAGAAGTTATATAGTAAACCCTCTATTTTTCTCCTGGATTTGGTGACTACAGAGCTGTCTGTCAGCCCCTGGCCAGAAAAACACACATCTTAATTAAAGGCAACATGTAAAAGCCCAAAGTAACAAAAACTGAGATTCATTGGTGGCATTTGGCAAGTGACAAAACCACAGAAACTTTTGGTAACAAGTCTTTGAAGGGAAAACTAAAGTTTATAGGCATCACCTCTGGAAGGCTCTTAGCGAGGAGAGTGTTAAATATCCTCAACTGGCAAATTTAAGCATTGTCTGGGAAATGTCAAACGCTGTCAAGATCTGACAAAGCTCTGCGGCGAAGCCCCTCGCAAGGGACTCCTGGGGGCTCAGCTCCGAGAACGCAGGCTGATGGGCCATCAGCCCTGCCAACAGAAAACAGCTTATTAGAAGGTGGTACGCAGAGTACAGCGCCCTCAAAAAAACAAAAGGTCAGCCCACTGAGACATCCACGTCTCCCTCCAGTTCCCGCAGCTGCATCCAGCCCTGCTGTCGGGAGTCCTCCCAGGCTGGTCCCAGCTCAGAAGTGCTCCCAGGTTCCCCAACCCCGGCTTTCTGGGAGCTGCACTCAGCCCGTTTCAGGGGGAAAAAAAAAAACCAAAAACAAAAAAGATGAAGACATTCCTTAACTCCATCAGGAGACTTCCAAGAATTCTCCCATCTCAGGGAAAAGAAAATGAAAGGAACATTTTTGCTCAGTTGTTCCGAAGCAAAACAAAACCATGAGACAGCTAGCGCTGGAGCAGAGAGCTTCAAAGCCCTGAAATAAAAAGCCTTGCCTCTAGCTTCCAGCTGCATGGGACTGCTTTACACCACCGCACGCAAAACCCAAAATAAAATACCTCCTACAAGTTCTCAAAGAAACAGCATTAAGGTTGTCCATAGGATTAGGCATTGGCTCCTCAACCCCCCCACTCCTTGGTACCTTCAGCAAGGTCGGATTCAGCCCTAGGTTGGTTTTCTGAAATGGTAACAAAAGCAGCTTTGGCAAGATCAGAGTTAAACTACAAAACCTTCCTTCCTCGATAGATCAAGCCCTGCTGTCTCTGATCAGCTGGAGTCCCACAATAGCCTCTTGGCCTGCAGCAACTGCAGAGCTCCAGAGCCTGACCAAGGAACCAGGCTCGGCAGCACTTGGATCTGAACGTCATGCCATCCCATCAGAACGGGTGTCTGTCTTTGGCACTACAACTCTAAGGGCTAACACTCCAAGAAAAAGCAAGACTCCTGTTATTTTCTCTGCCCTTGCATGGCACTTCAATATTGAAGTGAGAGATGCCTTCACATCACCTCGGAGATAAGCAGTTAAGACGACAGTTATCCTTTGAGGAGAAAGAAGGAAGAGAGAAAATGTGGGGCAACACACCTTTCAAACGAGATTAAAAGAATCAAGGCTTCCTTAAACCAATCCATGATCCTGACATTTTTTCTATCTGTACCAATGTTACCGTACTTGGAATGGCATAACACTGAAATCCACCGCAGAGGGAGAAGAGAAAAGCTTTGGAGATAAGCACAAAGTAGAGCGCTGCAAACTCTTTAAAAGCCAGTGGAGCACACCTCCTCCTGGGGGTGGCCAGCTCTAATTGCCACGTTGCTTCCCAGTAATGATAGGGGGAAGAGAGTCAGGACAGCTGCAAAAAGTAAATGAGACTTCTCAAAGAGGGAGAAAAAAAAAAAAAAAGAAAGGGAAAATAACCAAGATCTTTTTACCATGCTATTTGTGACAAGAGCCATCAAAACACGAGTGTCGGTGATGGACAGTTGGGGAGAAGAGTCAGGACTCAACAGAACAGTTCAGACAGCATGAAATCAGAATGAAAATTAACATTCATCAAAAAAAGATTACTTAGTATTTTGCTTTGCCCTAGAGGTACCTCAGCGTCACACAGTAAATATCCCGATCTGCTGCCCGGACACAGAGCGAGACCGCTCCGTTCCTGAAGGCGACTGCGGCAGCTCCGAGGGCAGGGTGAGGACGGGACACCATCTCTTTTCCAGCTCGTGAATGCGGGGAAGAGGAGCTCTCTCCCGAGCCGGCACGCTCGCTTTGACAGGTGTTAGAGTGGGCTGTGCTGCTCGCAGTCGTGTATGATAGGACGGGCAATTGCTCATGGGCTCGGCAGAGCCACAGCGGAAGCTAAATCCAAAGCTCAGTCACCCTAACCTTCCTCTTCGCCTCTGGTTTCAGAGAGGTAATCTGAGTTTTGAAAATAACTCCACACAACTCACCTTTTGTGCCAGTGATCCTGTCTTCATTAGGGTTTGCCCTCTTTCCTTAAGAAGAAAAAAAAAAAAAAGGGGCATGGGGAAGACTGAGTAAATTATTGTAAATTATTTCCCTTCCACGGGGAGCATTGGCTCAGCCCTCCAGCGCTGGGAGGCAAATTATTTTTTCGTGCAAGGGCAGGGAGTTCAGCGCAGTTCTGCTAGCAAAGAGCTCAGCCCAGGTCTCCCTTCTTGATTCCTGCTTTCTAACAAGCAGCCAGGATTCTTTTTAAAAAAAGGGACACCCACACAGCCGAGGAGACCCAGGCTCCCACTCCCTCCTCCAGCCTTCCACAGCAGACCTAACACCCAGGAAAAATAAGATCTGAGAGTCATCAGACATAACACCTCATTTATTCCTTACAGCTGCCCCTGTTCTTTCCCCCATATCATTATGGTCAACATACATAGCAATTACAGTCCCCCCTGCGGGTACATTCTCCACGAGGTTTTAAAGTGCAGCTCTGAAGCGGTGCTCCATCTAACCAGAGCCAGCTTCGAGATCTGCATCCCAAAGCTCAGCGGGAAGCGGGCACGTCAAGTCCTTCACAAAACATCAGTCTTCCCCCAACAAACCACCCGGGACACAGATATCCGTGCCCTCTGCCCTGTGCTCTAGCGATTCCCTTTGTTGCATCAAAGGTCTGCGACGTCTGACAGTGTAATTCAACAAATTGCTCCCTCTTGTTGCTGTACAGCGCTCCTGTTGTCGCAGCATTGCCTCCAAAGCTTCCCGTTTCCCCTACAGAGCAAGGTTACCCCAGCTTTTAAACATCAGACAACGGGTTTGCCTGACGCTTTACAGTCAGATAAGGCTGAGATCGAGCCCTGCGCGGTTCATGGTGCTACTGGAAGCCGGTGGCTGCAGTTCAGGCAGCTGTGCATCGAGACAAACGCCTTCTGCCGGTGCAGCCTCGTCCCACCTGCCATAGCCCCTCGCACTCCGTTCCCTGAAGGCACATTTATCATTGCTCCTCTGAGTCCCAAACTCTAGAAGCTCCCAACCTCCCCCTTCTCCCGACCCACGTGCCCAGGCACTCTGCAGCACTTGAAACTACCATTATCCACTCAAATCCCTGCTTTACTGCCTGGACTGCGCTCCATCCCCCGATTCAGGCAGGCACAGCCCTCCCCTCCTTTTACTGCTCAAGCACCCCGGAGTGACCCACCATCACTGGGCTCACATCTGTCTTGGAGAGCCCTCTCCTTCCCCCCAGCCCGCCGCAGCCGCTTTCCTAGCTCCCCCCGAGAGCAGGGTTCAGCCAGAAGCATGCAGCTTCGCTCATTTTCCTTTGGAAAGAAGTTATATCCCAGTTCCAGGGATGACCCCACACCTTTCGCACACCCAGCTGTGCCGCAACAGTCCAGAACTAAGGATCTGTACCACACTAACGCAGTGGGTATCTAACCCCCAACTAGTACCCCTGGCACATCGTAGTAACAGACAACTCTTAAGTAAGCAGAGATTTCTCATTTTTCCTTAGCAAGGAGGGGTGAGCTTTTAGACAACAGCTTTCCAACCGGCTCACGGCAACAGATCAGTGGCCAACACTTAACTCGCTTCCCAGTATTTGCTGCCACATCACGCTGGGAACAGATTTCCTGGGTCAGGAAAAGCAGAACCAGGTAGGATTCATTTGCTTTTAATGCCCTGCCTCAATTTTGCATTGCTGGCCAGGTGCTCGAGCAGTCTGCATAATTAACTCCTTGTGCAAGGACTGCCTAGTTAAAACCGATGCCAGGTTTATGGTACGGGATGTCCCACGTGGGCTCACGGATGGGTACGCAGCAGAGCGCGTCACCGATGTCCAGAGCTGGGGTTGCCCTGACCAGGTATCAGACCCTGCGACAAGCACTGTAATAGCATAAGAGAGAGAATCCCTGCTCCAGAATAATCAGGAACTTCGTTATCAGCATGAACTTAAAGACATCTAGTTTTCACCTTATCATTAAGAAGCACGAACTGAGCAGACCAACTTCAGACCAAAGGCCAAGACTAAAGAGGAACACCCTAAGGACAAGGGCAGAGTGACCCCGGCTGTAGTGAGGGAACGAAAAAGTCAGATAGAAGCATAACACCTCCTCCATTTAGTTTCCAGAAATCCTCAACAACAGAGAATGATTCCACTAACCAAGAGCTTTTCTATGCAACAGCCTCTGTGGCTTGGGGCAGTGCAGCCGTGCGTTTGAGTACGCGCACGCTCAGTGTGTACAGGCTGGCAGCCGAAAGCTCTGCAGCCTCCTCTCTTCATTGCTGTTGAAACGCTTTGACTTCCCCAACCTAAACTCTGGTTCTGCAATAATCCCCCATACAGTCAAACTATAGTTTCAGGCATAGGATCATAGAATGGTTTGGGTTGGAAGGGACCTTAAAGCCCACCCAGTGCCACCCCCTGCCCTGGGCAGGGACACCTCCCACCAGCCCAGGTTGCTCCAAGCCCCATCCAACCTGGCCTTGAACACCTCCAGGGATGGGGCAGCCACAGCTTCTCTGGGCAACCTGCGCCAGGGGCTCACCACCCGCACAGCAAAGAATTTCTTCCTCATATCTCATCTCAATCTCCCCTCTTTCAGTGTAAAACTGTTCCCCCTCTTCCATGGCTCCCCTCCCTGATCAAGAGTCCCTCCCCAGCTCTCCTGTAGGTATGCCATTACCTGCTGAGAATGTCATCCTGAAAGTGCAACCGTTTGCAATTCAATTTTTCCCATAAGAAACAACGGGATAGAGAGGAACGTGTGCAGACACTTCAGGAATGGACACAACCTAAATACACACAGACAGCATGCGTGGCATGGAAGATGGAGAGACAGAAGCAAGACCACTGGGCTCATCAGCCATCAATTCAGCACCTGGTAGTGACAAAAGTAGCAAAGGGGATTCTAACTGCTTTAAAAATGCTAAGAAATAACTGCTTACTTGCCTCAAGTTTAGAGTGGAAAATCCCTTTATAACGCAAAATTAAACTCCATGATGTCCTGGTGACCTTGTCTGACCCACCTTCAAACAGATCACCCTTCTGAAAGGCCTCAGCCACTTCACCTGCGAGACCGAGCACCTGACAAATCTTTCAATGCCAGTGGTCCCGCTGCCTCTTCCGATCCATTACATTTTCATCATCACCTTCAGATGCCTGCTGCTCACCGAGGTCAATTAAGGATGAAGGATGAAGGAAAACGGGACAATGACAACAGTAACCAGAGTAGGGTATTAAATAACTGACAGCAGAGCTCTGAAACAGAAGCGACAGATAGCAAGGCATTACTGTACACCAGCTTTCAGAACACAAATGCAGTGTAAGACAGGGTAATCATCTGCTCCCCGGGTCTGGAAAACCCAATGCCCTCAGCAGCGGCACTGCTCACACCTGCAGGCTTCCTTCCGTAAGTCTGAAGGGCAGAGGAGCTTCACCTTGATCCAGATCCAGCCCACCTCCGAGTCGTCAGCCATTCCGAGGCGCTCACTTCTTTTGTGCCTTCTCAGTATCAAGGCACAAAACCCAAGACCATCACAGCTACATGCAAGGGTGGGTGTCTGGATTGACATACTATTCCAAACAAAACTGCAGAACAAGGAAGCCCATCTTGTCCTCAGTTGCAATAATTAACAATACTGACGCTGCCACTTTTCCTACTTAGAGGAATCCCTCCCACCCCCACTGTTGGGTTCACTAAGAAAATACCTGCTCTGGATCAACCCCTCCTTATTGTCTTCCTTCTCCTGCACTCCCAGTTCCAGGTTGGACACCACTGCTCTCCAGTCTTGACTTGTTTTAAAAGTGGTTTGGTTTTATTTTGCTTTTCACATTCTCCATTTGCTGCGGTACTTTGTGCTTTCGGGCTTGTGCCTTCAAACTCTTCTTAGCAGTTACAAGCACTAACCAAAAAAAAAACCCAAACAACCCCAGAACAGAACAAAAAGCTCCAGTAGCCTGGGATTTCATGGGAAGTCCAACACTGGAAGAAAGTGAGGAACTTTTCACAGACTGTTCTTCCGCAGTTCAAGCGGAGTCCTCAAACATAACATCGCAACACTGTGGATGGTCCCATCAAAACATGCAAAGCCCTAATTTGTGCCTTGCTTTTTTTTTTTTTAAACCCTCAGGTTCCCATGAAGATCAGAGTCCCCATCCCTGCCTGCCTCACCGTCTCAACCGGAGCTTCCAGGTCTATCTACCTCTTCCGCTCATCTGGCCAGTGAGGCCCCTCACCGCACCCTGCCCTGCTTCAGGGCACCAAAAAATGAGCACATTGTCCACACTTATCACCCAAGACTGTATTGCAGAGGCCTGGGAAGGCTTCTTGGTACAAAGACAGCTCCTCCGAAATTAATGCTTCTTGCACCAAGAGAGGCCAGGCCTTAATATTTCAGTAGGAACCAAGATTTCATGTCTTGGCCCCACTCCAAAGACTTCTGCGCCTTACATCACATGCGCTAGAATCAAACAAAGCATTACGGTTTAGCTAATTTTTTCTGCTCCATATATCTCCACAGGCAAAAGAAACAGGCTGCTGAATTTGAAATGGAATCTCTGAAGTTTCTGCAGAGCATCACTTCCCAAAAAGCAAATATTTACATCCACTAGCACCAGCTGCCTCTTTTCTTTCCTCCTCCGTTTCATTTCCAGATGCATCGTCGGTGCATCTGCTCTATTAATTAAAACTGATTTACACAAGACCAAATTGAATCCTTAATACAACCCTTCAGTGGAAACGACTGACGTCTAAAATTGCACTTATGTCTTCCAAAATTCCCACGTCCCGTTTTCTCACCTTTGCCGCTTGGAAAGTGTTTTGCTCTGTTCGAGTCCATAGAGCATTCCTAGAGCTGGACTCAAAAAAAAAAAATTCAGCCCAACCCGACTCTCCGACTCGCTCTTAGCTCCTGCCATCAATGATTAACACAGCAGGGGTTGAGGGGAAGGCAGGTGGTGTTTGGCTGTTTGTTTTCCTGATCTGACCATTTTTCAGGCTCATCTTTAGGAGAGCAAGGAGCAGCGATGGAGTTTGGCTCCTGACCCGACCTCACAGTGCTCAGCAAGGCACAAAGCAGCACAGGGCTGGAAAAGCGAAGCAACATAACAGATCCGAGGAACAAGCCGCTTTGCCGCTGGGCATCACCACCCCTGCAGGTGTCCTCCTTCCTCCAAAGAGAGTTATTGGCCTCCAACTCCGGGGTTTGCCTGTTGTTAGGAATCCAGTGGTGACATCGGGTCAGGAGGGTTACCGCGCCATCCTTGCCTTTCATTATCACAGCGTCTAAAGTATCTCAAGGGTGGGTTGAAGGAGGATGGAGCCAGACTCTTTTCAGTGGTTCCCAGCGACAGGACGAGGGGCAATGGGCACAAGTTGGAACATAGGAAGTTCCGTTCAAATACACAGAGAAACTTCTTAAGAGTTAGGGTGACAGAGCACTGCACAGGCTGCCCAGGGAGGTGGGGGAGTCCCCTTCTCTGGAGGTTTTCAAGACCCACCTGGATGCAGTCCTGAGTGATGTGCTCTGGGCAATCCTGCTTTGGCAGGGGAGTGGGACTGGGTGATCTCTAGAGGTCCTTTCCAACTCTGAAAATTCTGTGATTCCGTGATGTTCCACACATGGCTCAGGAAGGCTTGAGGTGGGAAGGGGAAGAGAAGAGCATACAGACAGCACAGTCTCAATTTGTATTCCCTCTGGAAACAAGACTAAACCCTCTGCAAACTACAGAGGAGGTTCTGCCCACGTTTTCCCCCTGTTCCTCATCTATCAGCACACCTTTCCGAGCCCCTGCTGGGTATTTCAACAGAACCTTGCCCTCCCAGTCTCTGCACGATACGCCGGCCACAAAGGCCATCCCAGCCCCCGCATCTTAATCCTAGCTCCAATTTAGTCTCTGCTGTGAAAAGCCACAGAAGTGGAGTCCTTAAAATCTCATCTACCTTCAGGGGGAAAAAAACAAACACACAAGTTGGCTCTAAGAGCAGATGGCGTCTAAAGGAAATTAGGATAATTAAGCTTCAGAGTTGTAGATTTCCAAGGGACTACTTCACTCCAGCACCAGACCTCTAGGCCAGTGCAAGCAGTTATTAAAACTGTAAGTTTCACCACGTTTTATTAATTGCTAATTACTGCTTCATTACTTCCACTCGTGCCCCTGAGACTGCTGCTGTCACAGCTTCCTTCAGGAAGCGGTTCAGGTCATTTCAAAACTGCAGAGAGGGATGTGATGAGTAAAGCCTGTTGTTGAAACCTAAGTAGGTACGTTCTCAGCCACGTGTGCTTCAACCCAAACCTCTTCTGAGGTCTGTTTACACACACTTAACGCTTTTTATCAGGATCACACCAGAGGACTCGGAACAGACCTCTAACTTGTGCGCCAACTCCACTGTCCCAGCCTCCAGCCTAAGGGGCAATGGCTGTCCCCTCCGTAACCCACCGAGAAACCAGTCAGACCGAATTTCGCCCGTGAGCCTAGTCCTCATCCTACTCAAACTGCCCCCAGATGTTCGAGCGAGTACAGTTAGGATCTGCTCTCCGTTTCCTCACGCAGAGCAGCGATACTCAATCCACGTGGAAGGCGCGGGAACTGAAAGCTGGACGCTATCCAGAGCTTTGAACAGGTTTTAGTCAGAAAAAAGCATATTGAAGTACAGAACTTTCACAAAACTAGTCACATAATTAAAGAGCCAAACCACTTAAACAAATATAAATTTATGGGCTTATACCACCCTGTTTCATAAGGGAAACAAAGCCAATTTAGGTTTTATTCAGCGCCAGTGCTATTAACTGTGCATCTTGGGCATAAGGGTACCTCTCTATAAATCTAAATTTCATTAACACCCTGGAATCAATTACTTTGTGATTTATAGCTAAGGCCATAGTACCGACAGCCGTTAAACACCCAGCCTACTCTGGTACTTCCATACAGTGCCAGCTCACCCTAGTTGAGGGCCAGCCTCTCCAGCCTTCCCACAGAGCAGAGGCAAGCTGCTGAACCAGCTCTCCTCTCGCCCCCAGTATGCTCTAGCTGGATCCGGGACCCTTCCAGTTCGTGCAAGCACCCAACGCCAGCTCTGAGAGATGCAGGGCTGCTCTGTGTTTTTTTCAGGTCCCACAGCAAACCTCCGCCGCTGAACATCGCCATTCCTGCCAGCCAGGAATCCTACAGCCATCCCAGTCTAGGTGAATCCCAAATGCATCCTGTGCTACTCATCTACTCCATGCAGAGCGCTCTGTGCTGCCTACGTGGCTCGCGGTGGGGTTTACTCGCGCTACGTAGCTGGGTACCTTCTACCAGCATCGCAGGGAACTCAGCAGCTCAGATGTCCCCAGCAGCTGCAGTCCTGCCCCGCGCTGAACACTCGTCTGTCAGAGAGCATCATCATTTGAGGGAGCACGGAGCTATTCAGCAGCCACCTTGGAGCTGAGTTTAATTGTGACCCCAAGTCAGATTTCATTATATTTCAACTCAAGAGCGCCGAGTTGTGCTCCATCATCAACCTCGGGCAGTCAACTGATTATAAAGCAAGTATTTAATCACCTTAACTCTCTAGAGACTTAAATTAAGGCACTTCACCACCACAGCCCCTTCATTCCTTAGTCTAATTGAGGATTCGTTACCAACTGGCTCAATTGTTTCGAGGCATAGGTACCTGACAGCTCAGGACCTACGGGTACCTCCGCGTGAGCTTTCATTTATATCAGGCAGCATTTGTCCATTCATCGCTTCGCTATACAGATAATGACTTCTGGCTTCAGCAACAAATAAGGTTTGAATATCGATCCACTTCTCTCTGCTATCCCCCAATTTAGATAAATCAATTCGCCAACAAGTGACAGTCACTTCTCCCTCCTATCCCCCAAATTTAGATAAATCAATTCTTTAACAAGCGACAATCATCCTCATTTAGTAAACCACTACGAAGATGCACTTTAATAGGTGTGTGCAAGTTTCCTATGGAGGAAAAATATTGTTTTAATATAGGGGGCCACTAACTGTAGTGCGCTAGTTCAAACAGAAGTTGTGTTACAGGTAAAATTTCATCCCCCCCAGTCTCGCTGGGGGACAGTGAGGACCTAACACCATACAGTAAAAGCAAATTTGCTAACTATCTGATCAGCCAAGGAGAGAGCTGATTTGCTTTGTGCTCAGTGATTTGGCTTCGCTTTCAACAGCAACTATTTAAACTCAAAAACTGGCAGGCATACTAGCATATTAAGATCTATAAAAATTCAAATAAGATTTATAATCAACATAATGTAGCGTATAAATCGACTTTAAGGACTGAAGAAGCTACATATGCAGTTTTTAAGGTCTGTAGCAGCAAAATGAAGACATCCGCATTTTCCCTTCACTTTCTGATCTGCCATTTCATATGTTTTTAGGCACTGGTTTTATACCATTATATTGGTAATGCAAATATTCCATAGACTTGTTTATGAGTTTGAATGCAATTCTGAGCATTTACATTTCCCTGTAATTCAGTAAAACCACATTAAACAATATTTCCACCAAAATCAACTTGACAATCCTAATGGGTCTCCTCCAACCCAGCCCCCCATTTCAAAGACCATTCACTTCCAAAGTCCTCACGTCCCCTGAAGTACATTTTGACATTGACAGCCAATGCTTCAGTCTAGACCTTCACCAAAATCAAGCCAGACAGCACCGTCCTGCATTTCAGCATATATTCAACAGCATTCTAGTTTAAAGATTTCCCCAACAAACACCTGCTAGCTATAAGGAAATTAAGGTATCAGAACAGTATATATTTCTTGTGTCATCGCGTACCTCTAGGACACGGAATGATCTTCCCCAGCTCTCTAATTTGGAGTTCACTTCCAAAGAGAAAGGCAATGAGAGGGGAAAAACAACATTAGCATTAATAATTGCAATCAAAATTAGTTAGCAAGCAAAGCAAGATAAATCGGACAGCCAAGCCGAAGACAATCAGCTGGAACCCCCGCCAGCACAGCAGAGCCAACCCCGAGGAATAAGGCACACCGCTTTTTCTTAATAATACCATTCAGTGAAGGCACTGAAAACATTTGGATAAGGATTAATAACAGACTTTGCAGACAAAAGCAGAGCGTATAACAGCCTCGTCCTACCACAGTGGCTGTCATAGCCAGGAGAAACTGAAGATCCTCAAGACAAAATCCTTGCTGCTAAAGTAGGTGACAGCAACCACACGAGGGGACACAGACTGCAAAGCTCGGTGACAAGGCCAAGGGGACCGCGTGCAGGCCTCCCACGCACCGCTTTGACCACATCTCTTTACTGTCCCACTTTACCAGTTCAAAGACAGTTAAAGAGGGAGAACCAAACACCACCCCCACGGAGCTGCCTGCTCCAATGCCCCCGTATCCTTCACTCATTAGGGATGGATCCAAACAGCAAGATGAGGGAACCGTAGCTCCAAAAAATGAAATATTAATGCCCCCCCCAGACTTCTCCCTACTGTGCTTCATTGTTTTTCTCCACGTTTGTGTAAAGAAACACATAAATAGCAACATTTAAAACCTAAAATAAAATACTTTATTTTCTCCAAATAATATTTTTCTTTTCTGTTTTTTTTTTTAAAAAAAAGGTCTTTTAGCACTCATTTGCACACCAAATGAAAATGCGCGGTAGCCATGTAAACCAACATCCCTTCATCTACTTAGAAATATATATATATCCTTCAAAACAAAAGCACACATGGATTAGTTACAAAGCAAAAGCTTCATGGCTGTAGAGTCCTGGGGGTTTCCACACGTGCAAACATGAATGTACCCCTGTGTACGAGAGGCGGCACACAAGCAATGAACAGTTTGTTCAGGTGGTTACGCTTCAAAGCCTTTTTTTAAGAATTTTTAGCAAGGGAAGGCGAGCAAATCCCATCAGCTGCATCTTATATTAGCCTCTCCTGGCTGGTGGAAGAGTTTCCTGCATTTAAATGTCTCCTAAAGGTTCTGCTTGTTCTAAGAGCCACCGGCTAATTCTTTTAGCAAATTTCATTCTTAAGACTTGAAATCAGCTCTGGACCCATAAGGAGTCACAAGAGAGGGCTCGATGGCGATCCAAATTCTTGCCTAAAGAGTAAGCAACGAAGAGCCACGGGCTGAGCGCATTTCTGGCATAAACAGCTCCATTCGATCCCTCTGTCAAGTGACTGAAGCGCACAAAGAACTGGAACTAAGGATATCAGCATGGCATTCATGAAAACAGTTGCACAAATGAGATGGAAAAACCATTACCAGACTTTGGCAAGGAAATTTTAATCTCAGTCTTCACTCACTGAAGTGCTAAAAAAAAAAAAAAATAAGAGCCTGATATTCAAAGGCTACAAACTGAAATTTCAAGGCTCTGGTTTACAAGTGGGAAATGGGGACAAGTACTGATGCACAAACCCGTTTCCTATCACCCAAAGTGGTAAGACAAATTACACAGCATTTCCCCCACTTCCTCCACTCAAAATTAACATGATGAAAAATCAACCATAAATTAAAAAGCTGTCAAAGGACAGTTTTTAGGGGTGGTAACAGGAGGCTAGAAGGCTCTGAGGCTTCAGCTTACCGGTCACCCCTTGCTCCCAGTGAATCATAGATTCCATGTTGCTCTGCATCCTAAAGCAGTAGCCAGAAATCAAGGTGTGTTTTTCTTTTCTCCTACTTTCTACATAGGCAATATTAATCTCTCCCCGTTAAGTCCCAAGTAGTTTTCCCTAACAGAATACAATTCTGCTACATATTCTACTTTTACAACTAGTAATTTGATAGATCCAGCTTAAATTAAGATGAATAGACACCAATTAGTACCGTTTTAATAGACCACCGGATTTCATACTATAAATCTCATTATGTTTTGTAGAAATCAAATTGGGAAGCCAGTGGCAAGAACACATACAATCTGTGCACATCCAAGTGAATCTAAATATAATACAAAATTAGTAAAACTAAGTAGCAAGTCTCAACTTCAACAAAATTCAATTAAAAAAAAAAATCAGCATTTTCACTTAGTGGAGTACCCAATTCATTCAACCCTCACACAACTGGTTTCAAAACATTATGCCAGCTTAAAACAAAAGATCCAAAAAGTTTCAGAGAACTAATGTAGCTCATAGCTAATCGTTGGGCCTAGATATCGGTCCTGCATTGGAAACCTGCAACAGCAGGGTTGCAAAACTAAATTTACTTCAAGTTTGCATCAATCTCGACCACATCACAACCAACTTGTTCTCTCCACCCCTTCTATTTTATTTCCCCCTCTATGAAACCTGAAGCTCCTAATTATGAAAACCAATACGCAGTTCATCTTCAAACACATAAAAAAACTTCAAAAAAACCTAAAAAACTTTTGTTAAACAACTTTTAAGTAAGCAGCCAAGATACTGAGACACTTCATCAGGTGTCACCCAAAAATCAAATTGGCCAAAACCTGACAGCCTCGATGAAGGCGGGAGTCATCAGACCCTCTCTACAAAGGTTACTACATTCTTCCTGTGCATTCTTACAGATTCCAAAAGTCACAGCAGACATTAAGTGTCACTCCTCTCAAAGAAGTCTTTGGTTTAAAGACAGCTAGGACAATGCAGGATTCTCACAGTTAAAAGGACAAGTGTCATTCCTAACTTTGAAACTCCTGCCATTAAGACAACAATAATAATTAAAAAAGCCTCTCCAAACCACATCCTTTCTCTTTAACAGGAGCAGCTGCTGTCAAAGCGTTTCTCCTGTCATCTCCCCATGTCTGCCAACAAACGAAAAAAGCTCCAGAGCAAATCAGGCATCAGGATCCACAGGACGCTGGATTTCCTTCGGTTTAGAGATCCGGCTTTCCGCAAGGAGAGCTTGCACACAGTTTTTTGGGGTACTTCCAAACAGATGGGTTATGTTTCCCCACTAGCTCAGTCTAGTGCATCTTGAAGTACACAGTGCTAACTCCCCCGAAGCTTTGTGACCATCTAAAAATGTTTTCTCCAAAAAATAAATGGAAAAAAAAATAGACTGATGATACAGGAAACAGTGGGATAGGAGGAGTTTCAAGTAACTCTGCACAGTTCATCAGCTGTACAGAACAGACCAAGGACAGCTTGAAAAAATAAATGCATTTTCTCCCACAGTCTGTCAGTCACCTCAGGATTTTACATTACCTATAAAATAATAATTTAAAAATCTTAAGACTAATGTTAGTAAGAAAAAACCCAAGTTATTTATGCACCTACTAGGTGAGATGCTTCTGGCTACTTGTGCCTCCATGGCAGAGTATCACAGTGTAATCACACCCATGCACATGAAATATCTCATTTAGCCCTGACTTAAGAGAAGTTTTTTCAAACACTTCAGCTCAGTGGGTGTCTCAGAAGCATTAATCACCTCTGAAACAGTGGCAGCGACAGAGGGGTGTATTTGGCGGACAGTATCTTTATCCTGCTTTTTGTTTCAGATAAAGAAGGCTTTTACAGGTGATCTTTGATACCATCTCATCATCTGTACTTCCACAGTATTTCTTCCCCCATTCTTTGTTCTGGTTTTCAGTGCTTCTTTTTTATTCCTCAGTGGAATTCATCTGTGGCCCTGCTTGCACTCTTGAGTTTACAGGTTCAAAAATTGTTTCCAGGAGAAGCTTTTACTGCATGTATCTCCAAATCTGTAGCCTCTGTTCTTTTCCTTCCTGGTCTGAGAGTGGAAGCATGACTCAGCTCACCGCAAAAAGAGCAAGTTCATTTAAATAAATTAAAATGGACAATGACCAATCCCAGAAGCTTTTGTTTAGGCAGCTTCTATTTATGCACAACTGTAAAAAGCAAGATTTTTTCAAAAATGTTACCAATTAGTCAGACCTGAGCCATCAACTCATTCACCTATCAAATTCTTAAATAAAAAATGAACTGTTAAATGCATCCAACTCTGCCCCGATCAACGTGGCACGAAAGCCTATTAAATGTGCAGCTCCTCCAGACAAAACAGTTTTTCAGCAGTGTTTTTAATTCTTACCAGTAATCAATTATCCTTCCAGCTCCCACATTATACAATTAGAGGTGCTTCCAGAAGGTGGCTGGTAATTCATCAGACTGCATTTTCCTTCCAACTCCACTCTTTTGATCTTTTTTCTACGAGATCTTGCACATATCAAGAGCAAAGCCATTTTTCCTTTAAACATCATTTCTCCCTCTGAGCAGGTTTTTCCACATAAACCACAAACTTAAATGTTAACGCACACAAGTTAGGCCTCAAAATTCAGCTCTCAAAGGAGCAACATGGAAAATAAAATTTGACTCCCTTAAAGGAACAGTCTGTTACCAATTTCAACATTTGTATCCCTAAGGAGAACCAACTGAAATCTTAATCATACTTTCCCAAAGTTATCACATATTTCTTCAACTTAATGCTCCCCCAGTGGTACCCAAAGCATTTCTTGATACACAAAGCTGTGCACGATCATGTTTTTAGCCTGAAAAACATTTGCAGTTCCTCATTAATAGCCGCTGCCACAGATGCAAGTCTTTGCTTTCACTCAAGAGTCTCAAATGATTTTAAAGAGGACCCAGAAACCACTTAAAAATAAAGTTATAACAGTCCATTCATTGATGGGGACAAAAAGGCATACAATAACCTGTCAAAAACCATACAGCCTGTCGCTCTTCGCATAAATAAAATTAAAACTGAACAGCATCTATCCTGGACGCCTCTGCTACTGTTTACAGGCAGTCATTTTTAACTCAACCTTTGCAAGACAGCTGCCTGCTCACAAGATACTCATCCCTTACATCAGGTGGGCACACTGCTGAGCCTTCCACCCCAAAACTCAAGTTTCAGCTTCTACAAACCCTGGAAAAGTACGCAAGTGTGTCAAAACTTCCACATCTTAGCTCCGCAGAAGAGGGCTGATGTCACACAACAGCATCCCCCATCCTCCGGCCTGATGCAAGAGGTATAAAGCACCATACCACCTCTCATCATGAAGGCTACGGTTCTGAGCCAGGTGGTACGCAAAGAAATTTGCTCAGGGAGAGACATGAGAGAGGAGTTTCTCCACCTCCCAAGTCCCCCACACCTGAGATTCAAGCCTCAGGTTCCTGTATGACAGGCCAATATGGTGCAAGTGGCATCGATAGCTTAAAACATCCTCCCAACACCAACAATGTCACACCAAGGTTTTACAGTAACGTTACCTTCACATTAACAATGTTTTTAACACCTTCTACCCGCCTGTGAAACACGGTCTAGCAGCAGCAACTTGCTCAATTCTAGAATTATTTTAAAGTGGAATATCGCTAGTCATTTGCTGCTGCTTTGCTTGCACAATCAAGTGGAGCTGCCTCTTTGCAATGGCTGTGTTTAAATCCCACAAGAACTCCAACAGCTTGCCCTGGAGGAGAACCTCCATCGGCACAAACTGCAAAACCTGCTGGGGCGAGTCCGTGTCTAGTAAAGAGCTCATGAGTTTATTCAGGTGCCGCAGATACTCAACAACCGGATTTGGGAGGCCTCGGTAACCAACGCACAGCAAAGCGGCACTAGTCCTGAGCGGCTCCTGGGAGGTCGGACAAGCAAACGTGATGCATCTGAAACAGCAGTGCAGTATAAAGACCAGGCCGGCCGTGAAGCGTGTAAAACAGGAGAGAATAGGCAAAATCAACGCATCTCCCACTGTAAGCTGATTCAACGAACGCAGGACACACTCCAAAAACTGCTGCTGGTACTTTGGTTCTCCATCATAAAGCAAAGAGAAGCTGAAAGCCAGCAGTGTGGCCGAGTCCAGAAGCTTTATTTCCACACTGGGTTGGCTTTCAGTATCACAGAGGGATGGAAAGCCCACCACAAGGCACTTGAATTGGTCACTACATCTTTCATTTAGGACTTCCTGATGACACCTGGAAAGATCAGAGACTTCTGCCAATATCAACGCCCCAGGAAGAACTTCACAGGAATGACAAGTCTGCAGCATTTGTCTGCTTTTCAGCCTCCCCCCCACCAATTCTTTCATAGCTTCATTAAGATTTTCCAACACTTGACCATCACAAAATGGAGAACATTTTACCACTGGTAGCTTTTTTCCTTCCAAAATGTACCACAAGCTACACTCGAGGTTAGAAGATGATCCTTCCAAGATGCACATTTTACCAGCATTATTTACACTATGTTCTTCAGCCCAGTGATTAAAATAGCCCTTTGCCACTTTATCATTCCATGTGAGGGTTTCCAGCATCTTCCTTTCATTGTACGTACTAAAATATTTGTTTCTTTGCCCAAACCATTTTGCATTCATGCTGCAACCGGTCTGAGATTTCTTGACAAGCCAGTTATTTCTGGCAATGGGTTTCATATGAAGTCTTTGCATGAAGAACTCTACCGCACAGTCTCTTAACTTGTTCAGTTTCACCTGCTCTGCTTCTTCCATGCGCTCAAAGAGATGGATGTTCTCAGAGATAGTCTCTACCTGGCACTTGTGGAAGAACATGCAACACTCTTCATGTATTTTAAGAAAAGATTCTGGTAGCATATGCTGGGGAAAGAGTGCTTTGTTGACCATTTCCGTTCCAAAGTTTTGTATCATCTTAGAAAGGAGCAGATGAATGCTTTCTCTGCCCATATAACGAAGACAAATCACATAGGCTTCCGAGTTTCCAGCTTTGCTAGTGGCCGGCTTAAAGACATGGACCTCCTCAAAAGAGCAGTTTAGCAGAAAGAGCAGGTTGGTAGAACAGTGTTCAAAGAGCGTGAACATCTTCAAAACAAAGGAGCCTCCAGCGCCCAGGATCATTAAAGCAGTGACGGTTTCACAGTAATGAAGGGGTGAGACAAGAGCCTCCTGTTCACCTGGGTTTCCCTGGCAATCAAAGCTGCCATCAGCAGTTACCAAGTGAACTGTGGCCATATTACTTACAAAGCTCTGAAGTCCCGTTAGATGTTTCAATGTCATCACATCACCGGTGTTATCTGGGCCAAAGTACCACCAAGGCAACGTATTTGCTATAAGCCGGTCATCCATGATCATCATCAGGGTGTCATTTGCTTCGTGATACGGGTTTAGAGTATTGGCGACCCAATTCCAGTCGCAAGGGACATGGTGGGATTTCAAGTAGTGGTTGAGGCTGGCTATAAAAGCCCCAGGTGCTTCACAGAGGTGGACAGAATTCAGTTCTCCGTCTTGAAGAGCTTCTTCAGGGAGAAGAGGAAAACTGCACAGGATCTCATGAAACTTGCACCAGGCCTGGGTGCACAGCTCAGCATTCACGGATTTCTTCACATGGGGAATTATTTTCCCCGCTTTATTGGTAAACGAGGTGTGCTGGTGCCATTCTTCCAGGTTCTTATCACTCAGCTGATTCTTCACTTCATTCATTGAGTCCTTCAGAGCCAGGAGTGAGTGGAATTCCTTGTGATCGCATGTAAAAGCGTCACTGGGATCCGGTAGCTGCCATTCATTATTCACTGGTTTAATGTAAGTAAACTTCTTTGCAAAGAGCTTCTCAATTTCAGAACGAATTTCAGGACTGAACTTTTCAAGGTTTGTAGTCTGGTCAACATAAGGCTTCTTACATTTGTTCATTCTTGGATTGATTCACAACCTGGTTGACAGCAGGGGAGAAGAAACAATGTCACTCCGATCACAAGTGTATAAATAAGCAAAGCTTTTTTTTTTAAATAAAAATTCTCCTGTTTGACCTCTGTATTCTGGAATGAGAGAGAAATGCTTCACAGAATCACATACCCATGAGGAAAATAAATGAGGGCTATCCTGAATAAGGCTATTTGGCAATCGGGAGGTTCACAGGTTCAATCACCCTTTGCGCTATTTACATAGGAAGTGAAGAAGATTTGGCTGCTGCTTTGGCTCTTCACTGATCTCTGAATACTCTGCTCACTATATAGGTCTAAATGCTTAAATACAACTATCTCTCTTGGTCACAAAAGAGAGCATACCACAAGCTGCCCAGAAATCTTTTCATCTGATTCTGGCAGCTTTTATCCATCTCTCTCACAGCACAGGGAATGGGGAGCCACAAGCTTTGAGTGGAAGCACCTAACTGACAACAGCAAACCCTCCCACCTCTCCCACCTCCCCCAGTGCGATGCTGGGAGAGCCCCCTCACTGGCGTCCCTGATAACAGCCCCGACGCTGAAAAGACCCCGGCGAGAGGTTCAACACCAGCCTGCAAGCAAAACCCCTTTGCTGTGCTCAGTGTTACACCTCTCTGCCAAGCCACTGCAAGTCTTTACACCTAGCTTTCCCTACTGGAAAAAGAGTGATAAATCCAAAGCGAGAAGAGACTTTCTTGCATCCGTGGTGAATGGTAACTCGTGCTTGATGTTAAGGGAGGAAGTAGCGCAAAGTGTTGTGCTTCGCATGGCCTGAAGCAGACTAACACGAGCACACTCTGCACAGAGCTGACGAGTCTGCTGCAATCTGCTCCAGCGCACAGCACAAAGCACACAAGGCAGAAGTTAGGTTCACTAACCAGAAATCAGCCAGCCAGCAGCCTATTCAAAACGAAGATGTTCATTTAAGCAAAATAATTTAATCAAAACTACCGCAAGAGACAGGAAATCCCTCAGTATTGTCTTTTTAACCATCCCCCAAACCATCCCATTCCCTCAGAAGCAAAACACAACCATCTCAAGTGTTACAAAACAGTTTAGCGTTAAAAAACACTGGGTTAAAATTGAGAGGGATGAGAAACTTTGGAAGCAGGCAGAGCAAAGTATGGCAAAACTAAACACTTTACCCTTCCCCTTGCATCCATGTAGCATCTCAGGCCACTGCACCACAGCCCCAGCAGTCTCCTCTCAGAGCCATCAGGAGGAGCAGCATGCAATTATATGCACACAGGTGACATTTCATCTTTCATTTCTTCAATTTGACTGCCTTTCAGTAAGCGTATTTAGTTTCACTTTCCTTTACGCTGACATATCTTGGCTTTAATCTAGGAATTTCTCACTACAGGTGCTGAGGGGAAGGGGAAAACAGAGAGCAACACAGGACAGCACTGTGCCTTGAAGCAGTTTTACTTCATTTTTAAATACCAACTATGAGCATGGCCCCTTGTAATTACAGCTCACACCAGCAAATCCCTCAACAAGCTCTCATCCAAAGCATAGCAAGGAAACAGGCTTTTCCTTTTGTATAATGATTTCCAGTCCCCATCAGCCTGCACTCGGCTCAAACCTGCCGAAGGGCTCTGGGCTCCTGCCCACCCCGCAGCCCCTCGCACACACCCCAGCGCCGGGGGAGGGACGGCGCCCCGCGCACCACCTCCCTCTCGGGCCGGCCCTTCCCGGCAGCCCGCCCCGCCACACGCCGGGGCTCGCAGGGCCGCGGCTCCCCGGGTAAACCNCGGCGAGCGAGGCAGGCCCGGCCCCCTCGCTCCGCGGCCTCGCCCCGGCCGCTCCCTCCGCCCTGCCCTCTCCTCAGCGGTTACCCCCCCACACACCGTACCAGGAGGGCTTTTACTTTTATTATTTTTTTCAAATAAACTTCAGCAGGCGGAGGCCTGGAGTGCCACTGTTAGTGCTGGGGGAGGGTGAGGAGCAACGAGGCCCCGCATTGTCCAAGCCAAAGCTGCTCAGGCATGGCAGGAGGCAGGTCACCCGTTCAAGGCCACGTCAGTTACAGTGATGTCTAAAGAAAAAAGTTTAAAGTTTATCGAGAAGTCTTGGTTGGGGCATGGTTGAGGCATCACAGAAGGTACCCGACCTTGAACAGGATGGGAAACAAAGCAATCTGTCTCACATGTTCTTTTGCAGTTGCTGACTTAGACTTAAGATAGCAAAAAATACAACTTCTGGACCAAATTTGAGCCAAAAGTGTATCCCAAAGTAACTGTGGGTAACTATAACACTAAAATACACCCCAATACTCCCCTCCTCCCCCTTGTGAATAATGAGCATGCTAAGCAGGTAACCTGAAATGTTTTAAACATGATCTCAGAAGCATGTGTATAGTTGGGAGCAGTGAATGAATCATTGACCTATCAGCTGTATTTAATCATTATAAATATTGGGTAGTTTGTAACATGAGGTGCTGCTGGCTGTTGCTAATGCCCAGCACCCAATTCTACAGAATTGAAATAAAAACAAGTATCTCGACTCAGTGTGTTGATTGGCTTTCGCACAGCAGGTGAAGAACCCTAATTTCAGGCCAACATCAGGAGCTAAAAAGCAGACTGCTTTTCACTAGAAAACCCTGCTTTTGATCAGGTTTGCTTCTGCAGGGGGGGGGAGCAGAGGAGCCACCTCTGAGCAGTAGTGCAGCGCAAAAGAAATGAGAAACATTTCTAGAAGTTATTCAACTAGCACTTACCACGCAATAATACTTGCAGGTTGTTCAAAGGCAAACCAGGAAGAAAGGCGTGTTGCGATCCAGTGGAGAGGAAGGGCTGGAGCTCAGCACCCTGCATCTTTTTGCCTAAAGACTTGGGAGCTCTGCCCCACAGGGCCAGGCATAGCTGACCGAGGAGCAGAGCCAGGGCAAAGCGCCATCGTCCCCCAGCCCTGCAGATGCCATGTCTCAGCACGCGCTCTCCAGGGCAGCCTCCATCTCCAGAATCAGCAGTGATGCTCCTTGAGAGTTCACTTTGGCCTCTGTAACCAACAAGCAGATACTTAAGGTGACTCTTGCATATGGTAACCCACTTTGCTGCCCTTTAAATCCCCAGATTACACCCAGGTGGGTCAGCAGAGCACAAGAACCTTGAAATATTAACAGAGCAATAGTGAGCGGAACCAGGCATCCACTGCAGCATCCCTAGAAACACATACACTTTCTAGACAGCAAAACAGCATCTGATCTGCACACAGAGGCAGGAAGGTCAAAACAGATTAATTACTACAGCAGACAGAGGGTGTAAGCTGCTCTTGAGGTATTAAAAACTGTGGGGATTTTCCTATACACAGGTTGGGAAATGAGGCACTTACCAGTCCACTGGGGAACAAACAGCTGACAGTGTAGCATGAGTTAGCAGAAATCCTTTTGCTTTAATGCCAGGTTTGCTGCCATTGACTTCTGGCACTCTTGCATATTTCTCCTTGATGAAGCACAATCCACTCCTAAACCAGAATTAGTTTTAGCAGAGCAATTCAGTGCTACAAGTACAAGGGATTCCAAAACTAATATAACTAGTGAAAGTTTTGCAAGAAACTAGATAATTGGTTTAAAAAAAACTTGGCATATCCATCTTAAAGATATAATAATGATGCAGAGGTAAATTATCTTTTCTCCTGCCCTGGGTACATTAAAGTAGTTACATATTAAAGTAAGAACTAAATACATAAATCTATAGACAAACATCCCTCTTCTGCTCTTAAGCTATTTAATTACTTTCTAAATTGAAGGAACACTGCTACAAAATAGAAGGATCCTTAAGCATAGAAAAAAATCCTGTGCTACCTACAAACATAAATAAAGTACTAAAGCTTATTCTTTAAACCCTTTGAAAAAAGAGAATACATTTTTAAAGCTAAAACCACTGTATTTAGCTCTGATAAACAGTATAATAAAAAGATACTTACTGGCTGTTTTATCAGAGAAAAAAAAAGTTTTACCTAATAAGAAAGAGCTTAGGTGTGGATGGAGGTTTTATAGGTATGTCTGCAATGCCTCTTCACCCTTTGATTGGCCTGTTTGAAAATCACCTTCCAATCAATCAACATCTTTGGCTACTTAAAGGTGAGGGGGAAAGCTAGGGTAAGTTAATTGAAGGAAATGAGCAGCTTATGGGGTAGGCAGTTGGGGTATTGTGGGTTTCATAGTGTCTGCTGTGGTCTCCCTTTGTACAGGGTGTGAGGTATGTCATTGCTAAAATCTTGCATCATCTTTTGCTTAAGAGAATTTAAGGTTTGCTGGCATGTCAAAGGTATGTTATAGCCTGAAATGTTTTGGTTTTGTAGTAAAAACTTTTCTTTTAGTTTTGGCTTTCTCTCTGATATATCCAACAGCACTATGATGTTTTTGTTGCTTTCCGTTTGTTTTTCCTGCATGCTCATACACCACCTACAAGACTTGCACTCACTGAGTTCTGTGGTTCTTTAAATTGTTGAGTTTGAGAGTTGATTCTTCTTAATCTCCTCTTAAATACTTAAATCACCTTTTTGTGTGCTCTTGGGTTCTTAAAAGTTTGGATAAAAGGAGCAAGAAGACAACTATGATTCAGTACATGGGGGAAAGCAGTATGTAAGTGAGATTTTTTGCCTTTTCAGTCATACCCTGTGAGGCTTTTACTATAGCTTGTGGCATCTTGGTGTCACAATCTGCTGGACTACTGAAGATAAGGCACTCCCAAAATACAGGGGAGAACAGTTCATCACTGTGCATGCAACATTACACAATTCCTGGCTAAGATAAATACAAGCAAATAGTATGCTTAAGAAAAATATGATGCTTTCTCTGAAATCAAAACTTTAGTTCAGCTTGTGAGCTTTAGTTATCTCCTATGTTTTCCTAAATACTTTCAAGTTAAAGCAGAAATTCAAGTAGATACTTCTATCTTATGCTAAATAATCTTTTTTGTCCATATGAGAAACTGAAAATGGGAATGCAGCACTTCCTTCCTGGATTAGCCCCATTTTTGTGTCATTAATCATCTAATAGATAACTGATCTTCTCTCCTTTGCCCTATTAGATCATAAGATCATAACATCTGTAGCAGTGAAAGCCCTGTCTTTAAACAAACATTGTGCAGCTAAACATCAGAAGTTAGACATCTAATTAAGAGCAAAGTAGTCTTGCTCTGCCTTTTTTTCATAGTTAAAATAGCAAAATGCATGTATCATATAAGCATGTGATGGGATGGAATTGAGGACCGTTGCTGGAGGGTTTGGGGGGCTCTTTTAATGGTATCAGAGATACAGGATGGCACCTGGGAGGAGGGGTATGCTGAGCCCTGGAAGAAACTTCATAGATCCTACAGGACACCAGTACTTCTCACCCTGCTTATAAAGACTGACCCCCAAAATGTGTAGTTTTGGATCAAGGCTATCCAAGGCTACCTCAGTCCATGCTGGGAGGAGGCAGCCATCCAAATGGGACTGGGATGTTAATGCTGCTGATTTGCCTAGAACTTGTTGCACATGTAGCTGAGCCCTTTCTGGTGGTGGAGAGGTGGGACTATTCNGAGCTGTTAGGAGCTGTTGCTATCTCATGCCCTTTGAGCCCTCTCTGGGGCTGTCTCTCATATTTTACATGTCTTGTGGCTCTCAGCTATATCAAGCACTGGGTGTGGGATGTATGAGGCTGGGAAGGTTGGTTGTCTTCCGTGATGTGGCTTGGTGTGACCTTGGGGACTAGTCCATAAGGGATCTTGTTCTGCTGCTGGCTTGCAGTCCAAAGTCAGGCAGGTTTGCCTTTCGCTTTCCTTGCTGGAGGAATGGCAATCACGCTCTGCTATAGCGAAAGGGAATTGTGAGACTTTGGTAAATAATGTCAAATGTAGACAATTAGTAAAATTATCTACAGTTGTCTAATCTTTGCTTCTTGAAACAAAAAAAAAATCACTGAAATGAGAATTAAAAGGAAAAACCTATAGACTATTCAATATTGTGGCATCATTGCACCACAGATGAGATCATGAGGAAGTATTGATCCTGTTGGGACAGCATAAATACATCCTGACGGACAGTGGCTACAGGTGGCAGTATGTGCACCTATGGACCTCCAGAAAGCAGTGTTTTCCAAAGAGGGGTTTGGGGAAATGGGAACATAGTCCCGGAGACCAGTGAAAAGTGAGCCCTCAAGCTCTGCTGTGTTGAAAGTATTATTGATTACTGAGAGAATAACAGATCGCAGAGCAGAATAAACTTTGGTCCTATGTAGTTTTGGGATGGAGAAGTCTTATTCTTCCTATGGAGGAGCATGCAGAGAGCTCCAGGCCAGCGCTTGGCCGTGGTGGGAACTGTATTTACTTGTGTTCAATAGGGGATTATATCTCTTTTCAAGAATCATTAGTGATATGTATAGCTGTGTAGTACCATTTAACTATCTGAGAATTGTTTTCTTCTGTCACAGGCCTGAAAGCATTTCTTCCTTATAATTTTTAGTTCTTCTTTTCAAGTTATTTGTATTTATTGTAGGCCAGAGGGGTATCTGGCCTTTTACAGTCTCTAGTGCACCAGGATCCATAGTTTCTTTTCCGTTTATCCTCACTAAAGTGTTGTTGCAGCCCTCAGCTATCTTTTCCCCTGAGCTCTCTGATTTTTCTGCCTGCCTCAAAGTGCTTTCACAGCGCACAGCCCATCCGTTCCTCCCAAGCTGCTGATCCCCAGTTGTGCTGTTTCTATCCCTTCAGAAAGTACAACTCTTTTCCCCCAAATCCCCAAATGATCCTTTTCTTTATACCCTGTCTCTACTGAGGTCCTTGACACAAGGGCTTTCATTTCCACAAAATCCCGTAGCCACAACCCCAGTCCTGTCAGCCTTTGAGCTGGAAGATGGAGATGTTGGCTGGTCTTAGGACATCTCTGCTCTTTCCCCAATTTCTGTGGTATTATTTGTTCATGGACTTGGTCGACTTGCTTTCTCTTTCTGCCTGAATCTTATAAAGCTGGTGAATTTTTACGGAGCTGGCATAGCATTTGTGAACGCTGCGTCTGCTTCCCTGCCGGTGAGCATCATGCAACCCTTCCATTAACTGACCTCCCCCCGAAGCTGTTTCCCCACTGCCCTTATGGGAGAGCTCTTCAGGGCTGCGCATTTTGGGTAGCTAGATGCTTTTTTCTGACGTCTAACCTAACCGAACACGCATCTCCCTGGTGCCTGTCTTAAGTTTCCGTATCTTTCCTGCCTCCATGGCAACATTTTCAGGCTGCCATCGGAGCATTGCTTAGTTTTCACTTTGCTCAGCTAACCATGACAAGCTTTTTGAGTGCCTGCTTTTCTGTTCCCCTGGTCATCCCTTTTCTGCGTTCACTACGGTCGGAGGTCTCTTTCCTGAAGACGTACGACGAGCAGCACACATGTCACTTCAGGCAGATCTTCCCAGAGGCTTCTGCTAAAATGATCTGTAGGGGAATTTACTTTTCTGTATACAATTTAATTTTTTTTTACCTCTGTTGTGGCCAGTAACACTCCTGTGGCTGTCCGGGATAACCAGTGTACAAACAAATGATGAGTTTCCCAAATGATGAGTTTCCAAATCGCTGCAAAAAATCCTGATTAGTTCTTAGAGCGAGTTTAATAATTTTCTTTAACCAAACCCAGAACCTGCACTTTAGGCAATCAGCAGAAAAGCAAAATCTTTCCAGGCTTTATGTATTTCACCTTCCTCCAAAACACTGAGGCAGAATCTTGGCTTTGCTGCGTATGAGAGAATCGGGGAAAAAATGCCCCTCAGACAGAGCTAAAGGTGACCACTGAACCTGTGAGGGCACGGTAATGCCTGTAGGATTTTGGGGGGGATGCGTTCTCCTGGACTCGGCTGACTTAAGTTCTCTCCACTGCTTAGACACCTTCTTAATCCTTCTGCAGCTCAGTTCCCTTCCCCAAAAGGGTGATGCGCAGTACACGTGAGAAGACTACAAGATAATTTGATGCTGTGATAATGTGAGCGCACAGGGAAGTGGGAGACTTAGCCTAAAGCATTAATTAAATGTTTTGATGAAACGCTTGCAAAATACTTCACAACACTTCTTTAGATAGAAATTGCTGTAGGAATGTAGAGCATTGTTATAAAATTATTTCAGGTGATTGTATCTGCGTCCTGCAGCAGTTGAAGTTCCGGCTACAGAAACAGGACTTGAGTGACACCCGAGTCAATAAGATCCGGATTATAGATACAATTTGCTGCAGACACATACGTACAGAAAGAGTAAGAGATGTCTGAGATTCTTTCAGGACGGAAGACTGTCAATACTCTTTTTTAAGGATTATGCAATCTATTCAATAACTTATTTTTTTTAGCTAGATCTGCTTTGGAGTACTTGTATAGGAGCTGGAGCTTAATTAGTTTTTTCCCTTCCTCTCTTCAGTGTTATTGGCATGAATGCCCTCAATGCTCAAATTAATTTTTTCTAGTAGAGCAAACCTTTATCTAGTACTTGTCTGGCCAATACACCATTACAGGTTAAAACTCAAGTCATTTTTGCTGCTGTTAAATAACGGGCACTGCAGAAAGATAAAATGGTCCCTTTTCGATAATCCTGTTTCCCATGTAAATCCAAACTAGGGAGGAGATTGTCTTAGATGAGAACAAATTGGGAAGAGCTCTCAGGCTGTCTGATCTCTTGTCTGCTTTGCAAAAAAAGAATCAGATTAATGAATGTAATCAGATTACGGCTAAAGAAGGGAACATATCTGGGGGGCATCAGAACTCTGCTGTACCAAAGAACTGTACGGAAGATCAACGTTAAGGGCCTAACATTGCTCCATCATTTAATTTAATGGGAGTAAATACTGGCTTTCAAAGAAGTCCTGAGCGCTGGCAAGAGGAGTGTGGGTTTCCAGAGGGCAAAAAGACTTGAGGGAGCTGGGAAGTGGCTCTAAGACCCTGGCTTGAGGCAGATGTTGCTTGGGGTGACAGTGACTTGCAGAGTCCTTTGGCACGTTGGCCCACGTAGAAGGGCAAAGAGGCCCCACGCTGCTTGGACACGGGGTTTGATGCAATTAGATCTGCCTAAAACCACCTCTGCTATCAGCTTACTGTGTTTTGTATAGAAAAACAATGCTGGAGGGAAAGAGGAACGTACACCGAAGAGGCAGAGAGGGCTAAGGTTCAGAGAAGCAAGAATGAGAGAATGACAAAAAGGAGGTGTATCTGAAAAAGGAGGGGGAACATGGTAAAAATAGAATGAGAGAGAGGATAGAAGGGAAGACGATGGAGCAATATTAGGTCCTCAATGCTGATTTTTCCATTGCCCTCAGCAAACAGCGCAGGGTGTACCCCTGATTCCTGAAGTGGCAGCACGCACACCCACTGATCTCTGTAAAAAAGACAAAATTCTAGGTTTCCGAAGAGAAAGGAAATAAGAAGTGGAGGTGTGAATGTGAGGGAGAAAGGGAGAAGGTCAAGAACTTGAGAGGAAAGGGCACTTACAGTAACTGTTCAGATCCATTTTCTATTTTCTTTGGTGCTAATTGTATCTTTCACCAAATACCTGTCGTCAACAGACCTTGCTGCTACACACGATGCCTAAATCCTGCCGGCTGCGAGGGGCTCCCAGCCTGTGCTGGCATCGAGGAGGATGCTCTGGGTTGTTGCCTTGGAGCTGGGGCTTTCCGACAAGAAGTATCTCTCTCTCTAAAAATGCCTGGGTTTTTCTTGCTGCATTTATTACCCTGTTTTGACTTTGAAGTTCTCCGAGAGAGTTTCCTGGGGCAATGAAGGGGATGTTTGATGTGGGGTCTTCAAGACCAACAGCCAAAGGTGAATGGAAATAATAGGAAATGAGAGCTGAAACTGGTGCTGCCTGATTTATTTTTTTTAAATTTTTTAATGTCTGGCTGATTTGTCTAGCAATTGAAAAGTTCTAATTGAGGTTTTCTCCCTGCTTGGGATATTTATACGTTCTAGTCTCGCGTGTCCCTTCTGGATCTAGTAAGCTGTGAGTGCATATTATAGCTGTGTCCTTTCACCTGGGGCATGTAAGGGCTCTTCTCTACTCGGCACCGATTTCTAAAAAAATTTTCTGGCGCTTGATTGTCTTGGAAACATCTCTGGCTCTGTAAAATGTGGTTCATATCTGTTGTTGGGATCAGACAGGGTTGCATGGACAGACACATATGACAAGGTTGTTTAAAACTTTGTTTATGTATAGAATAAAGCTAAAATTGGAGGGGCAGATGGTGGGATCCCTGATTACTTTTTATTTTTGCTGTGTAATCAGCTGAACAGGAGTTTAGCCTATCTGAAGACAGTATTTCCTTTTGAGTCAGGTGAGGCAATAAAATGTGAACACAAAAAAAAAAAGGGGGATGTGAGGGGGGTGGCTAATGGGACACGGCCCCTGGTTGCCATGAAAAAAATGGGGTGAGAACGATGTGCGACGTGGAAATGTCTCGTCACTTGTTGCGGTCCTAGGTGGTACAGGTCATCTTGCAGGGTCCGCACCCTCCCAGTCCGCTCATGCCACGGTGCCAGGGGTTTGAATCGCCACGGGGCAGGTGACTCCAGCTGCTAGCTGGTTCCCAGTTGACGCACGAGCGTGCAAATGGACGCGGGTCCCTTTGTGAGCCGCTCCTCTCTGGGCGGCTGCTGGAAAGCGTGCGCGCGTGTGAACTTTCGAGGCTTAATCTGCATTATAAAGTGCGTGTGCGTGCGTGTAAGCTTTCTGCAGAGCTCGAGAGCGTATGTGTCATCGGGGTGAGACCAGAAAAGCAGATGTCCTGAGCGATGCCCCTCCTACTCGGGGATTAGAGATGCTCGGGGGAAAGCAGAGAGAAGCTGGGACACACCTCCCCGACTCGCCGCCGGAGACGACAGCGGCTTCTGCGGGTTCATTTGGGCCTCTGCTCTTTGGTCAAATAAAAACCCTGCAGCTCCATTTCCAGCAACCATCCCCTTCTTTCGGTTAAGCAGAGAGGAGGAGGAGGATGGCCTATGCTGAGGAAGACAGGTAAGGCCCTGTGAAATAGGGGATGCTCAGACATCCAAGCTGGAAGGGGTGAGCGAAACTGCATCGCTTTTCCTCGCCTTGTTTTCCTCCTCTTGCTGGGCACTCAATAAATGTCAGGCAAGGGCTGCTCAGCAGCAAACACCTTATTATTGAGGAGGAATCTGGCCACCTGCCTGTGTCAGGCGCTGGTATGATGAAATATGGCAAGGAGCAGGTGACCTTGGGAGAGGTTATGGGCCAGGAGAGGCAAATATCGTGGCGTGGAGAGGCGTACGCCGCAAAAACATATGGCGGTCTGCCCCTCCGCGAAACGTAGCGCTTTGTCTGTTTGTGGGGATATGCCTGCTTTTTTTTTTTACACGGCTTTGCTTTCAACCAGCCTGGGAGCACAATGAGGGTGGTTTCTTTTCATGCCATAAAAGATCTGTCACGGGTGACAGTCCTGTGTTTTGCAACAGATGCGTTTCTCCAGTGGATGACAGCAATCACAATAAAGGGGATTGTGTTTTCAGCTGATCCTGTGATTTAATCCGAAGCGATGCTCCCCAGCACTATTATTAGGTGTGCATTGTTGGAGACGGAGCAGCTATAGAGGGCTTTGTGCTACACGTATTAATTCCGGCTGTCAAAAAGCTTGCACAGACCTCGGGCTCATGCAGTTCCAGGCGAAACGTTGCATTTGGTGACCCGCAGGTCAAACTCCCCCCTCCGCCCCCGCTCAGCAGGTATCCCCTTCCTTTTCAGCAATCACCCGTGCCTGCCGGTCCCCTTTGATGCTGTGCATCAAACTAAGAATTGCGAGCAGGGCGCTGCCGGTTAATTTTTGGCACGGCTGCGCTCTGGGCGCTGGGGACAGCTCTGGCGTGCCCAAAGCCTTTGGGATGGAGAGGGCTCCGCGAGGCCCCTGCGCGCCTGCTGAAGCTCCTTTCAGGCAAGGGGAGTTACGTGGCATTGGGGTTTTACTTTGCATAAGAAATATTTTAACATCTTCTGTTTAAAAGGAAAAAATATAAATCCCCCAAACACAGCACAGCGCAGTCAATCCCAATGTCTTCAGCAGACGTGGAATGAGATTCATCCCACTCTCCTAAAATTTCTGGGTATGTAGGAATAATCCTTTTTTTTTTTTAAAGGTTATTTTGCAAGGGTGTATGCACCTTTTTTTAAAAAATGCCAAAAAAAGAGGGGATTAGTGGTCAAGTGGAAGAGCAGATCCTGGTGACCTTGTTCTTTTCTCATGTCCGCCACGTGAGTCAAAAGCTTGGGTATTACATTTAAATTCTCTCGGTTCCCTCCGATTTCTAAACAAGGATTACAGTTATTCAACAGAAATTGGGGGGAGGGGGGAATCATTCATTAATGTATGTAAAGCACTTTTAAAGCTTTTCTCTGGGAGCAAGGGATAATGTAGTCGCTCGAGTGTAGGCTTCATTAACGTCACTCTCATAGCTCTTGCTTATTTCAAGTGCTCATGGTACACTTGAAAAATTCAACAATATGTTGTGGTAAATAACTCTCTCTCATTTCCAGACTTTTCCTTTGAAAAGTATTTCAGCTAAATGACTCTTTCTTCTAATTCATGAATATGGAAGTTGTTTCTTCTCATTGGATTGCAGGTTTATGACATACTTGGGTATTTTTGACACTGTAGTTTGTAATTGGGAACATAAGTTTGATGTATGAGACATTGGACAGGACTTCTAGCAGGAGCTGGACAGGCAGGAGATGAAAACGCTCACAGAAGATATCTGTGCAATAACTACCTACCTTGTCCATACAAAGAAAGAGAAAACATGGAACTGACATCCTTTATTTGAATATCTGACACTCCAGTTAGAGGAACCAGTTGTACGCTGACAGTCAAATCCTCTTCATCAATGGTCTGAGACCTCTTGGAGCGTAGAGCACCGCTTTGAAAGCTTTTCTGTATGTCCTCTAAGTCTGCAGGCAGCAGAATCACAACATGACTGAGGTTTGCACCTCTGGAAACAAGAGACTTGATTAAAAAAATAAATAAATAAAAAATTTGTGAGGCAGTGACTGCTTATCAGCATCTCCAGTCAATTTTACATCACCTTCAACCTTGCAGTGTCTGATTCTCTCACCCCTTAATAAACAGATCAGCTTTTCATATAGAGAACCTGCTGCCCCTACCAGTGTTGGTTCACTCCATGACCCGGTCCTGTACCCGATACAGTCATTAATTCTACTCATCAATGGTAACGATCGAGTTGCCACCAAGGAATGCTATTGGTACCTCTGCTTTTGAAGAGACTTTCCAATCAACCTTGATATCGACTTTCAGAAGGTATCTGCGTTGTCCTATTGGAAACAAGATTATGGGATTATTCTGCTATCGATCGTGTTTCAAAACTGTGATTAATGCGCCTGATGAATATTGGACTGACAGGCCTAAGAATTGAAGTCCCCTCTCTTCCTATGAGACAGAGACACAACAGGCAGTGTAATACCAGCCTCTATCCCACCTTCTAGCAATGTGCTTCAGCGTTGGATAAGACCTATTTTTTTCGCCAAGGTATTTGAGCAGGCCCCCTCTTAAATCAGACAGCATAAGCCCAGGAGCCCAAATTCCTGGTTTTATTTGTTTTGAACATAGACTGATGTTGTTGGGCCTCTTGCCCAGGACTGATCTGCAGCTGTGACCCACTGCCCACCCTGTGGGAGAGGAAACGGTGAATGAGAGGTCCATGTTTAGCCGCCTCTACTGAAACCACGAGGTATCGAGAAGGTGGATGTTTGAGATGTGTTACCAGTCCCAGAAGGAAGCACTGGGAGCTGATGGTACTCAACGCTCGCTTACAAAGATTGGGTTCTCCATCTCTGTAGATGATGCTTGCCCTGTGTCCCGGTGGTCTACCTATTGCAGAGGATAGCATCTACTCCTTTGTTAGCACAGTGTCCCAACCGTGCTGTACAGGTGCCCTTGGACTTCCATCCTCTTGTATGTCCCCATCACAGGTTGGACATCCCCACACATGCACATATGGGTTGCAATTTCTCTGTTGAAGTGTGCTTTTGCATTCCTTTAACTCAGGAGAGCCCAGAGCCCATCAGAAGCAGGAGTGGTTATGCCTTGTGACATTTCTGTGATCTAGGTATCATTAGCCATTCTTCCACTACAGAATGAAACTGGCAAAGAGGATTCAAGTGATTTGCCTCTGGCCGGGGTAAAATATATGAGATTAAAAGTGAAAAAAATCTCCAATAATGGCAGTGAAGCACCTGTTATTTTAGTTTTAATGAAAGTTCTTCTTCTTTGCACCTTTTCAGGACTTTATCCTTTGAAGTTTGTTCTTTGGATGGGTTGACAGCCTCACTGATCTCTTCTGCTTTTGCAGAAATAGCTACGAGGTGTATAAGGAAACAGCGGATTGGTTATGCGCCCGTACCGTCCAGCGCCCGAAGACTGCCATCATCTGCGGATCTGGACTGGGAGGTCTGGCCGATGTGTTGGATAACAAGACAGTCTTTCCGTATGAGGACATCCCTCATTTCCCACGGAGCACAGGTTAGCGCAACCCAGGGCATCAGCAACCCATCCGTCGGCAGCACGCGGCAGCCTTACAGAGGGAATTCAAGTCAACGTGCGCCGCTTGGCACTGGTCTGCAAACCAGTCCCTCGGTGGCAAAATGTGTGTTTACAGTAAAAAACCCTCTATGTATCTCTGTGCTATGGTATTTATTTAACTCAGCTCCTGGTTTTGCAGCGCTTGACCCTCTGTAACGCATAATCGCCAACTGACAAATCCCTCTAAAGTCAAAGACCTCGAGAGCCGTAACTAAAATGACACGCTATTAATTTCCAGTTGCAGGGCATGTTGGCAGATTGGTGTTTGGGGAGCTGAACGGACAGCCCTGTGTGTGTATGCAGGGACGGTTCCACTATTACGAAGGATATTCTGTCAGCACGGTGAGTTCTCCTTAGGAAAATCATTCACGTAGCGGGAGATATGTTGTAAAAGACGCAAAAGTGACTGCTTGCTTTGATATCCAGCTGCAGGAGGTTAGCTCTTGCAATGAACTTCCATTGCTCTTGCGATGAATCTTGCTTAGATTTTAGATTTTTCCCCCCAAAAATAAAATCAGGGGTTCAAATTGAGAGGTAGCCAGCTTCTGCTAGGCGAAGCTGACGCTACACAGCCATACGAAGTGGCTAACCCTGCTAAACTTGCAGGGTGAAACAGTATATCACACAAGGCAGATCGGTTTATATAGCTTAACTCAGTCATTTTAATGATGATTTAAATCAGCAATCAGGAAACTTGGAGTCATAAGAATAATCTATTTTAATCTTTGCTTGCATTTGTATAGTTTACAGCTCTCTTTTTCTAGAAAAAATTCCCTGGCTAGAGTGAATTGGTGTAGTCTCCCAGTTAACATATAGAACTATGTGAATATTCGGGTATTACCCGACACGCATGTATGTACGTTTCTGTTGGAAACACCAATAATATTTCTTCTTTACTGGCTGATAGTTTTGTATGTTCTTTTTTATTTGGGTAGCTTTGAGGTTTTAATTGTGGCTGAGGTCAGTTTACATTTGGGTACAAAGTCGTGCTTGGCACCACTCAACTTTCTACAGAAAAAAAAAACCCAAACAAACTATTTTAAATGCACTTGATACACAAACATGTTTTGCTAAACCTAGTTGTGTATTACAACTAACTCGTTTCTTAAAGAAGTGATGTCCATAGCTAGGAAATTTCCTGCTCACAGCTTCATTAGCATATTAGAGGTAGCAGAGCAGATATCATCCCAATTCCTTCTCGACTCCTCAAAATCAAACTCCTTAATTATTTTTTTCCAGTTCCCAATCACTCCTTAACTTCGGATAAGCAGGTCACTGAAGTGAACTAACGTGAATAAAATGAAATGAATAAAATAATCTCTATGCTTCTGTGAAACGCATCACTGCCGTAAAAAGCTGGTTTATCAATTACGCTCCAAGTCCATGTGCATAAGTAGTTACTTCAATCAGCGCAGTGGTTTGATCTCTGCAAGACCTTGGCTGTGAGGAGAAATTATCTGCATATTCTTTTTGTACCGCATTTATTTGACCTTAGTGCAACTGTAGAAAATATGGGCTGGAATTTTAATGGTATTCATCTCAAGATTAGTTTTTAATATGTTTAAGAAAACATTAAAATTCTTTCAATTTAAATTAGAGGAAAACTTAAAATTGGAGAAGTTTTGTCTCCTTCTAGCCTCATATAGGCCCTTCTCTGTATCATGTAAGCTGTCCACAAATTGCGATGCCACAAATGTAGCAGCAGCTGTCTATGAATTGCGATACTCATTGCATCGATGCCTTTGGTTCTTGCAGGTCACCTTTCCCATCAGGGTCTTCTTTCTGCTGGGGGTGGAGGTCTTGATTGTCACAAACGCTGCTGGGGGGCTGAATCCCCACTTCCAAGTGGGGGACATCATGTTCATCAGAGATCACATCAGCATGTTTGGCTTGGGAGGGCAGAATCCACTGCGTGGACCAAACGATGAGAGGTAAGGCGGCATTCCCCCCCCCCTCCCTCCCAGGACCGGGCAACACAGGCTTGCAAGAGCAGAACAGCATTTCTGATGGTTTGATGAAGGATTAGCGTTGCTGCCTTAAAGCAGCTGCATGGCAGGTTGTTTAGTCTTCCAAAACAGCTCCGTTACTGGCTTTTGCTGCTGTCCTGATTCATCTCCTGCTATCCCACCCTGGAATTCAAGTGATGCTATAGCTAAACACAACCTTTCCGAGTCCCTGCCTGGCCCCTCAGCCCCCGTGTTACCAATTAATCCTTTCTTCCTCCAGCTGCTGGTTAGGACTGCCATTTGCGCCTGCTGGCAAATATTTACGGAGAGGTCGAATTTGGCTCCAGGTACCCACCAGGGAAAAGTTAAAGCAATCGCTGTGTGTGCTGTGCCACCTGCACCCTTCCTTGGCTGATGCTTCCTCTTACAAGCTTATCAGGAGTTTATACGCAAACCTCCAGAAGGCTTTGTTTTATAAAAGTAGGCTTTTGATCCTTCTCCTGACATCGCTAGCTGTACTGTCTCCTGAAGAGGCTCACTGCTGTCTCTTCTTGTCAGTCCCTCTCTCCGCTGGTTCCTCTTAATTGAGCAACTGCGGCGTTTCCAGCCGACGTTTATCAGCAGCCATTTCTGGTGGGATGGAGCTGATATGGCAGTGAGTTGATAGCAGAGCAAAGCTAAAACAGCGAAATCTCCTGATAACCACCCTTGTATTCAGGTCATTAAACTGGGGTGTCTTTGTTAACATCGTGTATCCACTGAAGGCATCAGTCTGCTGAGAGATGGTTGTCTTGGCAGCCTCTCAGGAGATCTACGAGGGTGACCTGCTGCTGGCTGAGCTGGGAAATCACATTTCCTATATGAGCTGTGTAATGGGATCTTTACCTTCTGGAGGGTGCACAAGAGGGGCTTGTAACACATCCTCACCCCTGGTCTGCCATTGCCACCAGACGTAGAGTTGCTCTGAGCGGGAGGTTGGACTAGGGGACCTCGAGGTCCCTTCCAACCCAAATTAATCTGTAATCCTAAAGCCCTTCCAAGGCACCATCAGACTGGTAGGGTGGAAGGGACCAGCACCAGCAAGGTCATATCACTGAGAGAGGACATGCCAGATGGACCGGTGTTTACATAAAGAAGCCCCTTGGGTCTCAAATGGGGCTAAACAGAGCATGAGTACGATCGACACATCCACCAGACATTCAGGCTAAGCAAAGGAGAGCACATCAAATGTGCTATGAGGAGAGGCTGAAAGAGTTGGGACTGTTCAGCCTGGAGAAGAGAAGGCTCCGGGGAGACCTTATTGCGGCCTTCCAGTGTCTAAAGGGGCTACAGGAGAGCTGGGGAAGGGCTTTTTCCAAGGGCATGTAGTGATAGGATGAGGGGGAATGGCTTCAAACTGGAAGAGGGGAGATTGAGGAGATATGAGGAAGAAATTTTTCACTCTGAGGGTGGTGAGCCCCTGGCGCAGGTTGCCCAGAGAAGCTGTGGCTGCCCCATCCCTGGACGTATTTAAGGCCAGGCTGGACGGGGCTTGGAGCAACCTGGGCTGGTGGGAGGTGTCCCTGCCCAGGGCAGGGGGGTGGAACTGGATGATTTTCAAGGTCTCTTCCAACCTAAACCATTCTATGAAGTGTCAGGGAAGTCAACATAGAAGCTGTAAAGATCCAGGGTTGTCAAGAGCCTCATGGCAGGAAAGAAAGAGGCTGGATTGGGATAAGAAGATAACAGTAGTAGGAATTATGTCCTAACCAAGTTGGCAGGAGAGAAGCCAGGTGAAATCCAGGTATGTGAAGCCTGAGGACAAGCAACAGAGGTGATGCAGGAGGTGGTAGTTCAGGAGCAAAGAGTGAGTTTAGGTAATGAGATGGTTAAATTCATTGTTGGGTTGGTACCTTCACCTTGGAAAAAAAAAAAAGGACACGTTTGCAGGGCAGGCACCTGGTCTGTCCTGGGATCTTTCCAAAAAGAAAGTTCTGGCTGGGAATAAGGTGGTCAGCCTGCCTTCCAGTTAAAGTTATTTCCTCCCTGATGTAATGCCAGACCTGGCTGCTACTTCTGAAGAAATCCAAAAGGTGCTAGCCACTACCTCAGGAGAAATAAATGCTGTTCTGAGATTCAAATGGCGAGAGGACAGTACCCATCTGAAGCGGAACATCTTTGCATCTTCATAGGTATTGGTGTGGGCTGGAGGAAAGAATGATCAAAAGCGCAGAAGGCCCATGGAGGAGTGTTTAAAACTCTCTGGACTTGCATAATCGCTCAGGAACAGGAGGAGGAACGCCAACTGAACAATAATTGCATCTGGACAACATTCAAAGGCTCACTGCCTCCCAGGAGCAGCTTTCCGGTGAAGGCTGCAGTGCTCTGGGAGGTGACTTTTCTACTGCTGACCGAGGCATCAAAATGGGCAAAAGGTCTTTATGAATCAGCTTCCAAAGTATTGCAGAGCTTTAGCCGAGCAAACTCCTCCTAAAATCCAGTCCAGCTCAGCCACCAGGAAGGGTTTATCTAAGCACAGCAGAGTAAAACTAGAGGCAATGAAGTGATGTGAAAAGGGAATATACTGCAAGAATCTGAGGGCTGAATTTAATAAGTTGGAGATTGGCTTCCGCATTGCTGGCCATCCTTCAGGAAAGAGAAGCAATTTTCGTGGTGATGAATACTTATTACCTTAGACCAGATGGGAAAGTTTGTTTTTTATTTATATAACATTTTACTGTTTATAAATGTAAAATAAGCCACCTACTGCCCTCAGCATTCACCTGGAAGAACTTGAAAACAAGCAGGAGCTTTAATAGCTGAGATGAGGAGGGACCTGGTCCGCTCCTGCTGAACTCCGTTGGTGAACATGGCTGGGAGTTTATTTTTCAGATTTTCTCAGCGGTAGCACGCCAGTCTTGGCCATCTATTTCTGTTCTCCTTGAGTCAATAGTAGGATTTGGTCAGTCAGGAACAGGATTGAGCTGTTATCTTAAGATCCAAAGCAAACAAGAGACCCAGCCCTGAAGCACAGGATGAAAGCTACCTAAAATATGGCCCTGGAGCTCCAACATGTGCTGGTCTCCCCATTTTCCTGCAAAGGAGGACGCCTGGAATGGGATGCCGCTGCCTAAATGTAGGCACCTGATACAATCTGATGCTCTGCTGAGTATCCAATACTCCACCTCCCAGCCCCAGAGAATGAGTATGAGACCTACAGGATGGGTGCATGCTCTAGATGGGCAGCTGAGGGGCAGGCAGAACTTACTGGGGCATCTCAAACGTGCAAGTGGATTGCACTTCTGTCCTAGAAGAGTCTCCGAGCTTGTCCTTGGTGTGATCTTGCTGTGCCAGGAACCAAATGCAGAACTAGATGCTCTTTCCCGGGATGTATTTTCTGGCTAGCATGCTTTGTTCATCTGCCTTCCAAAGAAAGTCATTCCTTGAGGCCCTCCAAACTGACCTAATGGTGACAATAAAGGGGAAAGCCTCAAACCTCACGTGATTTGGCCGGTGCATCCAAGTCTGTTTTTCAAGCATTTGGGTGTTAATGTGGGGACAGGACAGCCTTTGCCGTTGTGGTACAGGGCATCCCTGGCCGGGAGAGGAGCCTTACAGCTGCCTGCTGCCATGAGTCTTAAAAGTAGTGACTGATGCTCCATCCGGCCCTGCTCAAACCCTCTCACTGGGATGACCTTTGGGATTTGGTGCCACCGAGAGCCTGTTTGCAAGCCATCGTGCAGGAGAAGCAAAGGGCAGCAGCTGTCTAATGGGCAATATTTAAATGTCATGGACAATATTTAAAAGTCACTGTGGGCAGTTATTGGGGAGAGGGTTGGCCGTCAGTGCTCCCTGGAGACAGGAATCCTTTGAAGGACCATTCCTGAAGGGTTTGTGCAGCAGGAAAGCAGTGCCAGACCTTCCAACAGCCATGATCTCTGCATGCTGAGGGTCTCAGGTGATTAGATCTAGCAGGAATGTCGTGATGGCAGAAGTATCTGATGATGAGGCCGGGAAGAGAGAGACTGCATCCGTGGCATGTCTGCCTTAACACTTCCCCTTTCTCCAGAGGGTGAGAACCGCTGAACTCTGATGGAGGGCATGTAGTAGTAGCAATATCAGCACGGCTCTGCCCTTTTACTGCCTTGCAGGTTTGGAGTGAGGTTTCCCTGCATGTCGGATGCTTACGAACAAGATCTGCTCGGCCTGGCGATGGAGAGCGCGCAGGAGCTGGGCTTCCTGAGCTTCATCCGAGAAGGAGTGTACTGTCTGCTGACTGGTCCCTCCTATGAAACCATCGCGGAGTGCCGCGTGCTGCAGGCGTTGGGCGCGGATGCCGTAGGTAAGCTGCACGGGCTGGGCTTGGTAGGGTTGGTTGGACACGCGGATTAGACGGTTAATTCTGCTCAAGGCTGGCTTTCTTCAGTCTGTGGCTCTCTAAGTCTCCTGGGCCTGGAGAAACGAGCTCTGTGTATTCCTGCTTAGTTCTGCAGCGCCTTAGCGCAGCTCCTGGGATGGATCTGCAGAAAGTCTCTCTGCTTAAGGCTGCCCAGGACAGGGGTCCCAGTACAATGTTGGGAGCATCTCCTGTGCCATCTCTCTGATGGCTCAACTTCAGCAGGACGGAGTGGGCCCCCATCAGAAATAAAGTCTTTTTCTATTATTTTTTTAAAAAAATTTTGGCCCTGTAATGATTTTTGCTGTGCCTCTTCCCTACAAAGCAGCCCTCTATAGAAGTCTTGGTTGTTTAAGGACGGTAATTATGGCTACTTTCCCAACTGCATGCAAGGAAGGTAAGCGTTATCGTCCGTATCGTTCCTCCAGCTTGACCCCTGGGTCGTTGAAGCATCTCACGGCAATCTGTTCGTTAATATCTGCAGATTCATTGTGTGTGAGGAAAGGAGCTCAGCTCCCACAAAGCTTTTTTTTTTTTTATTCCTTTGCAATGGCTTTTTTAGCCGAGGAAGAGAAGAGCCAAATGACACAGCACATCAGTACTTCTCTCAGCAGGGCTGCAAGCAGTCTGACACGTCTTGGGGAGAGGGACGGAGGAATCGCACGTGGGTGGGTTATTGTGCTGAGCAGGGTTGTAACTGGAGTGCTACAACTATTGCAGCCTTACGACTATCGCAGCCTTTAACTGTTACGTAGCCGAGAAACGGAGAGCTGTGGGGAAATGAGACAAGGGCACGCGCGGAAGGCAGGATCGTGGCTTGCAGCCTCGGAGACACCTTGTTTTGGTGTAAATCCTGACTCATCCTGCTCCTTCCCTCTCCTACCATAGGCATGAGCACCGTCCCAGAAGTAATTGTGGCCAGGCATTGTGGCCTCCGAGTCCTTGGGATCTCCCTCATCACCAACAAGGTGGTGATGAGCTACAACAGCCAAGAGAAAGCCAACCACGAGGAAGTGCTGCGCGTCTCGGTGGTCCGGGCTGAAGCCCTGCAGAAACTGGTCACGCATCTCCTCGGCAAGCTGGGGGAAAGCACAAACTCTCCGTGACCTCCAGCCATTTGTCATTCATATCATAACATGTGAACACGAGCAAGTGCTGGGGGAGAGCTGTTGGTGAGACTGTCCTTCTACTGTCCTGAATTTGAATAGGCCTTTTGATCTTTGTCCCTGGTTTTTAGCTGGTCAGGTGCAGAGGTTTGCTTTGAATTTTGCCTGAATGATCCCCTTGTTAGTAGCCAGTGACCAAAACGGCTTTCTGGCAGGTTCCCGAACCCGTATGTCAGCAATGAGCCCCTCTATACGGTGGGCTCCAGCTCCCCCTCCTCCTGCTGCAGAGCGTTTGGTGTTTCTCACCTGTGGTGCTGCACACTCCTGCCCTGGGTCTCTGCTCCCCCGTCGCACTGAGCCCCTACGCCGTGAGCCGGGTCGAGAGCTGGTCGCAGGGCTTGGTGCCTGCTGGGCATGCTTTGGGAGGACCTCATCTGAAGCTGGTGGAAGTCCGCAAAAAGACTGAGTTTTGGATGAGGACCTGAGATTGCGATTGATTTTACCGCTTGGAAAACCACTGCATCCCCACACACGGGGTTGTGTTCCCTTACCACCCCCGAAGGTCTCCCCAAAAAGCCCTCTCTTTGCTCACTTCTCGGCTCTTTATGACCAGCCATAGAGCTCAGTGGCTGTTTGCTATGATACAGCATGCCCCCAAGAACCCCTCGCACCTCCCGGCTCCGTTTCCAGCCTTGAATTGCTGTTGTCCTGTTTTACAGGGGGTAAAAGTGCAGCTTCCACGCACAGTGGCCAAAAAAGTGGCCAAGCTGGAAGCAGGATCCAGGTCCAGCTCTGCCTGGTTTTGTTCATTCTGTCTCTGGATGTCTGAGATCAGCAGCTTGAGCCACTTGTGCTGGGGACTGGTTACCTTTTGGTGGCCCAAGACAGGGAGATCACAGTTTGACTCCGTCGCTTCACCCCAGCTTTGCTCTGCTGCAGTCCCTGCAGCAGATGTTGGAGCACCAACGGTTTGTAGAGTTTGGTGATGTGAAATTACAGTGGCAATTATTTTGGAACATGTGTGGTATTTTTCTGACTTTCCTGGTCCTCTTAAGAAGAAATTGAGCCTAGCAGTGAGCAAAGGACAAGCAGGAGAGGCCACCACGCTCTCTTCTACCAGTGTGCCAATGGTCTATCACGGAAGGGTGACTATTCACCCCAACGGTGCATTATTCATTGTTCCCCAAAGGTCACGCTGAGCTGCGGATGCAGCTGGATGTGATACAGAGACGGTAATTATTAGGTAACCTTTTCCCTTCATTTGTCTTGGAGTTCTCTGTAAAGCCCATCACTGTCACAGCTAAATGTTTTCGGCTGACACAGTGGTCTGAACCAAAGACACCCAACTGGTCATGGAGAGCTCCCAATCTGCCTTCCTCAATTTAGCTGATCAGTTGTTTCCCCGTTGGTGCTCGCCCTCCGCCGCAGCCTTCAGCCTTCTGTGACATTTCTTCAGCTCCGGGTGCAAACGGATGTTGTGGCCTGATGAATCTTTTCTTTCCCGATGGGTATTTGCTTGAAGCCCTTCGTGCTGCAATTACTGGTGTCAACTGCTGTGTTATTAACGGTGCAGATGTTGCTGCCACCACCAGTTGTGCTGTGCGTGTTTTCGGTGAAACGGTAGCACTTCAGGCATAGGGGAGATGTTGGGGTGGACACCCCATCCCCTTCTCTTCCCCTGGGCAGGGTTATCTGTGGTTGGTCCTGACAAACATCTGCCCCGCCTGGTCTTGAGGGCTTCTGGAGGGGAAGGTTCATTGCCTGAGCTCTACTGGTTGGGTTGCTCGTTCAGCAGCTCCTGGCACTTGGAGGAGCCCTCTGAGACAGCAGCTCTTTCCACTTGGTGGGTCTGACTGTCGAGACAGTCTCGGGGACCGGCTCTGGTGGCGATACGCAAAGGGAGAGAGACTGCAGCTCCTCCTTCCACAAGGCTGTTGCCTTTTCAGGTCTGGCAGGAGTGAAGCGCTCGCCAACAGTGGCAGCAAAAGCAGCGAAATATGAAAAGCTACAGCTGTGCAGAGCAAGAAGGAACCACTTCTACCTGCTCCCTTTTCAGACTTGTCCCAACATGGGCTTGTTACGGGGCAGAAAGAGAGAGGATAATTTCCCCTGCCTAGAAAATGGTGCTTCACGTTCATCTAATTAATACTTGGTAAATACAAAGTCTCTCAAGTGTGAGTGGCAGGCAGCTGTGCAGCTCGCTGTAGCTCGAGAGCAGCCGGAGTAGCGAAGGCCGGGATTGCGGCAGACTCCGTTAATTAATCGGAGCCAGGCTGGATTGCCATGGGAAGGGAAGCATCCCCAAAACCCCGCTGTTGTGCTGGGGCTTCTCAAAGCCAGGCTGGAGACGAGGAGGAGCGCGGCAGAAGCACCTGGGTCTGCTCCTCCCCAGCGGTACTGGAGGCAGAACATCAGACCTGTACCACACTGAATACATCTGCAACTTGAATTTTAATCTGAAAAACCTACCGCGCAACTAAATCTCTGGCAAACTATGCCTGTTTTTAAAGAAATAATTTCTAAATAGCATTCGAGCCCTCTAACAGTTGGGGGCTCTTCTTTCTGCTGCCCCGGGTTTGACCTGGATGACTTTAACTCTGCGTGAACATCCTGATTTTTGTCCCTGTGTATGATGAGAGGATGGGGGGGGAGGGGGGAAATGCCTTGGGGACTTTGGAAGGGATCTTGCTCATGCTTTGGGGGAGAGTGGGGGAATACAACTAATGAGTGGATTTGTCTGGTTTTAGAGGTACTTTTAATCCAACATATTTCTTTTCTGTTGCTGGTGGTTTTTCAAAAGGCTGAAATACAATGATGCAAGTGGGGGGAGATGTAGGGGGGGGAACTGGGAGGAAATAAAACCTGCTGTGATCTGGAAAACAGTGTTTTTGTTTGCTGTGCCAGTTAGAAAGGAGGGAGTCGCTTAGATGTACCCTCAGCTTCCACCCCCCCAGGCTGGAGGACAGCCCTGGGGGACCAGAGCTCGACATGATCAGGACCGACACTTGACCAGAGCTTTGCACAGGTATCTCTTACCGATGCCACCGGGCTGGGGAACTCTCAGGTGAAAAAAATACCAAGAACCAAAGGACCTCAACTAACTTCTGAGCAGCTGAAAGGTGTGATGGGCTGCGGTGGTATCGGTGCAGCAAGTTGTCTACACCAGAGGAAGGACACGGTCTCCTTAATGCTCCTCACAGGGCATCCTGTGGGACATGGCTGTCCCACACTGCAGTGTCCGTGGCAGTGGGATCCATCCTTCGCTCCCTCCCAGCGCTGGTTTCGTGAGCCAGTCTGGCCCGTCCCTTGGGCCAGCGCTGGCCTTTTCCTTAATCATCACTCCCAAGGAATTTTTTCAGCTCGTGGGGTCCTGCTGCTTCCAGTCCCCTGGAGAAGATGGAGATGTTGTATCGATGCACTCATGAGCAATTCACATGAAAGCCTGATGGCGAGAGGAGAAATCTGATACATCCCTTGCCTGGACCATACCGTGAGTCTTTAAGCAGAGATGTCTGCTGTCATCCGAGAAACAACCCCGCAACCTCCCCGAACGAACCTGATCATGTGCTCCATCCCCTCTGCTTTACAAGATTCTGTTTCCCAGACTCTTTCTTTTAAGTGAGATTCACCGTTTGCACTTTTTTCTATATAAAAGTAAACCAAAAAGCTTTTTTAAAAAAAAAAAAAAAACAAAAAAAAACCAAAAAACAAATATGGTTCGTCTCGGCTCAGCAGCGGAGAATACGCTTTGCCTTCAAGTTATTAAAATTCCCTTAGATCTTTCTCTTTGCTGAAAACCTGCAGTTGAATTGAGTGACTTTTGCTATGGTGGGGCTTTTTTTTTCCCCCCCCAAAAAAAGCTTTAGGTCTTCCCCACAAGGATTTCGTATGCTGGAAAGAATTAAACTCTTCCCTGCCGGGCTGAATATGTGGAGCGAGGGAGAGCAGTGCGGTGCGGTGGGCGGCTCTCAGTTCGTTGCTGAATTAAAGCCTGACTCTGTAAGCGGCGTGATGGTCTGTTATTTCCAAAATGTGATGGCGCATTCGGAGAGGAGCTGGTTTAACAGCCGGGACATGGGTGAAGGCTGGAAGGGACCATCCAGCCTCTCCTCCTGCAGAGGGGATATCCTCTCTCCTGCCATGCCCGGAGCCTGGACACCCGTGCTGGGGGATGGCTTGAAACAGAATGACCACCCCGACACTCTGCAGCCTGCTCTCCAAAACTCTCATTCTCCATCTTAGCAAACCCCTTCCTGGAGTGAGGACCCCTTCTTGCCCCTCTGGGTGCTTCGCGGAGGAAGCATTTCCCCAGGGATGGTGGGGAGCAGGTTCAGAGCCCGAATTTTGCTCCCGGGTGCCAACTTGGAGCATCATTGGGTCTTTGTCAGCGGTGAGGTGGATGTCCTGGAGCAGTGTGACAGTGCTGGGCTGCTCTCCTGGCTGGTGTTCCGCTCCCCATGGAGCTGGTGATGGACCAGCACTGGGGACCCGATGTTCCCCTGTGCCCCTTCTTTCCCCCCAGCCCAGCGACACATCCCCAAACCCGCCCTGTGTTCGCACTCAGCCCCCCCCGAGGAAAACTTTGCTCTGGAGGGAGCGGGATGGAAAAGCGATGGGCTCTGCTGGGGAAAACTGTGCTCCAATTATTGGGAAAAGATGCTTTTTTGGGACTCCTCTTCATGCCAGACCCCAGGAAATGTGAATTGAATACCTGGGACGCCCCTCGGTGTCTCCGGGCGTGTGTGAAGGCTGCATTGTGCAGCAGAGAGGAGGAGGAGGAGGAGAGGGGCACCCACTGCTCTGTGTCCCAGCCTGGCTCTCCACATGGGATGCTGGCACAGCATCTCCCATCCCGTGCCCGGAGTCTGCTGTCCTGCCCTGCCCCAGCTCCCTACGGCGTTAAAGCCGGGCTTGGGGTCATCTCCCAGTCCCCAAGCCTGCTCCAGAAAGGGCCGTGGGCTCTGTCATTTTGCGGGGGGAGCACCTCATACCCCTCTTTTCTTCCAGCCGAGAGACAAAAAAACAGAGGCACCAGCACCCGGCAGGATGGGCAGTCCCCCCGATAACTCCCCGCGGCCGCCCGCCGCCGATTACGTCCCTGCTCTGCGCACGTCTGAACTTTCCTGCTTTCTTCTCATCTTTAATTAAGCACTTCTATCGGCCGAGTCTTCTCACTGGAGCTGAATTATATGATTTTTTTTCCCCCCCCGTAGCCATGGCAACGCTTCCCCTGGGCAGGCTGCGCTGGAGCCGGTGACAACCCCCACGTGTGGCTGTTTGTTTGGGCCTGGAAATTTCCCTGCTGTTTGGGAAAACTTGGGAAAAGGAAATCCCCCGACGGAGCCGGCGGGCGGCAAGGGGAACCGGGGTGAGAAACGGTACTTTTTTGGGCTGAGCATCGCTCCCAGCCCTCCAAGGAGCCCCCCTCCAGCAGGGATGGCGGAGCCTGTATCCGAGGGTTCCTTGGGTTTTCCTCCAAAAGATGGGCACAGTGGGTGGGTTCCATGTCTCCAGCCATGGGTCGCGGGTGACAGCCCCGCTGCGGCCACCGCATGGTCCCGCGGTGGCAGTGGCACTGGGGGTGCCTCCGTCCTGCTCCTCCCGGAGGGAACAGGATGTCATGAGCTGCCATCAGGAGCACGGCGAGGTTGGGGGGGGGCAGTGACAAGACTCACAGATGCGGTGACAGCAGTAGGGCTGGGTGACATGAGCCGGGCTGGGCAGCACAGGAGGGGATGCAGGGACTCGGGGAAGGGATGGAGTGACAGGCGGGAGGAGGTGGCAGGCCAGGGCAGGGTGACAAGGCAGGGCTAGGTGTCATTAGGTGACATTAGGCAGGGCGGGTGACATGGGGCAGGGGTAGATGACATAGGACAGGGATAGGTGGCACAGGGCAGGGGTAGGTGACATGGGGCAGGGCCAGGTGGCACAGGGCAGGGGTAGGTGACATGGGGCAGGGGTAGGTGACATAGGACAGGGATAGGTGGCACAGGGCAGGGGTAGGTGACACAGGGCAGGGCCAGGTGGCACAGGGCAAGGGTAGGTGACACGGGGTGAGGGCAGGTGGCACAGGGCAGCGGTAGGTGACATGGGGCAGGGGCAAGTGATGGGGCAGGGGTAGGTGACATAGGACAGGGATAGGTGGCAGGGGCAGGTGGCACAAGGCAGGAGTAGGTGGCATGGGGCAGGGGCAGTTGGCCCAGGATAGGGGTAGGTGACATAGGAGAGGGGTGGGTGGCACAGGCGGGGCCGGTGACATGGGGCAGGGGTAGATGACAAGGCAGGGACGAGCGGCGCGACTGCTCCGTGCTGCCCCCGCCGGTCCCGGTGTCCCGGTGTCGTCCCGGTGTCCCGCTGTCCGATCTCCCCTGTCTCCCCACGCCCACCCCCGTGGCGGTGCCGCTGTCCCGATGTCCCGATGATGATGTCCCGATGTCCCCGTCCCCCCCCGCCCGGTACCCGCCCGGTGTCCCGGGGCAGCAGCGCCCCCTGGCGGCGGCGGGCGGCGCCGGCGGCGGCGGGGATNAGTATGTGACATAGGGCAGGGGTAGGTGACATGGGGCAGGGGCAGGTGGCCTGGGATGGGGTAGGTGACATAGGAGAGGGGTGGGTGGCACAGGGCAGGAGCAGGTGGCAAAGGGCAGGGGTAGGTGACATGGGGCAGGTGGCACAGGGCAGGGGTGGGTGACATGGGGCAGGGGTTGGTGATGGGGCAGGGGTGGATGACGTCAGGCGGGGCAGATGACATAGGGCAGGGGTAGGTGGCACGGGGCAGGGGTATGTGACATAGGACAGGGATAGGTGACACAGGGCAGGGGGCACAAGACACGGGATAGGTGGCACAAGACAGGGGTGGGTGACATGGGGCAGGGGTAGGTGATGGGGCAGG
>VUYV01000269.1:705812-787205 GCA_008711295.1 Anarhynchus alexandrinus
GCAAGTGCAGCCCTGTACAGCCCAGTCTGGCCCAGTACCGCCCAGTATGGTGCAGTACAGTCCTGTCTCAGTACAGCCCAGTGTGGTCCAGTTCAGCCCTGTACTGCCCAGTAAGGCCCGCTTCAGCTCTGCACTGCCCAGTATGGTGCGGTATAGTCCTATATGGGCAAGTGCAGCCCCGTACAACCCAGTATGGCCCAGTACAGCCCAGTGTGGCCCAGTGCAGCCCTGTACTGCCCAGTATGGTGTGGTATAGACCTCTATGGGCAAGTGCAGCCCTGTACAGCCCAGTATGGCCCAGTACAGTCCTGTACTGCCCAGTATGGGTGCGGTATAGTCCCATATGGGCAAGTGCAGCCCTGTACAGCCCAGTATGGCCCAGTACAGCCCAGTACTGCCCAGTATGGGTGCGGTATAGTCCCATATAGGCAAGTGCAGCCCTGTACAGCCCAATATGGCCCAGTTCAGCCCAGTATGGTGCAGTGCAGTCCTGTCCCAGTATAGCCCAGTTCAGCCCTGTACTGCCTAGTATGGCCCAGTACAACCTGACACAGCCCAGTATGGCCCAGTACAGCCCATTATGGTGCAGTACAGTCCTGTCTCAGTACAGCCCAGTATGGCCCAGTTCAGCCCGACACAGCGCAGTATGGTGCAGTACAGTCCTGTCCCAGTACAGCCCAGTATGACCAAGTACATCCAGTATGGCCCAGTACAGCCCAGTATGGTGCAGTGCAGTCCTCAATGGCCACGTACAGCCCAGTATGGCCCAGTATAACCCTGTGTGGCCCCATATGGTGCTGTACAGTCCTATACAGCCCAGTACAAAGCTGCACAGCCCAGTATGACTCAGTACCATCATCTATGTCCCAGTACAGCCCAGTACTGCCTGGTACATGATGGCCCAGTACAGCTCAGTGTGGCCCACTGCGTCCCAGTCAACCCCTCCACATCCCAGTACAGCCCAGTATGGCCATGTACAGCCCAGTATGGTGCATTGCAGTCCTGTATAGCCCAGTACAGCCCAGTGTGGCCCAATACTGCCCTGTACAGACCTGTACAGCCCAGTACAGCCCAGTATGGCTCAGTACAGTCCTCTATGTCCCAGTACAGCCCAGTACAGCCTGGTACAAGATGGCCCAGTACAGCTCAGGGCAGCCCACCCCATCCCAGTCGAGCCCTCCACATCCCAGTACAGCCCAGTATGGCCATGTACAGCCCAGTATGGTGCATCACAGTCCTGTATAGCCCAGTACAGCCCAGTGTGGCCCACCGCGTCCCAGTCGAGCCCTCCACACCCCAGCACAGCCCAGTACATCCCAGTCCGACGCAGGACAGGGGCTGGGGGGCGGTGCGGCTGCAGGCAGACCTCCGGGCCGCCAGGGGGCGACTGTCGGCGCCGGGAGGGGGCGGCGCATGCGCGGGGCGGAGCGCCAGGGCCGGCGGCCGCGGTGTGAGGTATAGACTCGCCCGCCCCGCTCGCCGCTCGCCGCCGCCATGGCTCTCCTGCACACCCGCCGGTTCCTCGCCGCCCCGCGCCTCGCCGCCGCCGCCACCCGAGCCAGGTGAGGGGCTGAGGGGGCGGCTCAGCCCCCCCGGGGCCGGTGGAAGGGTTTGCCCCGCCGCCGGGCCGGGGGTCCCTGTGAGGCGAGGGGAGGGGAGGCGGGGCGGGGGGCTGCGGGGAGGAAGCGTGTCCCTCCACGGAGCCCGTAGGCGCCGCCGGTGACGTCGCCGGTTGGGGAAGGGGGTTGCCGGGGGAGACGGCGCTGGGATTGGCTGGGGCGGGCGGTGAGTCGGGGGGCGCGCGGCGCTTCCTCGCCCGCNTGGCGGGGGGCCGGGGAGGGGGCTGTGCACCGGGAAATGGGGGCCCGGGGGACACGGGGCCCCGAGCAGCCAGCCTGGGGGGACCCTGTGCACCGGGAAACGGGGGAGAGGGCCTTGTGCTCCGAGAAACGGGGCTCGGGGGCACCTTGGGCCCCGAGCAGCGGGGCTTGGGGAACCCGGTGCACCGGGAAACGGTGTCGGGGGGACCCCCGCGCCCAGAGAAACGGGGCTGGGGACCTCGTGCCCCGAGAAACGGGGCTGGGGGGCACAGCACCCGGAGAAACGGGGTTGGGGGGGTCCTCGTGCACCGAGAAACGGGGTTGGAGGGGTCCCCGTGCCCCGAGAAATGGGGCTGGGGGGCACAGCACGCGGAGAAATGGGGCTGGGGTCCCCGTGCCCCGAGAAGCGGGGTTAGGGGGCACAGCACTCAGAGAAACAGGGCTGGGGGCCTTGTGCCCCAAGAAACAGGGTTGGGGTCCTGCTGGTGGTTTGCAGTGGGGTGGGAGGGGGGCACCATTCAATAGGGCCGGGGGGATCCTCTGTACTGTGGCCGGGGTGCTGCTGGCGGTGGGCACCAAGAAATGGGGCTGGGAGCACCCTGTGTATTGGGGTCAGGGTGCTGCTGGTTGTGGTGTGCAACGAGGCTGGGGGGAACCCTCTGCACCCAAAACCGGGGCTGGGGCGCTGCTGGCAGCGTGCACTGCAACAGGGCGTGAAGGACCCCTTTGTGCGTAGCGCAGTGTGGCCGGGGGGACCCCCTGCACTGCGAGATGGGGTGGGGGTCCCGCTGCCTGGCACACACTGTGCCAAAGGGACCCCACGCCCCATGAAATGGGGCAGTGCTGCCGGCGTGCAAAACCTGGCGTGAGCGGGGCGGGAGCGAGGGTGTTTCTCTGAGGACCAGTTCTGCACCGGCAGCTCTGGACTCTGCTGTCTCTGAAGCCAGCGGAGGGATGGATAGATGGATGGATAGAAGGACACTGGGTGCAGCTGGAGCCCTGTGAAGAGCCCAGAACAGCTCCACGAAGCACAGCTGCCTGGTGAGCCACAGGGTGCTGGCTGGGGACACCACCGTGACCAGGTGGCCAAGAAGCAGAAGCGTGCAGAGGGATCTGGGCAAGGTCTCGCTGCTCTCCAGAGCCCTTTGACTCCCGGCCCGTGCTGGCTCAGAAAGCTTTAAGGAACAGTTCCCCGCCCTTGTCAGCACAGGAAAGCAGCGGGGGTATTATTTCCCCATTCCAGCAGCTAAAGAAGGCTATTAGATATTAATTAACCCTCTTCTGTCCAGCATGGCCCATCAACACCTTGTGGGATGAATATTCCCAGTCCTTGCTTCTGCTGGNTGAAGAGCCCAGAACAGCTCCACGAAGCACAGCTGCCTGGTGAGCCACAGGGTGCTGGCTGGGGACACCACCGTGGCCAAGAAGCAGAAGCGTGCAGAGGGATCTGGGCAAGGTCTCGCTGCTCTCCAGAGCCCTTTGACTCCCGGCCCGTGCTGGCTCAGAAAGCTTTAAGGAACAGTTCCCCGCCCTTGTCAGCACAGGAAAGCAGCGGGGGTATTATTTCCCCATTCCAGCAGCTAAAGAAGGCTATTAGATATTAATTAACCCTCTTCTGTCCAGCACGGCCCCTCGCCGCCTTGTGGGATGAATATTCCCAGTCCTTGCTTCTGCTGGGGCAGCCTTCTGGCTCTCCTCAGCAGGTACGGAGGAGCAGGTCTCTAGAACGTGTGTTTTCTGACTGTAGCGGGCCCGTGAAAGGTGTGCAAGCCCACTGGCAATGGCTTTGCTTTTCTTAAGCGTGTTATACTGCAAACTATAAATGACCAAATTGAATCTAGGTCACCTAAAAGAGACGCGGACCATCCCTTCTGTAAGCGCAGAGCCTTTGTGCACAGCCCCCGGTTGTTCACGTGCATCGGATGGACGCCACGCAGCGATTAGCAGTTTGCCGTTTCCTTATCTCCCGCAGCTTGGAGCTGTTAGCGTGGCTCTGGGCTGAGAGCGGTCTTCTGAAATCCGGACAGAGGTGAAGAGATACGACATGGTCAAAATGGCTCCCTCGACACACAAATGCTAATTAAGGTGATAACTCAGTCTGCTGCTCTGATGCATCACCAGACAGCTATTTTAAATGCTTTTCTTGGTGGCGAGCTTACCGCAGCTGACTGGGGCAATGAATTTTTAGGCTTGAAAGGACCGTAGTAGCCAGCAGGCTGTTGGCGTTGTTCTTGTGTAAATATTTGCTTTAGCTGCGGTATCCAGACAGCGTGTTGCCTTTGGCCCCTCCGCTCCGGCTTGCCGAACTGCTGCGGGGGCTTTGGCAGAGGTTTGGAAAGGCAGTACCTCACGTGGCTGTACCTCCGGGGACACGGCTTGGCCTCTTCACAATGGAAACCTTCACTGGACTTGTGNGTGGCTTGGCCTCTTCACAAGTCCAGTGAAGGTTTCCATTGTGAACACTTGCTTACCTACGGGAAAACTTGCTTTCTGGGCTTGGCCTGAGTCCACGAGCGCGCTCTTAGGTCTCTGCAGCTCAGGCCATAAGTTCCACCTACATTTTGGAAGGGTGTTGCTGGTTTATGGAGTTCCTGGTGCATTTTCCTACCTTCTCTTTGTCCCATGCGTCACACTGCGCTTGCAGCTGTGCGTTAAATCGGCTCGGAATACCAGCCTGGCTGAGGAGTACGGAGACTACTTGAATACCGGGGTCTGCTCAGCGTCTAAACTCTGACTCGGCCACCTGTGTTGGAGTCCTGTAGCTGGAGAAGGTGCTTTCTTTGGCTTTCGTTGGGTATCCCTCGGGTAGTTCAACTCCAGCTTAAACTTGCCTGAATTTAGTTTTCCACACTGAAATACCTCCAGCCTGGCAGAGAGGATGTGCGGTTTATAACTTTGACCTTTATTCAAAACTCTTTTAATTGTTCAAAACAAAATATAACGCAGTGCAGAGACAACAACGTTACGGTAACACAAGGGTAGGGGTGTTTTAGGGCTTGTGGCCTTGGATCCCTAGTAGATGCCTTCTCCCAAACCCCTGTCTAGAAAGCTTTTCTTGGGTATCCTGATGTGTTTGGATAACTCAGCCTGGACTTTTTTCTCCTGTCTCCCTGCAAGTTCACCTCCCTGGAAACAGCAGAGGAGTCTTTCTTTGGCCTTCACCTGAAAACCTTCAGGCTGAAAACAGGAAAATCAGCCCTAAACATACCCTTCGCTGCCTTAAGCCGATAGAAAGACTGGCTCAGAACGAAAGTACTTAACTCTCCGGAGTGCTGCAGCTTAGGTAAATGCCCGCAGGATCAGCATTAATTGCAGCATTATTAGAGCCCAGTGACCTGCTTAAGTGTTTGCAGGATCGGGACCTAAATACTCGAAACACTGTAAGCCGCTTGGTGAAAAGCCCGGCAGAAGAAGGTGCCGTTAGCATCTCAGAAGCAACAGCTCTTTAAAATAGATGGCCGAGCTCCTGCAGCCCTCGATACCGAAATAAGCTTAGATCAGGTAAACTGCAGAGGGATACGCTCCTGTGCAGAGTGTGTTTCTCTCTTCCCCTGCCCTTCCATTGCCGGGGAGGCAGTGGGAGAGGTTTTCTCGAAGCAGCATTGAACCTGCGGTCGATTTTTACCCTGGTAGCCCCTTCGGCATGTCCTGCTTGGGCTGGCTCCCCCCAGGTCGCTCCCTCTCTGCAGGGTGTGTGTTGCTGGCATGACTGACTCATCCTCCTTTCTGAGTTGATCCTGTACTTAACCAGAGAGGTAATTAAGACTTGTTAGTGGTCTAGAAAATGCTAAGCGCATCTTCCATTTTTAAACTACCTGAAGTGGCTCTGCCTCGTGCGTGTTTGCTGCCCTTTTTTCACAGAGCCTGTCAAGACGAGAAACAGAGGTGTTTTATTTGGAAATGCTGTGCCGATGGGAAGAGCGGTTAAGTCTGAAGAGGGCAAATGATGTTTGGGGCTCCGATGAGATGCAGTCTACATACATACGCTAGTGCAAAGTATGTTTATGTAGTGATGAAACTGGGTCTAAATAGACCCAAAACAGGGACAGTGGAGGGGGAAGGTGATTTTTGTGAGTTCTGCTGATCACCTTGCGTTTGAGCTTCCTTTACCCCGCCTGGCCCTGCTGCCTTCAGATGCGCTTTATCTGTCACCACACCAAGCACGATGGCTCCAGGCTGCCTGCATTGCCTGGGGCACCATCCAGCCCCAGGACAGCATTCCCGAGTTGGGAAAGCTTGTTATCTTCAGGAGGGGCGGCCTTCCCTGGGCTGCAAAGCTTTGTAAAAGCTGATACGCAGCAGCACGTTTCTCCTTTAGCAATCAAGACTGAATCCTGCCCCAGAGGAGATAAGCCCAATCTACCTTGTGCTGTGTGCTTTGTCCCCCACCGAGCTCAGGGATCTGGGTAAGCGCCTGTGTGATGCTGTGAATCAGGATGCTCAGAGCTCCGTGGAGTCGCCGTCTTTAGTAATGCTGCCTTCAGGAGGGGGCTGTTACAGCCGTAGCCCCCTGTCAGGCAGGTTAAAAACCACCACACCTCTTCTCTTGCACTGTCTGCAAGCCTGCAAAGCCTGGACGTGGGACTGGGTAGAGGCTGTGGGCAAAGAGAGAATAACGGGTTTCTTTTTATAGCATGGTCTGGTCTGCCCTTGACATTAAGAGAGCCTCTCCATCTTCAGGATGTCCTGCCAAAAGGGCAGAGGCAGGTGGTTTGCAGAGCGGCTGCTGGGGAGCGGGGAGCAAAGCTCCTCCTGACGCAGGGAGGTTTCGTACTTGACTGCAAGGGAAGGAGCCTTCACATCAGAGCTTGTCACTTGTCACACTGGGAAGAAAGTGTCCTCTCTGATTTCCAGGAAAACAGCATTTGGCTACAACATCCCTTTTCAAGTGAGGCAGTTTGTAGGGAAGGCAAATACCTTCGCTAGGTCAGCCAGTGTTGCAGGAAAAGCGGATTAGTTTTTGTGCGGAAGAGCCCTTCCAGGAGTTTGGAGAAGGTTCCATATTCACACTTTGTGCAATTGCCTGGGTCTGCCTGAGGTTCCCTGGAGGGGACTCGCCTACGCGATCCCGCCTGTCGGCTGTGAAGAGGCAGCACTCGGCCAAAGCATAGGAGTTTAAGGCTTCTGTTTCCTGCAGCCTTTCTGGTGTCAGCACATAAGGCAAGCAGGGCCATTTCCACGCATTAATGACTTGGAGGGGGTCAATAATCATCAGCCACAGTGAACTGAGACTCTTTGCCTGTTCTGCAACATAAAAACATGGAGAATAAAGGAGATGGGTTGTTTTTTTCCCCCTGGATAATTCTCTTAACACTGCTTGTACCTTTTCCTGTGGTTTAAAGACTAGATTTCCCTCGAGGTTTTCTCTCTAGCCGTGTTGGTGCACATCCTCACCCAGTTCTCGAGCCTAATTCGTAGCTGCTTTTTTTCCTTTCAGCTCATGGTGGTCCCATGTGGAGATGGGTCCCCCCGACCCCATCCTGGGGGTGACGGAAGCTTTCAAGCGCGACACCAACTCCAAGAAGATGAACCTGGGCGTGGGGGCGTACCGGGATGACAACGGGAAGCCGTATGTCCTGAACTGTGTTCGCAAGGTGAGCCTGGTGCTGGTTGCTGGGCAGGGCCCCATCCGGGTGTCGGGTGCCCTGGGGGGTTCAGGGAGTGGGAAGGCTTCTAGACAGGGTTTGCCTGTTGGTCCTTAGAATAAGTTTTGTCTCTAACAGAGCAGAACAGTGTTCCTGGATGTCTTCCTTAGCAGTAGTAATGCTTTTGAGACACAACAGAGCCAGTTGTTAAGTAGAAGGGGAGTAAAACAGGGAATACATGTCCTATTCCCATCTAGGTAAATCTAATTTGTTGCTGACTTCCACGAGCGCTCCCAACCCAACTGTCCTCAGAACTTTAAGGCGTTTCTTGAATAGGTTGATGTTCCCTGGGCCAGCCCAGACGGGAGGAAAGAGCTGACATTGTCCCCTTAATGGATTAGTCTTAGAAATTCTGCTGAGCCGCTGTTCCCAGTTTTGCCATAAGCCACTCTAAAACTCCAGCCCAGGGAGCTGGATGCGGACACTGCCCTTGAGGGGATTATGGAGCCTTTCGGGGCTGTAAGCGTAGAAATAGGCCGTTAAATAGCTGGCAGCTGACGCACAGATTGACTGGCTGGTCTCCTTAGTGAAGAGAGGGTGCCTTGTCCGTGTTTCTTATCAGTTGGGGGTTTAAATCCATGCCTTGCCCTCGCTCTCCCCATGTTGGCATGTATTGCAGCTGGGTCACAGGAACAGTTTCCTGGTGGTATGTGAATGCTGCCAGGATCTGTCCCACCGCTCTGGGAGCACGGATGGGGTTCCCAGAGCACTCCAGATGTCTCCATCACTGTATTTTTCCTGATTGTGGCTACTTGTCTGCTGTTCTTGGTTCTGCTCTCTGATTCTGTGCTAGGTAGGGACTTGGACTGGTTTCTGATTCAGGATCTGCTTGAAAGAAGTAGAGGTTAGCAAAGCTGGGGGGAGCCATGTCTAAGGATTGGGTGAGCTGGCTTTCGGACAGGCTGCTTTCAAAATTGGGTGACATTTCTGGATTTTTTTTTTTTTTTTAACCTGCTCCCTCTAGTTCAATAACACTCCCTGCCTGGTTTTGGGATGTCGCACTACGTAGAGACAATCTCCACCTTTCAGTAACAGTCAAGTCTCGCCTTCCTGCAGGACAGTTCCTGCTTGGGCAAAGAAACGCGTGTCCTTGTGCAGCAGCATTGACTTTTAACGGGCTGGAAGTGGTGTTCTCCTCTGGCGCCAGGTTTCCTGGCTCTGCTGTACCGATGCTGGCACCCACTAAGGGCTCTGGTGGCCGCTGGGCACCTTGCCCTGTGGTAAAAGCTGAGTGTCACCTGAAATGTTTAGTGCTGCCCTGGCTTGGAATGAGCCCTGATCTCTGAAGGGAAACTCCTGGAAACTAACCTTTGCCCCTCTTGAGCGAGCGAATGTGAAGAGAAGCGATGTTGAGCTGTCCACCATCCTCTCCGAGGCGATGCCTTCTCTTTGCTGAATGTGTGTCCTCTTTTCCAGGCGGAGGCCATGATAGCATCCAAGAAGATGGACAAGGAGTACTTGCCCATCGGGGGGCTAGCGGATTTCACCCGGGCATCCGCAGAACTGGCTCTGGGTGAAAACAGTGAGGCTTTCAAGAGCGGACGGGTAAGGAGCAGGCTGGGAAGCGGGGAGTGGGCAGCGCTGTCTGATGCACTGTTGGTATGTGGGTGCCCAGCAAAAATGGGAGGACTGGCCATGGTTCTCATGCCTTTGAGTTGCAAGCTGGCCAGACCAAAGGATAACTGCTTCCTCTGACGGCTGGGGTGAAATAGCTCCTCCTGAGGAAGGGATTTGACCTTGCCGGGGGTCCCAGCTCCCTGCCTTGCAACTGGAGTTGCTGATCCATGCAGTCTTCTCCAGCCCCGTGTCCCTGTTGGGTTGAGCTGTCAGAGGTGTGCTTCTGCTAATGCTGATGTAGTGACAGGGCTGTTCCTTGTATCGTATTGTGGCTGCTCAGACTCATGTATTTGTTTCTTTCCTTGCAGTTTGTCACTGTGCAGGGTATTTCTGGGACTGGATCTCTGCGAATTGGAGCCAACTTTTTGGTGAGTCCCCAGCCAGGGGGGGAAGGAAAGGAGATCTTTTGACTGCAAGCTGGATCTTTGGGGTTTTCTAACTACTTTTTGAACACTCTATCTTTCTCTTGATCAGCAACGGTTCTTCAAGTCTAGCCGTGATGTGTATCTACCCAAACCATCCTGGGGCAATCACACACCCATTTTCCGTGATGCTGGCCTGCAACTTCAGGCATACCGCTACTACGACCCCAAGACGTGCAGCCTTGACTTCTCTGGAGCCATGGATGACATTTCCGTGAGTTGCCTTTCATGCTTGGAAGCAGGGAGGTGATGCGGGGAGATGGGTGATCTTACTTTAGCCTAAATATGATGCCTGAAGCACCAAATCACGACTAGAAGCCTTGCAGAGCATGTCTAAGCTGTCTAGGGCAAGACATGCATCTCAGCTGCTGAGGAGGGTGCTCAGATGTCATTAATAATTCATTCTCTGTAATGTCTTCTTTAGAAAATTCCAGAGAAGAGCATCATCCTCTTGCACGCTTGTGCTCACAACCCCACCGGGGTGGATCCCCGGCAGGAGCAATGGAAGGAGTTGGCAGCTATGGTGAAGGTGAGCAGTAGAGTGTCCCGGGGGTACTGTGCTGTTCCTGGGAAACTGCATCTCTGGGCTTTCATGGATGGTATCTGGCCTTCGCTGCACTAAAGGTTACTCCCTTCCCTGAAACCAGGTTGGGTGTCATGTTCCTGTACTGAAGGCAGGAGCCAGACAAGTGCACTCATAAAGCTTCTAGCTGGCCGTCAGGCTTTCTGCTGGCACCTTCCCAGGAAGCTGGGGTAGGGACACCTGGAAGGAGAGCAGCGGGGTTGCAAGAGTGAGCTGTGATCACCAGAGGGGGGCTCCCAGCACTGGTGTAATAAAAATGCCAGAAGATCTTCCACGTGGCTGGTGTCTCCTTGCAAGCTTCAGCTGGAAATGGATAGGGGCAGGTTCTTCCTTCATCTTTCTTCTCTTCCTCCCTGCTGCCCCCTCTCCTCCCTCAGGCTGTAGCCAGTGAAATTTGTTTGGTTTGAGGATGGTCTTAGTAGTGTCCCGAGAATTAGTAGATATCCAAGTGGCCTCTGGGGCCTACAGATGGCTGCAGGACTCCTGACTGAGGGGCAGTGTGGCTGGGTTATCTGCTTCGAGGCATTGGAAGGGCTGGCACCTGCCTAGACAGTTCCCAGGTGGTTTTCATGGAAACTGATAATACAGAAGACACTGAAATGGAATAATTTATTACTGCTGAATCCAGTTCTGTCTCCTGGACGCCAGGCTGAGTGTCCCATAAATGCATTGGGAGAGCCTTGACCTGCTGTTTTGATGTGTGGTGGGTAGCTGTGGGTTTTGGGCTGCCTTCCCTGTGGCAAACGAAGAGGAACAGCTTTACTTCTGGAGCAGAACTGCTTGCACGACTCTTTTCAGCCTGCTGCCCTGCTCCCTGGAGGGATGTTCAGCTCCTCTGACACTCTTTCCCTTCTTTGCTGGCAGAAACGAAACCTCCTGGTGTACTTTGACATGGCCTACCAAGGTTTTGCCAGCGGGGACATCAACCGGGATGCCTGGGCTGTGCGGTATTTCATCGAGCAGGGCATCAACGTCGTCTTGTCGCAGTCCTACGCCAAGAACATGGGGCTGTATGGTGAGTAGGGCGAGTGGTGTGGAAGTGGTTTCATCCAGGCTGCTGGGGGGGACCCTGCTGTCTCCAGGGTTTAGCAGCCACTGTCTTTCTGCTGCCTGCGTTCATCCTGCAGTACCGATCGGGGCGCAGGAGACAACCCGCTGGGAGCTGGTGGAGACCCTTCTGAAGAAACAGGGCTCTGCTAAAGCGATGTGGCATTTGGATAAATCCTGCCCCAGCCCTGGATATCCAAGGGCAGAGGCTGGGACCTGATTGCCCCTCCCTCTTTCAGGAGAGCGTGCGGGTGCCTTCACGGTGATCTGCAGTGACGCAGATGAAGCCAAGAGGGTCGAATCACAGCTGAAGATCCTCATCCGCCCCATGTACTCCAACCCACCCCTGAACGGAGCCCGCATCGCCTCTATCATCCTGAATACCCCTGACCTACGGAAGGAATGGTAAGAGGGAACCCCTAACGCTCCTGACAGCGAGATGCGAGGTCTCTGTGGCGGCCCTGTGCTGTGCTTACTGCCCGTTGTTGCCGTGGGCAGCTCATCTTCAGGGGTACAGTCAGAACCACGTGCCACCCCTTTCCTCTGGAGAAATCCCTGCTCGTGGCCTAGCATCGGCTGGTATCGGTCCAGCCTGACACAAACAGGTTTCCCTTGTGTTACCAAGGCAGAAAACACTGTAAAGGAGGAGGTAAAGCTCCCTTAAGGTCGAGCGCTGCAGGAGCTGCCCACCCAAGGAGTAGAAAAGACAGCCTAAAAGCATTGTAACCCCATAGCGTGTCTCACACAGAGGAATTGGAAGCGTAAGCCTCCTGGGAATAAGACCCAGGAATGTAACCCTCCTGCCCTAAGCCTGCTTCCTGGCAGCAGCCTGTGCTGCCCTCCCAGCCCCTCGGTGCCGCGTCCCTGCCGGCAGCTGGCCTGGCAGAACAAAGGCCGGCAGTGTGCTGTGGCCTCGCTGGGAGCGGTGTTCCTTTGGCAGGCTGACGCTGGTGCCTGATCCCGGGCCCAGCAGAGACGTCTCCTAGCTGTGCTGCCTCGGAGCAGGGGATGTCCGCCTGTGCTGGGAGATACCCCCGCACTCTTCGTTTATCTGTAGATATTGTTTTATCTGGGTTTGGGCAGTGCTGCCGTGGGGTCCCCTACTCGCCTCGTGGCTTTCTGAAGTGAGAGGTGCCGATAGGAGTGTCCAACAGCTATGGAATAAATAAATAGCAGTCACCTTCAGGTACCAGGAGAAAGAAGCAGCTCTCCAGCTGGTGCTACAGGTTCACACTCTCTGGTCTTTGCTCATCTGCGTCCCTCGTGTTTTTGGGGTACGAAACCCTTCCAGGTGGAGAGGGTTGATTCCTGGTAGGCAGGGAGCAGCATTGGTGTGTCCCAGCCCTGCTCTGAGTGGTTCCTGGGTTGGCTTCTCAGGCTCGTGGAGGTGAAGGGTATGGCCGACCGGATCATCAGCATGCGGACTCAGCTGGTGTCCAACCTCAAGAAAGAGGGATCTTCCCACAACTGGCAGCACATCACTGACCAGATCGGCATGTTCTGCTTCACGGGGCTGAAGCCTGAGCAGGTAAACGCAGTTTCTGTGGTCTCAAGGTGTCGTTTGCAGTCCTTGTCAGTAAGTTCTTGACTGTGGGTGCCAAAATGAGCCCTCATGGGCAGTTCTTCCTCCAGGAGGAACATCCTCCAAGCCCGCAGCACTGGAGCATGGCAGGGATCCATGGCTTGCTCTGCTCCCAGCTGTGCTTGTGGAGGTTGAAAGCAGACATAGCCTGCTTATCTGTCCAAGGAAGCGGTCACTTGGTGCCGCTCTGAGGTGACCTTAAAGGTCAGCTCAAGTGAGATGACTCTCCTGGCTGGACATCTGCAGTGTTTGCGTGTTGCCTGTGAGCCGAGCAGCATCTCTCTTGGTTTACAAGGTGCACTGCTGGCTCTGCAGGTAGCGGGATGCCATGTCTGCTGGCTCCCAGTTCCCTCGCGGTTCTGGCAAACTGGGTAAATTTGCACTCTGCTAACAGGGTAGAGGTTGGCCTGTGGTTTGAACTCTGCTCTTTCACCCCAGGTGGAGAGGCTGACCAAGGAATTCTCCATCTATATGACAAAGGACGGACGAATCTCTGTGGCGGGAGTTACGTCAGGCAACGTAGGTTACCTGGCTCATGCCATCCATCAAGTCACAAAGTAAAGACAAAGGTGTGCCCTGGAGCTGGTGGCCTTCCCTTCCCCACCGGTCGAAGATGGGGAGGGAAAGGAAACAAGCAGAATACTTCCAACCACAGCACTTGACGCCGCTGCTGAATGTATCTCGTAGATGAGTTGTTGTAGAAGCCTAGTCAAAACCACCCTGCGTTGTGGAGCGGGGACATCATTGCTGGCTCCCGCTCGGCACAGCCCTTCTCCCCTGCTGTCCATCCTTTGTCCATCAGCCCCAGCACCCATCTGCGCTGGAGGAAGCGAATGCTTAGCGCTGCCATCCTACCGGCGTAGGCACCAAAGGCTTCCCCACGCTCGTTTCTCCATGAGAAGGCTTTGTGAGGCTGTTGGCCGCTGGCCCAAGCGGCAGCAGGCAAGGGAGCTGGGTGGGTTGAGTCTGGGGGCTGCTCAGGTTGTGCCCCTGCCACCTCCTCAGTGTGTCCCTGCCACCAGCAGGCTCCGTCCTCCCCCGCCCTCCTAGCCTGGGGGTGGGCAGCGCTGAAGCTGCCCTCCGCCAACCAGCGCTGAGGATTTCTCACTACTAAAATCTGCTCCATCGTTGGCTTCGCTCTTTCCATCTGGGAATCTCTTTTCAGGTGTAATTCACAGTGGCATTGGTGTGTGGGGCAGACGGGTTTCCCTTCCCTAAACCTGCACGGTTCTCCTGACCCCTCCCATGCCCTGGGGTGAAACAATTTCTTACCCCCACAATAAGAACCTCCTCTGAAAACTGCTCTCTGTTGGTCTCTGCCTCTCCCCGTTCCTGTACTGACCCCAGCAGCCCTCCCTGCAAAGCAGAGAGTCCCCCAAAGTGTGTGTGTCCCCCAAAGCCATGACCCAAAAGGTAGGGATGGGGGGTGTCCCTCATCTACTCTAGTGACACCAGAAAATGGGAGGGAAAGATCCCCGGGGAAGTCAGAGCTGCCGACTCAAAAAACATTCTGTCCTTTTAAACCAAGTGTCCCTGAGGCCCTGGGACTCGCTGGACTCTGATTATTTTTTTTTTTTTAATCCAAATAAACTGGTGCACAGCTGTGTCGAGCTGGGGACTTCCTGCTGTCATCGCCCCGCTGGATCCTGTCCCTTTCCTGCACCAAACATTCCCTCTCGGGGATGTGCCAGCGCAGGGCATCATGTATGGCCAGTGAAACCCTAATCTCCCGAGCATCCCACGTAGAGAGATGTGCCCCAGGAGTGCTGGGGGGAGGGCGGGCTGAAGCTGTCCCAGGTGGAAGTTGGTGGCACGGAGCTGAAATTGGAGCCTATGGGGTTGAACGTAGACGTTGCTGGGGAGAGCGTGAGTTCCCAAAGTCTGTCTGCCCCATGCCCGGCTACTGGAGCACGATGGAGTTTCTCCTTGCAGCAGGCAAAGGTGCCTCCCTAGGTGGCCCCGGGGGGGGTTACCTCTGTGTCTACGTGAGCTTTCTCCATCCAGTGGCACCTTTCCCCTTTGCAGCCGTCCCAGGGCGTTTAGCAGAGCAGTCCTCCTTTCTCATTCCTGCCGAGAGCAGCCGTGTTCTCCTGGGAGCCGGCACGGGCCCGTCTAGTGCAGCGGAGCTGCTTGGGCAGGCCAAGGAGAGCTGGAGCCTCGACAGGCGGTTTGCATTTTAACGGCGACGATTGTTTACACGGCCCGATGCCCACAGCCTCTCCTTGCTGCAATTTGTGCAATAAACCGCTTTTCGTCCTGCCCCGCGGCGCTGCGGGTTCTCGTGCTGTGGTTCCCGGGTTCTCGCGTGGCTCCGGAGTTGCCTTCTCCCGGTTGCGGAGAGCCCTTTTTCCCTTTGCGTTAGGCCCTTCTGCTGCCCCTTCTCTGTTACAATAAAAGCCGAGTTGGAGCACAGCCCTTGACTTGTCTCCCTGCGGCTCTCTCCGGGTTTGGCTGCGGAGCAGTGGGGGATGGATTTCCAGAAGGGGGAAGCCCTGGTCGTCGTTTCCCGGGGCTGAGCATCCTTTTCCCGAGGGATGAGCATCCTTTTCCCGGGGGATGAGCATCCTTTCTCCTGGGGATGAGCATCCTTTCCCCGGGGCCGGGATGCGGGGCGGGCCCGGAGGGGGGCGTAAGGCGGACTACAAGCCCCGGCGTGCAGCGGGGAGGGCGGTGCCGGCGTTGCGCCGCCGCTGAGCCCGACCGGGGCCGGGACCGGGAGCGGGAGCGGGTTCCCACCGCCCGGTGAGTGGGGCCGGGGCAGGGGGGGAGCTGGGGTGGGGGGACACCACCACCCCTACCCCGAGGACATCCCTTGTAAATGGGGGGTGACGGCCACCAGGGCTTTGTTTCTGCTGGAGTGGGGCGGGCGTGGGGCGCCGGCGGGGCCCACGCGGGTCCGTGGGTCTTGTCGAGTCACCCTCGGGAGAAGCGCCGGTTCTCAGGGGCTGTGGTTGTCACCGGCGAGGTGGCTTTTGCCCCCGGGAGGTGAAAGGACAACCGGGTACCCCGCAGCATCCTCCTCCAGCTCCGCGGGAGAAGCGTCGACCCCCTTCCTCCTCCCGTGGGGGGGAGGGAGGGCAGCCAAAGCGGACCCACGCGTGACAGCGGACCCACCGGCCTGGGACCTGGGACCTGTCCCCCGGGGGAAGGGGCTGCCTTTCTTCTTCCCCTGCAGGGTGTTTCTCCTTCCCCAGAAACCTTTGAAGAGGATTCCTAGCCCAAGCGTGGGGTTTAGATAGCCTAGAAACGAAGGGTGGAACGGTCAGGAACGGTCTCTGGAGACATCGTCTAGGGGAAAAATGAGATTTTCCCCTTGAAAAGAGATTTCCCTTGGCTGTGTAGGTCCCCGCGAAGCCCTGCCGGGTCGGGAGGGTTGATCTCCTTCAGCTCAGAGGCGCTGGGATGAGATCTGGGCTGTCCAGCCCCCGAGGGGTGCAGTGCTAGAAACACCAGGTCTTCAGGTTCAAAAGCTTCTGAGACATCTCGTGCTGGTGGTCAGCCTGGGGTTACGCTGGAAGGGGCCGGTCCTGCTTTTCCTGGCGACACGGTGTGCCTGCTGCGTGTACGGGTTGTCCCATTGAGCCCAGGCTTGACCTTTACCCAGGAGCACGTGCCCAGCGGCTCTTGCAGAGCTTGCAGGAATTGGGGTTGGAAATCAGGAAGTGAGCCGTGACGTTGGGTCTCGTGCCCACAGAAAGGCGAGCCGTACCGTGAGGCGGCACCTCCCCAGTGGTGTCGTCACCCTGGATTCGAGGGACCAGAGGTGAGTTCTGCCATATCTGGTGGCATGAGGACAGCTGTGTGCTGCGACCCCCAAGCTGAGACCCAGGGAACTCATTTCCTCTGTGCCCCTGGCTGATGCCCAGGTTGTCCCTTGTTAACGTACTTTAATTAACACTTACTCTGTCCTTCTTGATCCCCTTCTAGGAGCAGTGAAGTGCCTGACCCCTGTGCTGCTGCGGTCCCAGCCTGCCCGTTTGCTGCCCTCTCTGCCTGATGGAGCCAGCGCTGGCAGAGGACCCTCCTCAAGGCGGCCGGCTGAGCCCGGTGCGGGAGCGCTAGTGGGACGTGGACGGTGGCTTGTGCCACCGTAGGAGGGACAATGGCTCAGGGCACCGGGAGCATCAACAGCGACTACAAGGATTGGGAGTGGAGCGCCGACGCCGGGGAACGGGCCAGGCTCCTGCAGAGCCCCAGCGTGGAGACAGTGCCGAAGAGCGGAGAGAGCCAAGGAAATGGTCTGGGGGCCACGTCGGCTTTGGGAGCTGTCTTCATCGTGGTCAATGCTGCCCTCGGGGCTGGGCTGCTCAACTTTCCCGCTGCCTTCAACATGGCTGGCGGCGTGGCTGCGGGCATCGCGCTGCAGATGGTGAGAGGGTGGAGAAGGGACAGTCCCCTGTCCCACCCTGGGAGGGGACATGTGGAGCCCCAGAAGGGGCTCAGGGAGGACCTGGCTCCTGTTGTGTGCACCAGAGATGCTCTGTGTGTTCGGGGGTGGCTGTCCAGGGGTGGTTTTGGGGACCTCGTCACACTGTTGCCTCAGTGTCCTTTCCCTGCCTTGTGCCCAACTCAGTGCATGTTGATCTTCATCATCGGAGGCTTGGTCATCCTGGCGTACTGCTCGCAGGCCAGCAACGAGCGGACCTACCAGGAGGTTGTGTGGGCTGTCTGCGGGAAGGTGCCTGGTGTGCTGTGTGAGGTCGCCATCGCCGTCTACACCTTTGGCACCTGCATCGCTTTCCTCATCATCATTGGAGACCAGGAGGACAAGAGTAAGTGTGTCCCACAGGGGAAAAAAAAAACAGTTGCTGTCCCTTTGGCTGGAAGGGGAGAACCTGACCGCCCCGGTTGTCCCCACAGTCATTGCTGCTCTGGTGACAGAGCCCGAGGAAGCTGGGAGCAGCCGCTGGTACACGGACCGCAAGTTCACCATCAGCATCACTGCCTTCCTCCTCATCCTGCCTCTCTCCATCCCCAAGGAGATCGGCTTCCAAAAATATGCCAGGTAGGTGGAGAGAGCCCCCTGGGGCTGGGAGCTGAGGTGGACCAAAGGGCACCCACCTAAGCGCGGTCCCAGGGAACGGGGAGTGGAAATGCCGTGGTTCTAGCGCCATATCTGCCCACTTGCCCCTGAGGGGTTGCACATCTCCTCCTCCACGTTCCCATGCCTCGGTTTCCCCATCTGGCAAGCACAGGAGCTGCTGAGCAGTGTGTAGCCACAGTGTCATACTCCGGGGTTCAAGTTCCTCCCTTCTGCTTGCCGGAAGAACTGGGGAGAGCTGCTTTCAACTGTGTTGTCCCCTGTCTTTGGAGTTGGCCATCCAGCAGAAAGCAGAGCCAGTAAGAGTCCCCAGGCCGGGTGGTCTGCAGGCCAGCCGTGCTCCACCAAGCATCTTGGTGTACCCTGGCTGCTGGAGCTGGACCAGGGCCACCGAGGAACACCACCACCACCACTCGCCTCCTTCTCCTGCCCAAAACCCAGCCCATCCCCTTGCTGGCACGTCTGCCACTCACAGCAGCACGGGACAGCCCCTGAGCGCAGCGGGGTTACGTTGGCATCTGCTCTGGGGACAGCGGGTGACAGCGCCTGGCATATGCCCATGGGAAGGGACAGCAGGAGTGGTCCTGATGGGAAGGGTTGGGGCAGCCTGTGCTGTGCAGGGAGGAAGATGGGGCTGGAGGAGACCCGCCACAGAGTGGGGAGGCAGCACGCTGATGGCTTCCTGTTCCCTTTTGCAGCTCCCTAAGCGTGATTGGCACATGGTACGTCACGGCAGTCATTATCATCAAGTACATCTGGCCCGACAAGGAGCTTGTGCCTGTGGAGATCCCCACCAGGTGAGCGCAAGAGACACGATGGTGACGGTGGCCATCACAGCACCGCAGAGCCAGGCAGGGGTGCGGGAGCCGGGGCTGCAAAGGCTGGGGACAAATCCTTCACGAGTCCCATCCCTGGGCCCGGGGATGCCGCATGTTGCTGTCAGAAGCTCCCAAGTGGCTGCATCTCTGCACGTTTCAGAGGAGCAGGCAGTGAAGGAGAGGAAAAAGATATCTTGGAGGTGCCTATGGCTCCATCGCAGGTTTTGAGGAGAGCTGATTGACTTTTAGCTCTGACACAGCCAGGCCCGGAGTTCCCCATGCAGTGCTTGTGCACAGCAGCAAGGGCTGTGTCTGTTTTAGGATGATTTTGGTTATTTTCTTGGCCAGCACAGCCCCTGTAGCTTGTCCCCTCCCTCACGGTTTGGGGACATTTATGGACCCAGTGTGTGCAGTGAGAATTTTAGGGCAGAGCAAAGTTTAGACCAGTTTTCGGCACTGCCCAAGTAGATTCTTAATTTTTTACTGATACTTTTATTTTTGTAAGTCCTCAATTTTGGTGGCTGGTTCTGTCTCGGTGAATGGCACTCCTCGGAGAGGGGACACAGTAACCACAGTGGGGGACATGTCAGCAGAGGAGCGAGCCCATCGCTTAGCACCCCCGGGGTGCTGGGTGGGGGGCACTGGGAGCCCTGGTTTTACCGGTGGGTGTTTCTCTCCTGCCAGCCCCTCCACCTGGACGGCTGTCTTCAATGCCATGCCCACCATCTGCTTTGGGTTCCAGGTAAGGCCATAAGCCCAGCGCTCCCCTTCCCACCCTGCGGCCACCTGGGTGGGGGACTGGCATGGTCCGGGGTTGCTTCCCTGGGCCATCAGCCCAAACTCTCCCCATGTGCTCACCGTGTGGCTTTGCGAGGGGGCCGAAGCCAGTTTAACATCTCACCGCCCCTGGATGGAGATGGATCAATTTTACCCCAACTGGGAAGGCCAGGGCAGCCTGTTCCGCCCCTTTTCTTCACCAGTAACAAACCCGGGGGGATCACGATATCACGACAAACCTGGGGATATCACGCGTGCAGCTCCCCATGTGCTCAGGCTCAGCTCACCGTGTGTCCCCGCTCTCTCTGTGTGTCCCCGGCAGTGCCACGTGAGCAGCGTCCCCGTCTTCAACAGCATGAAGCAGCCGGAGGTGAAGACCTGGGGGGCGGTGGTGACGGCGGCCATGGTGATCGCTCTCTTCGTCTACACGGGCACTGGTGAGCGAGGGGACACTGCGCAAGCGCAACACTGTCCTTGGAGGGGCTGTGAGCTTCTGAAGGGCAGGGACCCTCTGGTCAGCAGAGGGACAGAGCGGGAAGGGAGGGGAGTCCATCTAATTCCCTCTGCAATGTGCCCTCTGCCACAACCATCCAAGTCTGGTCCCTCAAACACACATGCAGGATGCTTGTCCCTATCTCCCGCTGACTGCTCCCTTCCCGGCAGGAGTCTGCGGCTTCCTGACCTTTGGAGCCGGTGTGGAGCAGGACGTCTTGCTGTCTTACCCCTCCAACGACATCCCCGTTGCTCTCGCCCGGGCCTTCATCATCCTCTGTGTGCTGACGTCCTACCCCATCCTGCACTTCTGCGGCCGGTGAGTGCTGAGAGGAGGGGAGGAGGCAGGGGCTGGTGCGGGCAGGAGGGGCAGCACCGGGAAACGCCCCTGCCCTGGGTCTGTGCCCGCAGGGCTGTCTTGGAGGGTCTCTGGCTCCGCTACACCGGGGTGACAGTGGAGGAAGACGTGGTTCGGGAGCGGAGGAGGCGCCTGCTGCAAACCATCAGCTGGTTCCTCCTGACCCTCCTCCTGGCTCTCTTCATCCCTGACATCGGCAAAGTCATCTCTGTTATCGGGGGCTTGGCCGCCTGCTTCATCTTCGTCTTCCCAGGTAGGGCATCCCAGGATGCTCAGGGGCTGGCAGAGGTCTCTTGGCCTTGTGTCTGGAAGAGGGAGGGAGATGCAGGAACCAGGAGGTCTTTAGAGAAGAATGAAAGTGTGGTGTGAGGTCAGTTGGCAGCCCAGCTATTTTGACTGGACTCCATGGCCTGTGGGGTGTCTGCTCAGTCCCTGTCTGGGTTTAATTTGCCTCCTCTCCCTTTCAGGGCTCTGCCTGATTCAAGCCAAGCTCTCTGAGATCCAAGAAACCAGAGCAATCAGGTAACTGAAACGCGCTTCCCCTCTCCCCACTTCCGCTGCAGATGTTGGCGTGAAGGTCCCCTCTAAACATGCCCTGTCCTCCTGTATCCACAGCTGGTGGGCCCAGGTCAGCTATGGGGTGTTCATGGTCACCCTGGGAGCATTCATCTTTGGACAGACCACTGCCAATGCCATCTTTGTGGATCTCACAGCCTGACTCCTCTCCAGGCTGGGCCGCGCTGCTGCTGTGGGGATGCAGATTTCCCTTAGGACCAAAGGGAAGCAGGGAGAAAACACGTGGGTGTGTTGGGAAGATCCAAGAGGAGCGTTGCGATGTGGGGCTTGGCTGAAAGAGCCCTGCGGTGGTTTGTATCTCATTGTCTTAACGTACCAGGCAGTCAGGCTTGTCCTCTCAGCCCTGACTCCCTGGTGAAGCCAGAACATCACTACAAGGGGACCTGTAGTCCAGGTCAAGCCCTTTCTGCCCTCCAGGGTGGACATCACTACCTTAGACATCACTAAGGGGTCGTGGTTGGGGTTTGTGAAGGCATGCTGCTCTCACCCATGTACCCCTGTGCTGGTGGAGCTCCTCTCCACAGCTTAAACTCCTTCTTCTCCCAACATCGGAGGGAGACAGTGTGTCTTGCATAAAGGGAACTAGTAATCGTGTTTATCAGACAGGGCGACATCCCCGTAGTCCTCTTCTGTGTCAGTGTTTGGTTTGAACTCTGCTTTCCTGTGGCTCATCTTGCCGGTCTCCTGCCCTTACTCTTACACCTCCCTCCGCCTGAGGTGCACTTTCTGTTACAAAGTGGGACTGTCGCCTTCAGCCTGATTTCTTTTTGGAGGATCAGGACGAGCCTGGGGTAGGGACACGCTGGTGCAATGTTTCCCCTGCCAGGGGTTGCTCACTCACTAGAGAAGGTGCTGTGGCTGCATCGACCTACTGGAGACACTACACTTGAGCTCTTCTCCAAAGTTCCAATCCTGTTCTTCCAGGAGGTGTCCAGGGAACGGGACTGTGCCAGGTGTAGGTTTTAAGGAACCCTTTGGGGATAAAGCAGTCAGTATTAATCCGTTTTATATTGCTCCCCTGGTCATTTACACTGTCTGTGGCTGGTGTTGCTCTGGGCTGTCCCTGCATCACCTGTCTGGATGACAGTTTCACTTCTGCTCTCACTGGGTTGAGCAGTTCCCCTAGCTGTACATTTGGCTGAGGGAGTTAAATCTCAACGGCAAACTGCTCTTGTTCAGTCTTTGAGTTCCTTTGTTCCTTGTTTGGGTTCTAAAACCCTGGGGGAGGGAGGAATTCATGTGTATCTATCGCTGCATCTGTGATGTCCAGCCCAGCTTTGTGTACCACCTGGCTTTGCCCCTCCTGCATCTTCTGGAAGCAGCCTAGGCTGTTGTGGTGGGAAGATGAACCATGGCGTGCTTCTGTAGTTCTCACCGTGGGTCTCTCCCTCTGCGACCACCAGCAGTGGGTGGGAGGACGGCACACAGAAACATTTGATCTCTCCTACTACTGCTTGCTGCGTAAACACGGACCTCCCTGCTGCTCCTCGGGACAAGACAGGGAGACCCAGATGGAGAAGGAGGAAGAAAAGCCCCAAGCACAATGTGAATGTTTTGTGGGACCCTGTGAAGGCACGTGTCCCTCCTGCCTCCCCCAAGGTACCTCCAACCTCTCTGCCCTCAACTTTTGACAAAACCAGGCTCCATCCCCCAATTCGTATGGCACTGGCTGCCTCCTGAGCCCCTTCGCCCGGCTCCTGCCTGAGAGCTGCTGCTGGGCCTTGGAGTACCCCTTGGCATAATGAAGAAGGTGCCCACCCTCACACCACCCAAGCCCACAAACTGCTCCTCCTGGACATGGGGAGCGCAGAACCACCTCTCGTGGAGCCCAGCAGGGACCGGGATGCTCAAAACTCAGCAGATGCCAACGCCGAGATGCCTTTCAGTGCCTGTCCCCCATTCAGGTGGAGAGGGGTTTGGTACCTGGTGGCTTCTGTGGCTCTGGCTTTCCTGAAGGTGAGGTCCCATGGCCAAAGTGGAGACAGACATGGTATCCCATGTCTTTGGTTGTCACCCTGGGAGCCGCTGGGCTCCCTTCATCTCCCCAGGGGGTTAAGAGCCGGGGGAAGGGGGGGTATGGTGGTGCTGTGGCCATTTGCCTTACCGCTCCCCTGACTGTTTACAGAACACCGGCCTTTTTAAATGTATTTTCTACGTGCAGAAAGTGGAGGGACCTCGACTCAATAAAAGTGATGTTGTGGTGCGTGTACCGGGTGGGCATGAGGTGGTTTCTGTGAGGAGGAAGACGCTGTCGAGTGGGGCGTGGGGATGAAGTCATGTCCTGAAACACCAGCCCAGCCCTCTGAGCTTTGGCTGATGCTGTGGGACTGGGTGTGGGTTTTGGTGCCGACCCCAGGGTGGGTGTGGGTTTCAGTGCTGACCCCAGGGTGGGTGGAGGGGTGGTCGCCATGGGGAAGGCCCCATCGCTTCCCTCAGGCCCTATCGCTTCCCTCAGGCCCTCACGCCCCGTGGTGCCCTCCCAGGGTGGTCGTGGAACTCCCGATCCTGCTGTTGGCACCCCGGGGTCGCCCCCAGGGCTGGGAGGCGGGTGTGGGGTGGCTGAGGCCGGCGGGACGGGGCCTCTCAGGGGTTGTGGGGCGGCGACACTGGCCCTTAGAGGGAGAGGAGGCTGAGGGAGTCCAAGAGACTCCTCTCCGGGACAGAGGCCGGCGAGTCAGGAACGTGCAAATGGTGGTGGTGGTGGTGAAATTTCGGGGCAAAACGGCCCCTGCGGCGACCTGGTAAGGAGGTTGCGGCCCTGCGAGGGAAGGGAGGCGGTGTGTGGGGCCTAGGCCCAGCGCCGCCATCTTGTGGGGACGCAGCGCCTCGGGCCGTACCACCATGCTGCGCGGAGAGGAGTGCCCCGGGCTGTACCACCGCGCTGCGCCGGGGGGAGGGGGGGCGCGGTGCCTGAGCCCGTACCACTCGGGGAGGGGTGCTCCCCCCCCGCCTCCGCGCGCCCTTTGGCGCTCTCCGCCACTTCCCCTTCCCGCCCCGCCCCAGCACAGCGCCCTGCGCTCATTGGTCGGCCTTGCCAGCCCGGGTTGGTGCGCATGCGTAGGCCGAGAGGCCTGCTGATTGGCCAACACGGTAGGAAGGACTCCCGATGCTCTCGGGCCAATGGGAGCGCGGCGCTGGCTCGGCGCGGAGGGGAGGGACAGCGCGGCAGAACGTCCCCCTGAGGTCGCGCCGCGCTGATTGGGCGGGAGCCGCACGGCCCTGCGCTCTGATTGGGGGAGCGCCACGCAGGGGGCGGGGGGGTGGGAGGCTCGCTGAGGGCCCCGCCCACCCGCGCCCCCGCTGCCCCCCCGCCCCCCCGCTGGCGTGCCGCGAGGGGACGGGGGAGGGGAAAGGCCGCGACGTGAGCGCGCGACCCCGTCCGCCATTTTGTAGCGAAACGGCGGAGGCGAGAGGATAAAAGCGCCAGCGGCCCCGGCCCGCCGCCCTGCTTTGGCCTTCCCCTACGCCCTCTGAGGTGAGCGTGGCCCCCAGCACAGTCCCGGCCGCCCCGCGGGTGGGCTGTGTATGTTTACGGACGGGGGGAGAGCACCGGAGCCTCCGCGGCGGCGGGGGTCGCGGCCACCGTCTGGCCGCGGAGGTGGCGGGCGGGCGGTGTAGGCCGCGGCGGAGCCGGGCGGGTGGTGGTGGGGCCGGTAGAGGGAGCCCGCCGGGCCCGGGGATGCGTGTGGGGCAGCAGGTAGGCCTTCCCTCTCCCCGCTCCACCGCTTCCTCTCCGCGGCCTGGCCTGGCCTGCGCCGCTCCTCGCCCCGCTTCTCGCCCCTTCGCCGGCGTCCCATCGACAGGAGGAGCAGCCGAGCGAACTTGGAAGGTTTTTTCCACGGCCCGGGCCAGTTCGTGGGCTCGGTGCGGGAGTTTGCAAGTCCGTGGGTCGGCGGCTGCGGCTCTCGGTGCGGGGAGGAAGGCTCCGGCGGCGCAGGCTGCGCCGCGATCGCTCCCAGGGGCCGCGGAAGCCTTCGGCTGTGGAGCTGTTTTCATTTCTCTTCCCTATCTGCTGTTGGAGCGTTGGTCGTGACAGGCGGAGCTCGGAGAGGCTCAAAAAGCGGCCGGTGTTGGGCCTACCCCTGCGCTGGGCTCGGTGGCCTCTTTAGAAGATCGGCATCGTTGTGATTTACCTCAGCAAAACAAGTGACCCGCCAACAGTGAGCTATAGTAAATAATCCGGTGACATAACCTTCTTGCAGGCCACATGGAAGAAATGCTTGTTGCTGCCCACCAGTTGAGAGCACGCTGCCCAGTAAAATGGACTTGCTTGTTTCGAAACTAGAAATGGCAACAGTTGGCTGTTTTGATAGATGCTGTGTTGTTAGAAACAGCTGCTTTGCGGTAGTTCTCTAAGTCACAGTAGTACCACGTTCTCTATATAATAAGGTTAGTGAACAGTCATAGTTTAATTTCAACAAACCACAAGCAGTTTGGACTGGATTTACAACAGAAGTAAGATAATACTAAAAAATAAAAAACCAGACACTTAGTCTATTGATGCGTCACGAGCTTAGACTGTGAATCCCACTTGTTAGAAGGAAGCATGACATCTGGTCTTGGAGGAACTTTTTTTTTAAGTGGGTAACAAAACAGGTATGACACCTGACAAGTCATTCTTTGAGCACACAACTTAAGTGTTTCCTGTTTCTAAGGTAACTACATTGGCATTATCTAAAATTATAAGTTAGACAGGCCTGGATGAGGTGACTGCCTTATAAACAGGAAGCAAACTCAGTTGGTAATAGACTTGTTTGTCATTTCTAGTCTTCTTACTGTCTTGTTTTTTTCTGCACTTTGCTGTTAACTGTTGATCCTGGTGGCCTGGTGTCTCCAAACCAAACTTACAGCAAGCTTGCTATCTACCTGTTTCTCCTCTTTAGAGAAATACCTAATCCTGTTCATCCTTCTAGCATGGTGCTCCTAGGTTTTTAATTCATTTTAATTGATGCTGAAGTGGATACTTTTGCTGTTCAGTTGAATAAGTGGAAGAGAAACTGTGCAAACATAACTTAGGAAAAGTCGACAGTGACGTTTTGTGACCCCCGTGATGGGTCAGCGCTAAATTGTGTTGGGAATTCTTATCACTGAGAATGATGGTTGAGGACATGACTATTTTAGCCAGATTTCTTTTTTGTTCTCTAGCTATCCCTAATACATGAATATTGCTGTTCTCCTTTGACTTTTGAAATGCATTTAACTATTCTAAAAAACTTTTTGGGTGGAGAAACAGTACAAAGCCTTTGAGAACGGGTCCCTAAATTTCCTTAACTTCCCTCCAACGGGAACCTTGTCCTGCAGTGTTTGAATGAAGGGAAAGTAGGAAGTGAGAGTTTCTTGAGGTTTTTTTTTGTAAACAATCCTAGTTGAGATGTGAAAATGCCTGAAGTGGCTGTGTCATGATTGATGCATGCCTGATATATTTGAGGTGGGTTCCAAACCTGAAACTTAACTGGCCTCAAAGTATGGGAACGAGCGTATGTGCTTAGTTCAGCCACTCTCTGTAAACTAAACTTACCTTGTCTAATCAGCATCGTGGCTTCCAGTTGACTGTAATTGTGTGCAGTTTTCCAGTAAATGGAATGTTCAGGTGGCTTTTCTACGTGTAAACACTGAAATTTGAACCAGTCAAATTAATCAGTAGCTTATTTTACCATTAATGTGACTTATGCTGTAAGATTTTTCTCTGTGGATTTCGAAATGATAGACATCTTGAAATCTAACTAACTGTGGCATGATTCAGAACCCCCTTCCTCCCATGGAGTGCTTCTCATGTGGGGCTTGCCAGAGGTGTGCTGCTCTTCTGTACGTTCTGTTTGTGCATGGGTTTGAGAAGTGGGTGAGAGGCTGTGTTCTGAAGAACAGGTTTAGCTGTGGCGCTTTTAGCGTGCTTTATATGATGGCTTTTGGCGGGAGTTTAGAAACTAATCAGCAAACATGTTGCTGTTTCTGTTACTGGAGCTGTTATATCCTTCACATGCAGTACACGTGGCTTAAAATCTTTACAGCATTTGAAACCCACTTGTGATAGTTACAAACCTCTGCAAAATACTAAAAAAAAAAAAATAAAATCCAAAGTTCAGTTTAAAGTAATTTTGAAATTACTTTGTAAGGCTGTTTCCAAATTTGCGGAAGGCTTCAGGTTTGTCATCTTCAGCAGCAAGGCTTAGTTACTCCTGGTGATCTGCTTCGGGTTAGTAGAGTGTTTTTGTCACATGTGACTGCTGGTTACATACTGGCCCTCTCTATTTTGTGACTTTGGGATTCTTGCCTAAAATTGTATCATATTTATGTTTTAATAACCCAACAGAACTCTGCCATTGGAAAGGACCTGCTAAAATAGATGCCAAATGTTTTGCTGATGACCTGTTGATTTCCTTAGAAAGTGCTCAGGGTATGTAGTACTGTAGATCTTGGTAAATATTTTCTACCTCTTAAAAGTCAGCTGTGTTGCACAATATAAAATGGTGATATTGTAAGAGCTTCCCAGTCCTGTGTCTGATAGCTTAACCCATTACTGTATCATAGGATCTGTAAGTAAAAGTAGATAATTTTGTCTGCAAATCTAAATTTTTTGGGGAAGCTCTCTCTCTGGCTGAGACCTAACTTCTGTGAACCTGTAAAGATGGCAGGTTTGCCCCATGGTCTGAAAGCTGCTTGGATTGTTGAGGCCAGTGTAGGGAGATTCATTCCCACTGAGAATATATGCATCTAAAAATAAAGTCTGCTCTGCATAGCATTCATAGCTTTCTTAATCAGTGCTGTAAAATTGAATTTTAGCCTCGCACTGCCTGACCAGAGAGGTACCTGTGCACTTCTGCTTTCCGGGCAGGGCTCCCTTAATTACTCTGATTTTATATACTACTGTAAGTTTGATTGCACCATTTGAAACTCTAAAATGCTGTTTGTCAGTCTGGTGCTTGTGAGATCTGTTGGGCTTTTTCTGTGTATTGGGATACATACTGTGCAAACTGTATATTTAGAACATAAATAGGAAGTTGCTTCCTTCAGCTATTGTCTTCTGTCCTTGAGTCGCAGTGTCTGCTCTGGCTCTTGTTCTGCTTCCTTGAAAGGGAAAAATCCAATTTTGACCCCAATTTGGGTTCTCTGGTGGCACTGCCAGATTTTACAGTTAGAAAGTGGCAAAGCTTGTTATGCTTCCATGCAATTAAAGCATTAAAGATGGTAGTCCCTGCTTTCCTTGGGAGGAAACAGTGATGCTAACAGGGAGTGGGATGGTCAGTCCCAGTGCTCTGCAGGGGATTGTGTGGCAGCAGAGAGGATCAGATTTATGTCTCAGCCCCACTCAAGAGCTCCAGCACCTAAAAGCTTGATTTTTTTGGCGGGGGTGGAGTAGGTGTGATTGCTGTGCTGTTTGTATTGGTCTGAGGAACAATTCCCAGAGAAATGTGGATTTTCTTCCTAGGGGCCTGAAAGGCAAAATCTGAAACTTCTGTTACTGCCTTAAAAGTGACTGAGTCAGAGTTTCTGTTTGGGTCCTGTTCTTGAGTCCTGAGTTCAACCAGCCCTTGAGTTTTTCGGGTTGGTTGCTGGAATCGATGCTCTGACAGGGCCTGAATTCCCCTCACTAGCTCCTCGCAGTGCCTTTTGTAGGTGTATGTACTGTGGCATGGTGGTCTGTCTGCTTGATTTTTAACAAATGTTTTTCAGAAGATTTACGTTGATCCCTTATGTTGCACCTTGCCTGTAAGAACGTCTTGGAAAGTGTGTACTTGCCAAGCCCAGTGACACTTTCTGGGTTATTCCAAAAGAGGAATAGTGTTATTTAAAAAACCCAAACCAGTCAGGTACTGCTCTACCGAGAAATCTTGATAACTTTTGTACCCACCGCCCTTCTACAAAGCTGTTTCACAGCCAGTGGCCTTTTAAACCTGTAAATAAAGATAATGAATTATAGCTCATCAGATGTACGAAAAAGAAAAATTGGAAGTTTTCTACAATTCTTTTTGCTGCAGTTTTAAACATGTGCTGAAATTCTTTAGTAGCACAACTGCCTTGTCATTGAAGAATGCTTTCAATATTACCACTTGAAAATTTCTTTTTCATGAGATGTAAGTTTTCTTGTGTAAGTAGGATCTTACATAGCTTCTAGGAGTACGCGGGGTTTTCTGTGGCGTGAGGGAAGTCTGGAAATCGGTTGATGACTTGACTTTCCTTACAAATAGTTCACCCACGTTTTTATCTAATTTAATAAACTTCTCTGAAGAGCAGAATGCTCTTCATCACCTGTGACAGGATTTGTTGCTCCTGATGTTTTAAAGTGTAGGCAGATGTTAAATAAGCTGTAGATCTAAGTGTGAGTGAAAACCTTTGTATAAAGGGAGAGGGAAGGGGGAGAGTTCTCATTCTCCCCAGCACAGCCTTTCCAGCTTGCCTCGGATCTGTTCCTGTTGAGTTCTCGCAGGATGGCCAGCGTGTCGAGCCGTGCTGCTGCAGGGGCTGCTCGCTGAACTGATTTGCCCTAAGTGTTCTGCGTGCCAAGTTAACGCATCACCTGTGCCATCCATCTGGGTGATGAGGCAGAAATCGTGTACTGGTGGTTTTGGCTGTATAGCCAAGACAGTAAAGCAATAGGTTTTTTTTCTGAAAAAAGGCATCTTCAGACTCCTGGCGCGAAGCCTAGTGACCTTTGCGTTTTGATCAAGTAGAGCTTTAAAGCGGTGACTCTCCAGCTTGATTCCACCTCTGATAAATTGCAGTGCTGCTTCTCAGAGTAGCTTATAGCTTCCTTTGAGACTCCTCAGAGTGTTGGTTATGCAGGACTTGCTTTGGGATGCAGTTTTATCCCATTGGCAATCTGTAATTTAACAGATGAGATGTCAAGTGCCAAGTTTTGTGTTGTCATAGAAATTTATTAAGCTGGCAAGCTCTGCTGTTGTAGCTCACTGGAAAGCTGTTTCAGTACAAGCCAAATGTTAGGGTTAGTTTATTGCAGTTCTTTGTGTGTTGCTCATTCACAATTGCCTGTTTTGATGTGTACGGTTGAGTGCATATACTTTCATGGTAGTGAGTGCAGAGATGGTTAAAAAGCACTTTTTTAAATATAAACTTGTGATGGATGCTTTGAACGATTCTAACCTCTTGATTATTGCGGTGTGGTATCTAATTCATTATGCATCTCGTTTTCTTCTTTCTCACAGTGCTGAAAGGGTAGTCATTCTTCTGACTGAGCTGTTTGCTAGCTCTTTCAGGCTGGCAAAATGCAGAAATGAATAAATGTGGTCGGGGAGTGTGAAAACAGCTAAGCTCGTGTTGTAAAAACTTGGAAGTAGTTCTTTTTCCTTGTGCACATAGTGATGTCAAATGATTTATATAATTTTAGCTATCAAACATGTCTGTATTATCAATTTCTGTGTTAAACTTTATTTTTCTTATTTGCCAAGCTGGCTTGTAAGCAAAAATATGAAAGAAAAAGCTCTGAGGCATAATGCTGAATTCTTCTAAGATTTAAACTTTCTACCCTGTAGTCTTCTGGTGGAAGAAGAAAATACAGAGAAACCACTAACTGTTTTTAACACCATATAAACAGCTTAAAGATATTTTTTTTTAATTAAATGGAAATACTGAATCCAAAAAAAAACTTATTTTAAAATAACTGGTCATGTTCCATAGCAAGTTAACAGCAGTGCCTGGAATGTAGCTGTAAAGTTGCTGCAGAACTTAAATCTAATGTAATACTGTCTTTCAGGTGCCATGTTTCAGAACAGAGGAAGACAACTGAGAAAGAAGAGCTGAAGAAAGTAACACAGAACCAGATACAGGCTAATTGGGGGAAAAAAAATTAACCTGTCTCTGAGGTGACTAAAGGGGAATAATGGTGATTTTGCGCCGGGCTCGGCCGCCTGCTTCCGCCCCAACCAGCAATGAATCTTGACTCGCTCTCGCTGGCCTTGTCTCAAATCAGCTACCTGGTGGACAATTTAACCAAGAAAAACTACCGAGCCAGCCAGCAGGAAATACAGCATGTAAGTAAGCTACTGATACTACAGAAGAAACTTTGGAAAGAAAAAATTGGAGTGTCAAATGGAGTGTCTCTTCCCATCTGAATTGTACTCTGCGGTGCTCTCATGTGCATTACTGTGTGCTGTTTTCAGCGGTGTTGAGAATCACAGCTCGTGTCTCTGATATTCCTATTGGTTTCCTCCACAAGGTTATGGAATACAGCAGCTCAGAGCTGAGACCAAATATGAACTTTGTAGTTGAATATTAGGATTAACTGCTTCTCTTGAAGCGCGGTATGCAAAGCTTTCCTAACTCCTTCAGGTTAAATCTTTCAACTTCCGGACATTTCACAGAACGCTGATTGGGAGAGGAAGGAGAACGTATACATCAACCGTTCAGAGTTGTTGCACTGAAAGCATGAATACGTGGTTACTTACACCTGAATGCTTTCACTTACCTCGGATGGAAGTCTTTTGCTCCTCATCTCATTCGATGCAGTGTGGCTTGGTGGTGAAGCCAAGCTGGCTTTCTTGGCCCTGGGTTTTCTGAAGGCAGGCAGAGTAACTGCAGATTGAAACCCAAATATCTACGATCTGGGCAGGAATTCTGGTTTAACTGACCCTTGTAAAAATAGCTCTGACTAGGAGGATGGATTGAAAAGCGTTATCCGCAGAGGAGTGCTTAGGAGGAAGTGAATGTTACTGAGCCAGTTTTAGAAACTGGTTTAGTTCAGTTCCCAGCAGACAGCTGGGCCAGTTAAACTTTTTTTTTCTTACACTAGTGCAGTCCTGCAGTGATTTCAATCAGATTAGGAGGCCAGAGGGCTTAAGCAGGTGGAGTTTCTGGTAACAGCTGACTGTTAAAAGTGCATTCATTGCTTATCTTGAGGTGAGAGGGGGCAATTTCAGCAGTCTTCACTGCTTAAAGTGATCTCGTGAGCCGTGGAGATGGAAGACATCTCTTGTAACTTTTGTAAAGTTTCCATATTTTTGCAAGTTCAGTACTTGCAGGGAGCTCATCTGAGATCCTGCTGTCCTTTCCATCACTGTTGGTTTCAACATGATTTTTGCAGCAAGGTGTGATGGAGGTATGACTTGCAGATCTGTTGTGAACACTTATGTAAAAGATAATAAGCATTTCTTTGATTTGGGAGAAGATGCGGTTGATCTGCCATGCGGTTGGGATATAGATCCCTAAAATGGGGACAGATTGTTCCTTACCATTCATGGCAGGCCTCTTAGATCTAAGATTTCAAGACTAAATTCCTAAAATCTCCACAATCCCTTGTCTTTTTTTTTTTTTTAAAGTTTCTTGGTATTACTTTACTTTTGTGGTTGCTAGTACAATTTTTCCTTAGATAGTTAAACACAGTATATGGTCATGCTTTAACTTTTTGTCTCACAGTACACTGCTCGGTGTAAATTTTTGGTATAATTCACTCAACTTTACAAAGCTTATATCTAAGCATACAGAGTATGTGGAAAACCATACTTGGAGCTGCTCCTGTCACAATTGACCAAAATGACACTTGCATTTAAATATATCACTCACAAGCATAACAGTGGCTAAGCTTGAGGAACTAATTTCTGCCTAAACATGCTTTCAGTAGTCGTGTAACGTAACTGATGCTTTAAGGTTGCTTTAAAAAATAGAATGCATGTTAATAAAAAACCTTTTATGCATTTGTCAGAGACAAATTCTAAAGAATGGCTTCCTCTGAAGTGAGTTTTTGTGGTCTCCTTTTCCTGAAGTAATGGTAAGGAGAGCCTCGTTGGAGAGGAGGAAGAGCTCTGCAGACAGATTCATCTAGGAAGGCAAAACTTTCTGGATCTAGAAAAGCAGAGTTATTTTTGATCTAACGCTGTGTTTACCTAAACAAAATCCAACTAGTCTCTGTATGAAAAATGCAAATGTGGGTGGTTCAAACTTTATCACCGCAGATTGGTTGGGGTTGGAGGGGACCTCTGGAGGTCATCTGGTTCAACCTTCTGCTCAAACAGGGTCACCCAGAGCTGGTTGTTCAGGAGTATGTAGCTTTTGAGTACCTCCATGGATAGAAGCTCCACAACCTCTCTGGGCAACCTGTGCCACTGCTTGGTCACCCTCATGGTAAAAAACAAAAAAAAGTCAGTCTTTACAGATTATTTTATGATTGGGTACGCTGTCTTGTAAATGTGTATGAAGGCTGCCAGTATGAAGGTTTATTTCAGCTCTTTCTACAGGAAAACTAGCAATTCTCATCTCCTGTTCCCTGGAAAAGCTTTTATGTGAATATAGTTCGAGTTGAAAGATGCTGTGCTGCACTTCTAGCCTTCTTCCCCTCCTCCCCATATGCTAAATTTTCAAATTATTAACCTTGTGAAGTTACTTTTATGCAAGGAAGCAATCTAATTCTGATGCAGAAAAGTTGTGTTGATGGCTTTAGTACGTACATTTTTCTCCTGCATCCATCTGCTTTGATGAATTCATCTTTGTCACGGCACCAGATAGCTCCCTAGGAGATTGATCCAGCTTTGTGCCAGTCTTGTTAGCACATCTAAATCTACGTATTTAATTGGGATTGTCTAAACAAATTCCCTGTTTTCTGAAGCCCGAGCTGACTAGTAGAGTGTGCTGTCAATTCAGTTTTGCTGCCTTTTGCACCAATCTAAACATCTTCCTACCTAATCATGGGGGATGGCTGCCTTCGAAGACAGCGCTGTCAACATAACCGGAGTGGGCTATTTACTCTGGACTGACATACCATGAGCACGTATATTCTAGCCTCTGGTCAAGAAACAGAGCTATATCCGACTCGGATGTTTCTTTCCAGCAGATCAAAACTCGGCAGCCACTGGAATAAGCAGGCTGTGAGGGAAAGGGAAGCGTAGTGTCAGATAACGGGAGAAGAATTGACATGAGAACAATCAGAAACGGCAGAGCTGGAGCGGGCACAGCCTAAAGCAATGCTGTTTGTCTTTCTTGCACAAAGAAACTACCGGCAAACAAGGATATTTATGACGTGGTGAAGCGGTGGACTTGGTGGAGGCAGTCAGAGCATAGGCAGAGCTGCTGGTTTGTACTGGCAAACGTTGTCTGTCCTGCAGCTAGAAATGGGGAAACAATGGTAAAAACTTTGCCAATAGATGAAGGTTGGATTTGATGTTAGCTGCTACTGTTTGGGCAAAAGAAGCAAGCTACTGGTGATTAAGTGACTTCAAATTTCTGCCAGTATGGATTTTATTAAAAACAAGTTATGCTGTCCAGTTAGATGAGGTTTAAAGAAATGAATAAGTGCTGAAACAACATGAAGGTATACTTCAAACAACAAGCTGATGAGCTGCTCTGTAGCCAAGAGTTAAACTTAAGGCAAATGAAAGGGTATGCATGCTAACCAAAATGTAATGTTGCTGTGAAGATGTAGTAATGAGTGATAGGTATTGCAAATTAATGAATGCAGATCATCTATTTATGACTGAGGTGTAGAATTCAGTTGAATGAGCTCTAATGACGGGGGAAAGACTTGGTAAAACGTCTCAGCTGCAGGTGTTCAGCACGTGGTATTTGATTTTTAAAGCTTGCTAATGAGCAAGTTTGAGATGAACTTTTTTCTTTAGATGGCAGGAAATACTGCCTGTGTAGTATTCCCTTATGTCTTAAAAGACCCTGGAGTAATGGCAGTCAAGTCAGTTGTGAGACAAGGTAAAAGCTGCCTGCGTGGTCAGTGAAGATGCGGTTTGGTGGTTTGTCTCTGGGATAAATTCCTGCTACAGAGGCAGAGCACAGAGGTGCAGGCTATCCCAAGGCTGTACTCTTGCAGAGTTGGGCACTGTAGCTGTTGGAAGAAATAGGGAAGAGTGAGGCCATGACACTGGGTGGATTCTGGGCTGCTTTGGTGGGAGAGAAGCTTGAAATCATCTTCTGGGTGACCTGAAAAACCCCCTTTTTACTTAGCTTTTTAAAAGTACTACCCATGAAATGCATGGCTTCTGTGTCAATGACTTGTCTCTAGATTCTTTCTTTATCTCTTGGTTTACACTTTTCATTTGTAAATAGGGTTAATAACTTGGTTTTTTGGTTACTGATTAAAAAGGAACATTCTTAGCAGTTTTGCTAAAACTGTAGAGCACTTAACCACTAGAAGTACCGCTGTATCCACAGTACTAGACCCAGATCTTGCTCTGTAATGACTGTTTGTTACCAAGTTGATTTTATTTTTTTTTTTCCAGATTGTGAATAGGCACGGTCCCGAGGCAGACAGGCATTTACTACGCTGTCTATTCTCGCACGTGGATTTTAGTGGCGATGGTAAAAGCAGTGGCAAAGATTTTCATCAGGTACGGTTTGCACTGAGGCATATGCTTATTAGTTTTGGTTGTTAAAAATCTGCAGTAAGATTTGATCCATTTTAAGCACAAAGGCGGGTTAGAGGTAGTAGCTTCAAGCAAACTTCTTTTCTCATGTCTGGCCTTTAAATTGCAAGCACCTTTTGCCAGTCCTCAAGTCAGAAAACAATAAATTGTTGATATCTGACTCTTACAGTCCCTCGATCTGGAAAAACAGATAGCTGCAGTACAATTGCTCTTTCTACCACATGCAGTGCTCTATTTTGAAAGCCTTTCTTTGTCTTTTAAAACTCTGCCCAAATCCATTAACTGGCACTTCTGGTGCTGGCTATGTCTGTTCTCAGGAGTGTTTTCATCCTTAAGCAATTCTGCCACAGACTTTTTAGCTCATAAACGGGAATCAAATATTTTTAGATTATCTGTTGCAGTGTGTGAGGATGCGTACAGGAAATGAAACATTGCACACGTGATGGAGAATGTTTGATCACTTTCTCAGTCTTAAAAGAAGAAACAAACTAAACCTGAAGGAAACTTGAATGAAAAGAAACTAGTTAATGTTAACGAGAATTTGAACACTTAAGACATGTTAGCATGTTAGCTTTGTTTAGTTTTAATGCACGCAGTGAACAGTAGAAGTTTTGTTTTATTGCCCTGTTACCAAAAAATGAGTGTTCAAGTTACCTTTTCCTTTTCAGACTCAATTTCTGATCCAGGAGTGTGCGTCGCTGATTACAAAACCAAACTTTATCTCGACGCTGTCCTACGCCATTGACAATCCCTTGCACTATCAGAAGGTTTGTATGCTTCTTAAAGGGGGTCCCTGTGTCAGAAACTGCAGTGAAACAGTGTAGGAAACCTACTGGTTTTCCCTTGTGTTTTTCCTGGGGTTTTTTAATGACTAAGATTGGTTGTACAGAAGTCTTCAAAAAGCTTGCCCAGAAGCTGGGTTTTTTTGTTAAATGGAGCAAGTTATTGAATCGCTCAGAATGACTGCCAACTAATTTTAAAGCTTAATCTAATGTTAATACTTTATGGCTTGTTTGTGGCAGCCAGTACCAAAATAAATCATCAGTGCTCCTGTTTTTTTCAGTATGAAAGGCATGATGGGGGTTTAATAGTGAAAGTGAGATACGCAGAAGAAACTTTTAGTCTAGGTGTATCCAAAAATAGTTCCAAAGATGCTTTGTTTAGCCATGTAAGTTTTGTGTTAACCTACAGCAGAATAGTTGCTAATGTTCCAGACGTGCAAATGAACTCTAGATAGTCTGCCACATTCAAATGAGACTAATCACATAACAGCTTCCATTTAACTCTTCTTTCCTGTTTCAGAGTCTAAAGCCTTCACCCCATTTATTTGCCCAATTGAGTAAAGTCATCAAATTAAGTAAAGTTCAAGAGGTAGGTGAACGTTTATTTCAAAAACATTAAAATGGTTTTTGACTCAGCTTGTTAGAAAGGATGATGTCCCCTTACTATGATATTTGTTCTTGTTTGTAGGTGATATTTGGTCTTGCTTTACTGAACTCTTTCAGCTCAGATCTACGAGGTTTTGGTAAGTGAAGCATCCAGAGTACTGCAGCAGGGACACCTGTTTTCTTTTAAAGCAGCAGGATTTCTAGATGGATAGATGTGTGACTCGAGTAATACAAGACCTTGCAATCAGGAATGCTCTTGAAGTCTAACACTATTTGGAGAGGGGCAATAGATAGCAGTCATCTTGTCTTATATCAAGTTGGAGGTCCCTTCCATAAATGATTTGCTAGATAATGAATCAAACTGAGGTACTGTGATATCTTACCTTTTAGTTGTTGGTTAATATTTGAGTTCTGAGGTATGGATTATGAGACTTCTATTTAAATCTGAACTGTTGTGGCTTGTGGTAAACAAACTCAGATGAAGAGAATGGTACCTAGCTAAAGAGAGTCTTCATATTAAAAAGAAATTCCAGGTTTTGACTCTAGCCTCTTTTGTTTTCAAAAGCTGCCCAGTTTATCAAACAGAAACTCCCAGATCTTTTGCGCTCTTACATTGACGCGGACGTCAGTGGAAATCAAGAAGGTGGCTTCCAAGATATTGCAATAGAGGTCCTGCACCTTCTCCTCTCCCATCTCCTTTTTGGGCAGAAGGGAGCCTTTGGGGTAGGACAGGAACAAATTGACGCTTTCCTCAAAACATTACGTAGAGGTAAGTGCGGTGGTGTTCAGGAAGCCTTGGCTAAATGCAGACTTCGAAGGGGATTTTTGTAACTCACTGTCAGTGCAGACTGAAATGGTGGGGAAGTAGAACTTGGTAAACTTTTGTAACTCTAAACTGACAGAAAGCTACTGCTATTCTGGCATCTGGCCATAATATACTGTTTTTCAGTGAGCAGTAACATGGTCTTATGTTTGATTTTTTTGAAGAGTATGTTGTGATAAATAATTAAGTAGGGGATATTCAAGTCTGTGTTTGCTTGCTTTTGGGATGGTATTTGTGGGTCTAACTAAAGCAACTCTGTGCGCTGCAGTTGAAAAACTTGAACTCCTTACACCGTAAGGAACATACATTACCGTTTCAAATCGGTGGATTTTAAGCACTGGGTCGTCTATATTGGGTGCAGATCTATGAGGAAACACTAGCACAGTGAGGGAAGCGCTTTTGAATAAAACTCTGGTTCATTTCCTGGAAGCTACCATGGCCCTTGTGTGACGGCAGGGGACGTTACCAATGTGGTAGTCTCTTCCTTTCCAAAACAAGTGTTTGCTGTAAACCTGTCAGAATTAGGAGGATTTGAACTCGAGAAGCTAACTGAATTTAACTCAACCCACTCCTTGGTTCTGCACCCTTTGTACAAGAGCAAAATATTTTTTTGTTTAGGTATAACTTCTTAGGTCATACACTTTAAAGAAGATTAGTGTCTGTAATTCCCCTTGCTTTGCTTTGGGAAATTGGGAACTCTTCTCTGAATGGCCCCAAAGAACATGAAGACACTGTGCATCATCAAGATAATGCTGTCTCAGGAAGGCCCACCCATAATGTGTCTTTGCTGCTTTCCAGTGTAAACAAAGCTCCCACCAACCCATCTGGTTCTCTCGTTACTGTGTCTCTTAAATTTTGCTTCCCTGGAAGGAAGAAAGGAGTGGTCTCCCTTTCCCTGCCCAAGTGCCTTGTTTAGATTTGCTAGGCTTCCTAGACTCAATAGCAGATCCTTTGTTTCCTAATACTTCCGGATTTGGAGGAGAGACTTTTGCTGTACTGCTGTATTGTTTCCTGCTCTGTGGTTTTTTTGGATGACTGTTGTTAGTGACAGTCTAGTTCTAAACTTACCACCGGTGCAGCTGCCAGCCCTTTTGGGCAGCTGCAGGGAACCTGTATGAACCCAGTCTGTTCTACAGTCGTCTTCTCGAGGAATATCCAAGTGCTGGTAGAGAACTGGGAGGTGGGATGGAGGAATGCTGCATGAGTGCCCTCTTGATTTTTCACAGCAGCAGGAAAACTCTAGCACAGCAGTCCAGTTATTGAGTAGTCATTTGCATGCAACTGGTGTTCTGGGGTTTTTGATGCTTTTTTTTTTTGTTACTCTTGCCTTTAGATTTTCCCCAGGGACGTTGCCCTGTGGTGCTTGCACCACTTCTATACCCTGAAAAACGGGACATTCTAATGGACAGGATCCTGCCTGATTCTGGAGGGATAGCCAAAACCATGATGGAGAGTTCTCTGGCAGATTTCATGCAAGAAGTTGGCTATGGCTTTTGTACAAGGTTTGTAGGAAAACTTAATTTTCAAGCATCTTGGGTGGCAGTGGTTTTCAGTCTTGTTTTTTGAGGCAAAAGTTAAAGAACACTTAAAGTCCTAAAATAACTAGAGCTCATTAACTATTATGATGTCATTTGTTTTGATTCCTGTTTTGTATTTTGCTTTCTTCTAATGTGTATAATAAGTCTGTTGAAACTGTGTGAGATTTTGTCATGGTAAGAAGCGCTAGGTAGAGGTCTTCAAATTTCTTGTAAAGGTTTTATAAGAATTTGACCATCAGCCTTTTTTTAAGTAATATCAAAGTGGCTAGGTAGGCATTAATTGTGGCTAAATCCTACTAGATGTTTGGAACAACTTTGCTCTTGTGACAGACTCTCTTAGCTCGCTGTCCACATGAAATAGATTACAGAAGAACCAAAGGTAATAGTCTCACTTCAGGCGGGTGTTTGTATTAGGTTTTGATCAGTGTGTTACACAGTGTGATTGAGATTATTTGTAGCTGTAGAATCTAATTATGATAGTGAATTGCTGGCAATAAAGCCGAGTATCTTGACAGCTACATCAGTCTTTGCCTGCTTAGGCTTATTTTGGTAAAAATACAGCTGTCTTAAACTCGGCCTGGGTTTGTGTGTAAATCCGTAGATGTACATTACCTACATCTTCATTAGTGTTCCATATTCTTGCTGTCTGTCCCTAGTCTGAAAAGTTAGACGGGTGGCTCTTAGCTTGCCTTGCTGGAGCCGTGGGAGAGGGGCTGTCATCCCTGCAGCTGTGGGGGTTTGCAGGAGCAGTGTCAGCAGGGCTGCAGATCTTATAGCACCTAGTACAAGTGTTGCATTACACGGGCTGTTTGTTTATATACAAGGGTGAATTGGAATAGGTACCATAGAACTGGAAGGAGAAGCTAGATTTTAGTCAGAAGCTGTCTATTGAAGATTTAATTTGAGTATATTAAGGGTTTATTTCCTGCTGTATATCTGCTATCTGCACAAATCCAGCTCAGTTTTTGCATGCAGTTTTTAAGGATTAAGGGTAGTGCTCTAATACTGGTGGTGATAACAGGAGCCTGCAAGCGTTTTGAAGAGGGACTTAGTCTTAGCCCCCAGTATGAACCAAATGTTTTTTTTTTTAAAGGAAGATTCACTTAAGAAGCGTAAGCTAAGTAAATGAATCTGTATTTTAAAAGACAGCCTATTTTGGATGATCAAATCTCAAAAATATTAATCTAAGTTTCTGTTTATATAGTGAAGTGTGGAAACACACAGTACAAATGTGTTGGAAGATACTGAAAATTATTTCCTTTTAACACAGGCCTGTTAATAAAAACCTTTTTCCTAATCTATATTGATGCTGTATAAAGCTGAACTTGTTGGCCTAATGATGAAGTGTTCAAAAAGTGAAACAAAAATTGCAAAAAAGGCCTTCAGATCTAAAATTGGAACTTAAGCGTCTGCTCACTGTTTGCTCTTTTGCCTCCTTGAGGGTTTTTGCTCATGACCTCTGATCAGAGACGCCAGGGCTTGCATCAGGCTAAGAGATGTACTTTCCCAGCTTACCTTTTGAACAGTGCACGTCACTTTGAAACGTGCATTCTCAGAGCCTTTGTTTCACTTTTAACTAGCAGAAAACTTCATTCTTTGAAGCTCTGTATCACAGGTCAATACATGGAAGTGCTTTTAACAAAATGGTGCCAAACCTACCCTGTGCTTTTGCTTTGACAGAGCACAGCTTGTGAAACATCTCTCACTTAAGTAGACCTGGCTTTGAATTGAATCCATGGCACACCACGTTTCATGGAAATATTGGCGCGGACTTTCCACTGAATTTCTCTTCTTGCTTGTCCTAGAATTTTTTGTTGGATCATTTGACTAACATAACTGAAGTTGAGTAAATGGTCATTTTACAGTCTGCAGTTAGTTTCTCCCAACAACCTGGGCTGTCCCAGCTGTACTCACAGGTCTTGTTTTGGTCTGTCTTATGTTGTGCCACAGTGAAATCCGCTTCTGTATTAAGATCTCTCTGTTTTATTGCATCTTAGTGTCGAAGAATGTCGCAACATAATCATGCAATTTGGTGTTCGGGAAGTCACGGCTGCCCAGGTTGCCAGGGTTTTGGGGATGATGGCTCGAACTCATTCGGGGTTGACGGATGGTATTCCATTACAAGTGAGTGGCTTACTGTTGTGGGGCTTATATATATTTTAATCAGCAGAAAATGCTAGTTAGCAGCCTCTAATAACTTAAAAATTGCTTTTATTATTCAGCACTAATGCTTCTAACTGTTCTGATGGAAATATCTATAATACATTCTTGAATGAAAGATTCTCAGAAGCGTGCAACTGGTGTTGTTACTGGTCAGAACTTCTGCTTACCTTCATAGGGGAGGGAGTTCTGTACCTAGCAGCTTTTGAGACTGCTTTATTTTAACAAGTCTTTGATTGAGTGCATTTAACTTGCAGTCTATTTCGGCTCCTGGCAGTGGGATTTGGAGTGACGGGAAAGATAAAAGTGATGGAGCACAAGCCCATACCTGGAATGTGGAGGTCTTAATCGATGTTCTTAAAGAGCTGGTAAGTTTTGTGAGCATCTTAGTCTTTTATGCAGAATATCTGAAAGAAGGGCGTGTTTCAGTGTGAAGATAAAGCTTTTTAAGCTCCTGGCAGCCTGAACAGCTTTGAATCTCATTAAGGTAATTGCACTGCTGTGCTTAAATGATAGGTATTTTTTTTCCTCATGAACAAGACTATTTTGAGGAATTGTGGGAAATAAAAGCTGCCTGAATGGCTAACTTAGATGCAACTTGAGATTTATTCCACACTGCTCCCACAGCCTCCAGCGTGTATTTTCTGAGGGTTTTTGTGTTTGAACTTATTTCTGACAGTGGAAAGCTTTGTGCATCAGGCACCTTGTTTTGAAAAGCATCTCACTGTAGGCATTAATGATGAAAGTGAAACAAGTGGGAGGTGTCCCTGCCTATGGCAGGGGGGTTGGAACTTGATGATCTTCAAGGTCCTTTCCAACCTAAACCATTCTATGATTCTATGAAAATATTTTTGTGGTTACTCATTCCAAAACTCTAAATGCTTCTTGCGTACGATGACGCTTCAGAAGTAAGAAAGTTTTTCCACCACTTTATAAGCAGCAATTTTTGTAATTAACTCAGTGAAACAGGAGTACCATTTCCTTTGCCTACCTTATATTAGGTGATTTATTTTTTTTCCTGTATATTCTCTCTAATCTATGCAGGAGTCAGTTTTGTTTTTCTAAATCTTGCAACATACAACTAGCTTTGGTTTTGGTGCTCACCTATCTCTGAAAGGAGTTGTCTGTGTTCCACAATGGCCGCAGTTCCCTCCAAGCTCCCTCATCTTTATGGTTTCACACTGTTGCAGAAAATCAAATAGGGGCTTTGCAAGTACTTGCAGTGTACCTTCTTCAAAAGGAAAAGCAGGCTCTGCTTGCCAGCAGGTCAGACCCTTCTGCCTTTTATTGGAGGGCATATGGAAGCCTGCAAAAGGAATGAGTTAGTATGTGAAGAAATGAGCTATGTGTTTGGGTGGTTTGGGTTGTTTGTTGTTTTTTTTTTTAAAGACTTGTTAATTAAATGTTTGGAAGGATGCTACTACTACTGCCTGTAGTGCTGGGGGCAGTACAGTCTCGCACGCTAGTTTCAAACACGCATCAAGTTCTCACAACTATCTAAATTATTTTTTTTTAAACAAAAGCCTTGCTTTCAACTAAAAGTCGAGTGGATGCTAAGCTGGATAAAATACTGATGAAGAGGGGCTCTTACAAGACAGTACTGAAGATTGTAATGTTCAAGGCTGACTGCTTTCTTGTTTTTTCTGGTTGCAGAATCCTAGTCTGGACTTCAAAGTAGTAACCTATGAATTGGACCACCCGGGATTTCAGATTCGTGACAGCAAGGGCCTGCATATTGTAGTGTTTGGCATCCAGAGAGGGCTGGGCATGGAAGTTTTCCCAGTTAATGCCATATATAGACCTTGGAAGCATGCGGAGGGCCAGGTAGGTTTGCCAATGTTTCTGCTCTATCTGTACAACACTTGCGAAGTTCCTGAATGTCTTGAATGGCAAATGTGGGTTGGCAGTGTGAATTTTTAGGCAAGCCACACTGGAGAACTTGGCCTGTAAGGCACAGGCCTTGGGTTTGTTACTGAAATACAGTCCATTCATTGAACAGTGTCTGCATTGTTTGGGAGGAGGCGGTCACTTGCTTTATGTGTGTGACAAGGCCTTTGGTTTTAGAAGAGTTCTGGTGTGATGCAGCTGAGTGTAGAACTGTTGCTGCATGGCTGTGCTCTGAGGTTTTTACCTGGTTACACAAAAAGGCCATAGCTTTGTCTGCAAAAACACAGCTTGGTGCAAACAAGTACCCTCAGCACACCTGTATCTGTCACTCTGAGAAATCCTGGGAGGAGGAGCATGAGGTTCAGTCTTAAATAAAACACATTGATAATAAATCTTGGATAATCTCTACTGCTTTGTTGATGTGCATCATTCTCAGAAATGTGGCAGTTGATAAAGTCGAAGGAAACTGAAACTCTTAAGTAACTATTTTTGATGTCTTCTATTCCAGCTCTCCTTCATTCAACATTCCCTCATAAACCCTGACATCTTCTGTTTTGCTGACTACCCTTGTCATACTGTTGCCACAGACATCCTGAAAGCACCACCAGAGGATGACAATCGAGAAATTGCTACATGGTAAACCTGCGCTCTCAGTAGCTTTTCTTACCTAGATTTAGAGTAAGATAGCTTGTCTGGTCAAACATGGCTTTATCTTCATGCAGCCAGGTTTATTTGTAGCTATGTGTACCTCCCAATAGATCAGTCGTTAGTATTTGTTTCATGTTTGATCAGTGAAAGTTCCCGTATTATCAGAACTTCCTATGCACTTCTGTAATATCTGAAAATACTGCCAGTTCTTGCTTTTATCGGAGTCTTCTGGCTGTCTGTAGAATTTCTGCTAATGTATTTTGGCAGATACTGTGACCTGAGAGGAGGGGATTGAGGAGGTATGAATTTCAATCTCTCTATCCTAGGATGACATTAGAGAAACTTGCTCTATGTGTATGAAAAGTCCTGGCATTTAAGTAGCAAATTTATATAGCTATTGCTGACTGGCATGACTTTCTGAGCTGACCTTTACGCCCCTTCTTTTGATACAGCTGTGTAGCTGATTTCAGTGAAGATATTTGCTTCCGTTTCCATTGTATGGCCTAAAATAGGCAATTGGAGGATGGGGATTACGGGTAAAGTGGGAGAAGGTGGCAATGGTTACTTGTCTTTAAAGCAGACAAAGCAAGTAGAATATCTTCATTAACTTTCACAGGTTGCGAGTCAGTGGTGTTTTAGAAAGTGTATTCCGTTTCTGGAAGTATTTCTCAAGCTGAATTATCCAGGTGACCCACCTCAAGCTGAACTTTTTTCAACATCAGTTTTCAATTGTCCGTCTTCCCTAACAGAATCAGAAGCCCTTAAGCTCTTAAATTGGTTTGCCAAAAAAAAAAAAAAGAAGAGTTATTTTTTTTATGGTAAAGGATGTTCTTGTAGGCCTAATTGTATGTGGTAAGAGCTGCACTATCAGGTTGTTTGCAGTTGTCGTTACTTTATATTGTCTTACAGCTGTTGCTACAAAATGTTTGAATCCAGGAGCCTGTAAGCTAACCACTTTGTAACTTTGCGGGGGGGGCCTTGTCTATTTGTTTTTTTTTTCTTTTGTTAGGAAGAGCCTGGATTTGATTGAATCTCTGTTACGATTGGCAGAAGTGGGACAGTATGAACAGGTTAAGCAGCTCTTCAGTTTTCCTATCAAGCATTGCCCAGATATGTTGGTATTGGCCTTACTGCAGATCAACACTTCCTGGCATACCTTGCGCCACGAACTCATCTCCACGCTCATGCCAATTTTCCTTGGTAACCATCCCAACTCTGCCATCATTTTGCACTACGCGTGGCATGGACAGGTGAGTATTTTCACTGGAGTGTGCCTGCAGTTTGTTCATGTAACTGAAAGCTTGGTAAATGGGTTCAACAGTTAGAACAAGGCTTGTATTGGCTTATGAACTTGGTAATTTAAAACCCAAGAGGTAAATCATCAGTGGTTTGTGCAAAGTAATATGAGCTCTCTCCTCCCCGTCTTGAAGTGAACTGTTGTGATTTGATTTTCTTTGGGGAAATGTATTTGGAATAAAGAAATAATGTTCACTGAGAAAATATTCCTGGAAAAGTAGAGAGACTAAAGTTAAGCTTGCCTTTTTTTTAACCTTTTGGTTTTAACCAAAGTTGTCCAAAGTTTGATTATTTTTTTAAAAAACAAACAAACTTTAAAAAGCCTAAAACAGCAGCAACCACCTACCTGAGTCTCAACCTAACATGTATAAAGTGTAGCAACTTGAAGCAGTAAGAGGAGAGGAGATTTGAACCAAAATAATCTCCATTGTACTCACTAAAAGATAGAGGCTATTCTAGGTATAAAGAAGTCACTTATGCCGTGACTTTTAAGAGTCTAGGTGTTCTCTGCAAACTTAGGACTGGCTGCTGACCTTCAAAGTGAGCTTCCTTGTAGAGATAGGGTAACTATGTATGCAAATCCCATGCTTTTAATGGGCAAATGAGTAGACTGTTATGGATTTGCTTTTTGGTGTGGCCTTCATCATTGTGTCCACTGGTAATTAAGCAAATAAGAGTTATAAGAAGAAACTTAAGGCAGAGGAAGCCTCTGGGGTGGGAGGGAATCTGCACTAGGAAACATCTTGCCCTGTTCAAGTAAAGTAGAGTTAATGATAAGCTTGACTTCGGAGGGCTTGGTCCACATTCACTGCAAAATTAAGGCTATTTGCTAGCTGAAGTGCTACGAACGTTTTATATTTTTCCTGATTAAAGTCTTCAAATTGAAGAATGGGGGGTAGGATAGAAGTGATGTGCTTTTTGCCTAAGGTCTTGCAATGGCAGGATATGCAATTGTTCCCCAGGGTAGGCTTCAGAATAAAGTACAAAATTGTGGCTGCCACATGACATGCTGCCGTTCTACAACTGGAGGATGTTTCACTTCCCCAGATGAGGGAACCTTCAAGTAAAACCATTGCTGCCATCAAAGTCTTAGTTGTTCTGTAGTTTAAAATTCCCCTGTGTCAGCAAAGAACTAGATGCTGTTTTCCATGTTTAGGTGTGACGTTGCAATTCTCACTTCAGGACATTGTGTCAGGCATAACATTTTGTAAATGATTTGCATATTCCAAAAGCAATTTCTCTACAGTTGAGAGGAATTAGACCTGTACAGTGTCAGGAAAGAGATGGGGATGTACGTACTTGCCATTTGTAGTCATTCTGCATCCTTTAGTGGTAGCTCCTGGGTAGTTTATTATTGCACAATAAGAGCCCAACTCAGAAGCTAAGTTCTGAAGGTAAAGAGAAAATACGTTTGCATGTTTAGCTTTAGCAGTAAAATATCTTACTTAATGTTCAGAGTTGATCCTTTTCCTAGAGGCATGAAGTACAATCCTCATTTAATTCTCCTTAGGGTCAGTCTCCTTCGATTCGTCAGCTTATCATGCATGCGATGGCAGAATGGTACATGAGAGGGGAGCAGTATGACCAGGCAAAACTGTCACGTATTCTTGATGTGGCACAAGACTTGAAGGTGAGTTCTGCAAAACACCGCCATTGTTTTCTGTCTGACGTCTTATGCGGACTTGCTCATCTTTTAACAATGGCTAAGCTTAACTTAGATGTGACTAATTTAGTAAGGATTATGTTGTTTAAGCGTGTCTGATTTAAGTTATTGCTGCTGTACCTCATTTTAAAGCAAACAAAACAGCCTATGTTCATGTGACTTAAGAGCTCTTCAGCTGAGTCGCGGTATCTGACTACCAATGCTTTCTAGCCTGTCCAGTTGTGAACCCAAGACACTTGGTGTTTGCAGTTGAGTTGGTTATCGTGGCTTAGCTGACGAGTAACTTGGGAAGCCGTATAATTGAACCTCTTGCTTTGTGAGTGTACTGTAAATCCAGGAAGAGCTTTGGCTGTTTTAACCTTGAATACCATTGAAATGGGAATGCAGAAAATACCCTTCAGACATCTGTGTGAAGGTGGCACTACTAAGATTAATGGAACAGGGGTTTCTTAAGAATACTACTACTTTTCAGTTGTTTACATATTCACAAAAGAGACTGGAAGTTGTGACTGACTTCTTTGAGGCCCTTATTGCTTCCTAAAGTTAGATGCAAAATTATTGGGTGTCTCAAAGTGCAAGAGCACCAACTGCTGCTTGAAGTCAGTTTCGTTGTAGCAGTCACTCTGTTCAAAGATGAACGCTTTGAGCAGATATATTCAAAGGGGCTCCAAAAGGGTTGAGGTCTGTTTGCAGGGAGATGCTAGGCTCTTCTGATTAATTTTGTTGCAGTACCAACTTGGTAGCTCTCAGCCACTTGCTGGTGGATTTTCGTATAGAGGAATTTAAAACTGTCAGCACAAGGTCGCTTCAAAGAAGGTAGGGTCATGCTTTCAAACGAGAGCTCTTGCTTATTTGTCTCACGAGCGAGCTGTAAGTAAGTCAAGCTGATAGTACCAATCTCTTTGACAAAGAAAGCATAGCAGCACGTGATAGCAAGACTTCTTTACTAAAAAGTATATGGGGCTTAGAAAGAAGAGAAAGAGTATCCTTGTGTCTTCACTAGTAGTCTTCTGATTTCTTTTCTTTAGGCCTTGTCAATGCTGCTAAATGGTACTCCATTTGCCTTTGTTATTGACCTTGCTGCACTTGCCTCTCGACGGGAATACCTCAAACTTGACAAATGGCTCACAGATAAAATTCGGGAGCATGGGGTAAAGCAGGATTTTTCTCTTTATTTCTGCACTTTATCAGTGACTAACTTAAGTCACTTTTAACAATTTTATAAGTAGCTTTAAAGTTGTGGAAAGTGTCCATGGTCTGATAGTTCACCATTTTCACTGAACTATAATAGCTTAGTGTGATGCTTTCCACGGTGCAATTGCCAAGTTTGAAATAGTGGCTTGGATGCAGTTTGGGAGTTTAAGATAACATTTTTTCCTCAGGAGCCCTTCATCCAGGCCTGTATGACTTTCTTAAAGAGAAGATGTCCATCTATCCTGGGTGGCCTTGCTCCAGAAAAAGATCAACCCAAAAGTGCTCAGCTTCCTCCAGAAACCTTGGCGACTATGTTGGCGTGTCTGCAAGCTTGTGCTGGGTAAGGATTATATTGCTTACGCTGAACGTGCGGTCTGCTTGCAGCTTATTTGCTGGCACATGGTCACAGCTGGTTTGGAAATTCATGTGGAGGACAGGGTTAATGAGAGTATGTAAGTTTGCATGGATAGATTCAGTATTATGTTTAATTTTGCACTGCAACTTGTGGTGTAGGGTAGGTCACAAGAGCTGGAAAGAGTGTTCTTGTCTTAATAATCAAACAGGTGAGGTGATCTTGGGAGGTGGGGACTGGCTGGTTAGTCAGATCCCGGGTTGTTAATGACTAGATTGTAATTCAGACTAAAAAGAATATAGGCCGTAACTACAGAATGGGACAGCATGTTGGAAAACAGTGACTGTATAAAGGATTTTGTGGTTGTGTGAAGCCAATGCCTCCATGTGTGGTTACTGCCCTAGCAGAAAGGGCTAATGCAATGCTTGCGTGTAAGAGAAAAGTGGTAAGTGGCGATTGTAATGTCATTGAGACTGAAACTAGACACGTGTAACTTCTGTCGTCTTCATTTGAGACCGTCTCAAAGTAGTCAAAGGATGTAAGATATCTCAAGATCTTTTGCAGATCAAATTGTTTAGCTAAAGTCCAGAAGAAAAAAGTGTGGGTCCTAGAGAGCTGCGTTTGTCTGTTAGAGGGAGGGGTAGACAACAGAAAGACTAATGGGAGCTGAAATTGGACAAATCCATTTTTAAATATTGTGTTAATGTTTAGGGAAAATGACTGTTGTAAAATATTTGTGGTGTCACTTCCTAATACTGTCAGATTGAGGTGGTATTTAGCTGCAGCAGTCTTTCGAAGATAATTAGGTGTAGCATAGTGCAACATACGAGCCTGAGAGAGAAAGCTGAAGATGGTGCTGGTTTTGCTGTTAAATTTTGACACCAAAAGAGGCTGATGTGCCTGTGTGCATGTAACTTGATCTCATATTGTGTCCCTTGGCTTAGCCAGTGTTGTCTTGACAGATGAAAGAAACGTCTTCAAAGGATGATTCGTGGCTCTCATGTTGATTCTAAGAAATGAGTGTCAACACAGAATTGTCACAATGGGTATTTGAACTGGAAGGGAATTTGAGGTACCTGTAAAACTTTAGGAGAAAAGTCTCCTGATTTATGCTGGGATCTGTGCAATTGAACTTCAAAATGCTGTTGCAGTATTGTTAGTGAAATATAATGGTGAGGCCCACCCCTTGGACTGAAAAGATGGCTGGTGTTTTTCAACTCAAAGTGCATCTTCTCAGACTACAGTTCACAAATTCACTTGGAATCATTATTTTTGCCTGCTACCGTGTCCAGATTTTAGAAGTTTAATAGTTAACTATAGACTTGACTTGCATCTAATGTCACTGTGTTCTGAATCTTGATGTGTTACCGAGTTTTATTTATTCAATTAGTTCCAAAAGCCACTAGTTCTCTACTGGCACAATTCTCTCAGCTTTTGGTTTCTTTTTATAGCTACTTGTATTCCCTTTTATGCAAGAATGTGACCTACTTGCAGTCATTTTCCATTAGTTATTCTCTTTGAGCTTTAAAAAGAAAATGCCTGGATTTCTTTCATGAAGCAATTGCTTTGATTAGCTTAGGTTTCAGTCACAAATGGAAGCAGGCGTTGTAAAGAGCAGGAGATTAAAATCGCAGTAAATATTAAATACGTCTGGGAGAGTAGTTCCACTTCATTCACTGAAGTCTGCAGTCTCCTAAATCTGTTGATTTAGGAGCCTGCTCTTTAATTAGGCTGTAGTTATTTCTTGTCCCATTTTGTGTCCTGGGAGACACTTTTCTTAGAACATGTAGGGTCCTGGTGGCTGAGACTTTATTTTTGGTGCAACTTGTTTATCGCTGGTGAGCACTGCAGTTGGGGCATTGCGTAGCAATGAGGCTTCAAAAAGAAATAAGTGTTCCTTTTATTACCGAGTGTTTTTAAAATGAAGGCAGGGTGGTTGCAGGTACCACAGGCTGACCGAGTAGGTGATTTGGGTAATGAACTGCTTAGAAGTCCTCCCCTCAAGGAGCTGCAGTGAGTTGAGAGGGGCAGTGGTGCCTCTTCCATGCCATGGTGTCCAGCACAGCCCAAGTGTGTCAACATGGGGAATGGTCATTCCTTCTCAGTCCCTGCCTCAAGAAGGGAAGAGACTTCTGGATACTGTGCCTAGGGGAATGAAAAGGCCTTTCTTTGCTCTGTAAAAATGGGTTTTAAAAAAAAAATAATAATGCAAGAGATGTGAACTTGTTATTCCAGCAAGCTGGAGCTTCCCTGAAGCTGACAGTTTTGTTCCTCTAGAGCTGGCTGACTGTGGTCCCTGGCTCTCCTCCTTACTCGTGTTCCTAAATTCTCCTTCCTGCAGCTCTCCCCTAGTTTTCTTCTGGGAACGGCTCTGATCAGGTTAGATGCCTGAATATATTTTTACATAGAACTTGAAAAGATGAACATGTTCTTTAAGATCCAGTTATCAAATCGCGCACACCTACTTTCTTCTTCATATCATTTGCCTCAAATGCACAGGGTTGGTTGTTTTTTTTCGTGAAAACCTGCAGCTTTGTACTATCTAAAAATATTGTGATGTTTGCATCTTGATACAGCAGTGTGTCTTTTGACATGATAAAGTTACCTTTCAGTCTGTCTAGATGGCAGGCTATAATGTTAGTGGTGTGCTCCAAAGGCACGAATGGCCTAAGTGGTCACTGTAAGTATCAAACTCCAGGGTTGTAAGCCTGTCTTCATTGTGGGCTGTCATATTATCTGCCTACAACAGACTGGAATTTGTTTTTACTAAAGCATGCTATAGTATTTAAGCATAAAGATTGCAAATTTAACTGCAACAAAAAAAAGGGAAAGGCAAAAGATTGAGGGTGGTGACCATGTGTGAACTCAGCTCTTCAGTCCCCTGTCCCCTTCCCTGCTTAGCTGCAGTGCTGTATGATCTTGGGATGCCTCCTGCATCAGGGAAAACTGTGCTGCCTGTTAGTTGGTCATACATACATTTAAATTTCTGAGACTGTGGCATTGGAGTGTAGGCAAATACATATTGTAGATACTGAGCCTACCGTGTGCTGTGCTCAGAGCTCTGTCTTCAGGTCTGGCTGCATTTTCTCAGACAGAAACTCCTTTGGGGTGGTGGTTTTTTTTTTTTGAAAGTAGGTTTCTGATAGCTTTTTGATACATGCTCCCCAAGCCCCTTGCTTTTAAAGGAATCGACTTGCAAAGCAGTTAATAAAATGTTTGTTGCCATGTATGAAGACGTGCGCAACTATGGTATTTCTCCACATTCCCCTTTATGTTTCGGGTGAGCTTTTACCCACACTACAGGGTGGATCACGGGCTTTGGAGAACAACTTGAAGCCCCTAACTCGGTTTAGTCTGTAATAGGATACTTACCAAAGCTGAAGGCTGACCTGTGCTTTGTTTTCCTGCCGTAATTGTCAGGATGGTTTCTCTCTCCTCTTGTTCCAACAGCTGTGTGTTAAAAGCTTGTGAAAATTCAATTAAAAGGAGGAATCCCCAGACAAGGTTAACAAAGCTGTGTTTGGTGTAGTTGCACCATTACAGGAAGGAGTCTGCTGCTTTAGCTGTCCTCACTGAAGAGGTAGAATTAAAGTTCAGGAAAGCTGTAAATAATTGGCTGTATTTTCCAAAAGGAAAATGTTAGTGTTGTGTTAGTATGTTTGTGGTTAGGTACGTCAGCAGTAGAGCTGGCTTTCCTTCCAGTTTGGGAACCTGGCAGTCAGACGTGGAATACTTTGGAAAGAGGTACCGACTGCTCTTAATTGTGCAATGACTTCATGCCTAAGCTTGAGTTTTCTCTTGGCTTTTTCCTGTCTCTGTTTTGGTTTAATGTTAGTGCATGAAGCATGTCTTTCAGTTTATAGACAGATGAATTTTAGTGAATCAGGTGGTGGTATTTACCACTCATCCTTTTTAGTCTTGGAGTGTGTAGTCATGTAGTCATCAAGCTTTAGTCATGTTGTAACTCCTCTTTTGGAGAGACTTTGTGTGTAACGAGATTCGGAATGGGAATAATCATGAATGGTTAAGTCTGGGGACAGGATGGAGCCTCGAAGTGGATTTGAACAAGGAATCATAGCACCAGTTATTGTGTGTGTTAATTCATGAGGCTGAGCTGTATATAGTCTGTGATGTGGACAACAGCAGACAAAGACTGTTGTAGATAGTCTGCTTTTCCGAGGACTGCTGGAGCCACGTAGGTATATTTTGCAGCTTTCTGTAAGTCATTACTTGCAGGGGTAACTGCAAAGCAGTATTTGGATTATTGAAAACAAAGGAATAATCTATTGGAGATAAATTTTTAGATCTGCAGTTTAAAATTTTCTGTTTAAATGTAGTAGTTTCCCTTGGGACATGCTCTCTAATGCAAGTTTTGCAAATAACAAAATGTAGCTTTTCCTGGGGTTGTTTTGCAACTTGTATTTGTGAAGCGTGGCCCCAATTTCTGCAGGAAAACCAAATAGTTTAGGGGCCTTAGTTTCACGAACGATTATGTGGTTCACTATCCTACTTCTCTGTTCTAGGAGCGTTTCTCAGGAGCTGTCGGAGACGATCCTCACCATGGTGGCTAACTGCAGTAACGTCATGAACAAGGCGAGACAGCCGCCACCTGGAGTCATGCCAAAAGGCCGCCCGCCCAGTGCTAGCAGCTTGGATGCCATCTCTCCTGTACAGGTAGACAGATAACGCACCGCGTTTTATTTAGAAGGTGGTGTTGATTTAGTGTTAGTTCTGCTGCGCTATTTGAGCTCTTGCAGCAGGACTAAGTAAGACATCATCTGGCTCCCGTAGTTCTATGCTTGCATGTCTAGATAACTTGCTTGTAACTACAGAATAATGCCTGAGGGCTGTAGTTCAGAACTGTCTGTCACTTCACAAATGTCTGTAAGAAGTAACTGAAGTATAGCAGGATGGGAGCACTGAAGAGGGATAGAGATTTTATTTATTTTAAAATAACTGAGGATTTCTTTTAAAGTGCTAAAATTTACTAAGACTTTTGAGAATTAAGCACTGCCTTTGAACCTGATGTGTCTTGTTTGTAGCTTCACGGGCCAAGCAACAGTGCTAGAGCGTAAGGACTTGTTATAACTGGGGCTCTTCAGCTCTCAACTGAACTGCTCTTTTAAAAACAAGGTACATTTAAGTTACTCCCTGCCACTCATCATCCCTTCCTCCTCTGGGAGCAACACATTACAGACAGGTTTTGCTTCTAGCAATTACATTCAATGGCAGATTTTAAAGTGGTGACAAGTTTTTCACGTGAAATAGTGGCAATTCAGCATTTAAGAATGCCTGAAGCATCGGTAGATTACGTAAGCTAAATAGAGAGCAGTTTCCTTGTAAATTGTTGCTTTATTGAAGTTGCTCGTCAGATGTTCCAAATATCTTGGCAACCTGCTGCAAATAACTGATGTGAACAAGTAGAGCAGCAGATGTTAGTCTGTAGTCATGCTGTCTTTTGGGTAGATAACGCAGGTTTCTGCTGTTCCTAGTCAGGAACTCTTCACTTATTGCTTTGTCGGCTGGTATTGTGCCTTCCCTCCTACTCATCACCCAGGTCTTAATGCTTTTTATTGAAGACTGCATTCAGGTATTTAGCTGTGAAAAGTGGGCATAATGGGATCCTTCAGACACTCAAAAATACTCTAAGCTTGATATGAAATAGCCTTAATAAAGTCTTGGGGTGAGGTCTGAGGTCACAAACCGCAGAGCATAAACTGCTCTAGTATAAAAATGTACGTGCTACTGCTTATAAGCATTTACTGTCGTGTTACACTTAAGCTGATTGTTCCACAGTCTCTACTTTTCTGTAAAGCCTCTGATAGAGTAGGATTTTATGAGATTGTAGAAGAAAAAGTGAAATCTCATTCTGTAGACAAACTAATATTTCGGGGTTATCTGGATGACGTCAGAATTTAAAGTAACAATGCAGAAAAGCTCTTGTCAGGAACGTTTTGATACATAGATGTCTTTATACAAAACCTGCCAAAAGTCAGCTTGATTGTGGTTTATGGATGTCTGTGTATAATCTTCCTCTCTTCATTCAGATCGACTCGCTTGCGGGAATGGCATCTCTTAGTTTAGGTGGCTCAGCTGCTCCTCATACCCAGAGCATGCAAGGCTTCCCTCCAAACCTGGGCTCCGCGTTCAGTACTCCTCAGTCACCAGCAAAAGCGTTCCCACCTCTTTCCACCCAAAATCAGACAACAGGTTTCAGTGGCATCGGCGGACTCTCTTCGCAGCTTCCAGGTACTGCTATCTGGGTGGGGTGGTTTGTATTTTTGACATATCAGAGCGAAGGCACTGTTACTGCCATGGTTGGAAATACCGGACAAACAGCTGTGTCACGTGGGAGGGAATTACACCGTCCTCGCTCCTAGGTCACTGCTGAAACAGCGCTTCAGAGTCTTGCAGCTGCAATAGGTGAAAAGTTTGAGAGTCAAGAGGGTGAGTGGTTTGATAGATTTTTAGGTTGGGACAGAGAGGAAGAATTGGTTGAGATAAAACTGCTTGACTTGATGTTAGACAGTTATGAGGCTATGTAGCTTGGAAATGACAAGTGCTGAGATTGATAAGTGCATACTGGGAAGAGTGCAACTGAGATGACCAGTCGTTTGCTTTTCAGTAGGTGGTCTTACTACGGGTTTGCTTTTCAGTAGGTGGTCTTACTACGGGTAGCCTGACTGGCATAGGAACCGGAGCCCTGGGCCTTCCTGCGGTGAACAATGACCCATTCGTGCAAAGGAAGCTGAGCACATCTGGACTGAACCAGCCTACATTCCAGCAGAGTAAGATGAAACCTTGTAAGTGGTAGTGTTGTCTGTGGCTGTGAAGTGTGACTGTGGTCTGCAGTTAATCTGCGTTTCCTTCAGGGGAGGCTTGGATCTCTAGGTGGTAAATGTTAGAAATGTGGCTCTAGTATGATGCCATTACTCTCAAAAAGGCCCTTCTAAGCTTCTATACTAAAAGCTTGCTAAGTAGCCCGGGGGGGATTAAAAAAAAAGCTGTTAGCATAAAAATGTTATGGATTTGCATGAGCAGTATGTTTGTGTCTTTTTTTTTGTTCTGTGTTTTGAACAAAAGCGTTTTCCTGCCCTTTACAGAGTCATATGCATCTGGTGAGAGGGTGGGTTTTGCTTTCTTTGTAACCAGGTTAAGAAAACTACCTGGGTGAGGTCCTGTTGCAGCAGAGAACTTGAGGGGTGAAGCAGTAAATTAGACTGCAACACTGGATACCAATAAGACTGACAAAAGTTGGTGGGAAGGTGGTTTGTGGAAGGAATGATTTGGTTCCTAACACTGAGCCATTATCCTTAACTCGTTTATGCCTCTGAAGTGTGCTCACAATGAAATGTTTAAGCAATCAAATGTTGCCTTTAGGAAGCATAGCTAAACCTTCCACATTGCCGTTATTATAGGTGTCTCCTTTGATAGCTCCTCCATAACAGCAAAATTACCAGTCTCTACAGGTGTACAGTGGAGGTGGCTGTTGTGACCATTGGTGTATATTTTTGGGCTTGAGCATTCAGTATAAACTCACTTGAAGCTCACTGGCTGGCCTGGAAGTCTGTGTGAAAGTTTGTCTGCATGTTAGTGTTGTGTAGCATGCTTTATTCCAGTCTGTCTTGCATTCATTTAGTTTAGGTGTCAGTTGAGGTTAGTTTGGGATGCAGTGGGTTCTAGGACTACAACAATATGAAGTTAACTCTGTCTTAGGATTCAGTTCTTTTGCATAAATATAACAGATTGAAAAGACTTCTAAATTAGAGTTGCTGTCTACTGGAAAGGTTACATATCCTGCTTTTTAGGAGAGCTAGCAGGTTCTGTCTAGTTTGGAAGAGTTGAAAAGGACTAGATAAAATCCTGACTGCCTGAAGTTGTTCTGAGCATGATACCTGTTCCCTTTTTTAACAGCTGACTTATCTCAGGTGTGGCCCGAGGCTAATCAGCACTTTAGCAAAGAAATAGATGATGAGGCAAACAGCTACTTCCAGCGCATTTACAACCATCCGCCGCATCCGACCATGTCTGTAGATGAGGTGAGTTCCCTTCTGTAGCAGTAATTATTCCTTTGTGTATTAGTTCTAGTGGAAGATAATAAAAGGCTAGTGGTCGATGCTTGCAGCATTGCTTTTTTGCTTGGTTGAAATGGTATATTTCTAAGACAGCATGCTTTCACTGTAAACTTGCAGTTCGGCTTTGACTTCTGTGAAGACTTTAGATGTCTAATTAACACTCCTAAAATGATGCTAAGCGGGAAGAGTTTAATGTGGAGTGGAAGCTGACATGTTCAAAATAAGTGTGCCTTTAAACATCTGTGTAAATTATATTAATCTTGAATATATTTGTTTTTAAAGTATCTAAAAATGACTACAACTTTGAAATATATCAAGGTGTCTTAAGCTCTACCTTCTGAGCTTTGATAATTATTTTGGTTAGTCTCTATGAGAGTAATTATCGCTGATGTACTTGCTCTTTGAAGTACTTCAAATTTCCTTTAATGTATTTGTGTAGTTATAAATTATGGAAGACACCGAACATTAATTTTCATTTTTCTAATTTGAAGCAATGGAGTAGGCGGTCACGAAGTTTTATGGGAAGACAGTTACTTAAAAGCAAGGGGAGAAAACTAAAGTCTGAAGAGGAAGCTCGTTGTAGTGACGTGGTGCCTACTCGCTAAAATGAGGTTTTATTGAAGCAGTTATTTTGCAGTCTAGCTTCTGCTAGTGCTATTTACCTTAGTAGGTGCAAACGTTCTTGAAACCTGAAGATGCAGAAGGGCTGAAATAAAGCAAATGTGTTGGTAACAACCTCCCATTTCTTTGCAGGTCTTGGAAATGCTGCAGAGGTTTAAGGACTCCAACATTAAACGGGAACGAGAAGTGTTTAACTGTATGCTGAGGAACTTGTTTGAGGAATACCGTTTCTTTCCCCAGTACCCAGATAAAGAGCTGCACATAACAGCCTGCCTCTTTGGTGGGATAATAGAGAAAGGACTGGTTACTTATATGGCATTGGGCCTCGCCCTGCGCTATGTTCTTGAAGCCTTACGAAAGCCTTTTGCATCCAAAATGTACTATTTTGGTATTGCTGCACTAGATAGATTTAAAAATAGGTGAGTGTGGTTTTTGGTAATACTTATAATGCTACATGTAATGTCTTGCTAACATTGAACCTGCCTTAATTATGCAGCACAAGATTGCTTATATGTGTTTGAATCTTACACATCCCAACTTTCAGTATCACTTTAAAGACAGGCTGAGCTGAAACAAAATGTGCTAGTTAAAGGGTGACTTTAAAAAAAAAAATCAAAATGTTCAGTGTGGTACCTGCATAATTGTGGGACAAACAGATGCTGAAACTACTTAGGGATATACTTTATAAAAATAATTCAGTGAATAATTCAGTCAGCTTGTTAGAAATGGGGTGAATGTAATCATGCTTTACAGATGCCTAGTAATGGAGTGCTATTTGCACAATTCATTACTGGAAGACTGGCTAGGAACTAAGCTCTAGGACTTTGGTTTGACATGAAAATCTCAAGTATGGCAAAAAGTATTTAAAAAAAAAAAGCTTTCTCAAAGCTTTTAATGGATTGCAGATAGAGGAAGCTCTCAAAGCAGGCTGCCATAGTAGGCAGGATTGTACACCCATGGGAAAAATCTCCATTCTGGAAGAAGATACTTGAACTTGACAGGTATTAGAAAGCTTCCTGGAATTATTTAATGACTAGAAATGTGTGGGCTTGGAGTGTGGACTCATAAGCAAGGACCACATTATCTTCTGTCCTTAACTCTCCTTTTATAGTTCATCTGCCCTGCAGTGTTTCATCTGTAATAAAAGCTGTTCCTTGCAGCGTTCATGGATGGATATTGTGTGGTGGAGTTAGCTGAAGGAAATGAAGATGCTTACAGCTGACATACTTAAGACTTAGCCACCATCGTACTCCTCTTAACCGTTTTAATTGGGACTTAAAGATTTCACTCTCAATGAGAAGTACCAGGGTCTAGCATTCATAAGTAGAACTATAATAATTAGTGTGCATAGGTGAGGCTTCTGTCTCGGGTGTTAGGGGTGCTCTGGTTTGCTGTTTAAAATGCACTGAGCCAGACTAGAAATTACTTATCCAATACTCTTATTGCAAACACTGAATATAAATGCAATTGTGTGCTCAGTCAGAAGTATCAAGATGTAGGATAAGATGCCTTGGTGTGAATAAACCTTGTGTTTTGCTGTTAAATGAATTCCTTTCAAATGGTTTTTGCAACAAAAAGTGCTTTGTAGAAAATGCTTTGTTTATAGCACAGCTGCTTTAAGCAGTCCAGAAATAATTCTGTGATGCAGTATAGGAATGACATCCCAGTGTTATATTTATATTTCTCTGTAATGCTGGTTTTGATCTGGGCTTCTGTTTCTGACTAATGCGTATTTTGTCTGACAGATTGAAGGACTATCCCCAGTATTGTCAGCACTTGGCTTCTATTAGTCACTTTATACAGTTCCCGCATCATTTGCAGGAGGTGAGTGTGTTCATATTAGCACACTAGCTTTCTATGATTTTAAATTCTATTGAGCAAATTCCTGTTTTCCTTTGGACAAATAGTCTGAGCTGTCACAATTTAGATAGTGTACATCCACAGAATCAAGTGCCTTGCCTTAAAGCTTTTGCCATGGGATGGGGTGGACAGGTCACAGTGGTTATCTGGTACCTCTTCTCTTTCTGTAAATCTGTTTGGGTTGCTTATCTTGAAATAACTGCCTGAATATAACTGCGTGATCAACCAGTGCACGTGGGCCATGCCCGAAGGGTTTAAAAGCCTTCAGTGGATTCACATTCCAGTCCCTTAAGGGTTTGGAGTTTTCTTCTAAAATAGGCTACGTTCAACTGGGTTTATACAGTTTCATACTCAGATAATCCAGATAAAGGTGAGAAAAATTTCATTCCTGAAGGTCTGATCAGAGTAATGGAAATATCCTGTAGTCAAAGATGTAAAAGCAGTTTCGATCACATGGTGCCTCCGAGGTGCTTTCACTGGTAGAAGTACAGAAAAGCTAATCCCTGTGCTAGAGCTTGAGAGCATAATCCTAAATAAGGAAAAATGTTCAGCTCTAACATTAAGATAGAGATGCCATCTACCCAAAGCTGCCAAGTCCAACAGCAGTCTCCAGTTCAGTAACAGGTTTCAGACCTTATCTCTTAAATGACAGCGCGTTGTCTGATGTTACAAATTTCTGGGTAAATGTATTACAGTGGGGAAGAAACATATTTTCTACTGTGGAGCTACTTTAGAGGATGTAATGTCTTAAAGTTGGCCATTTCAGAACTGTGGTTTTGCTTATTAAATGTGAACTTCAGGCTTTACTGTTTCTGTGTAGCGGTAGGAGTCCTTGGGGAGGACTTCTTACCTGCCTTGTAGCCAATTTCTTGATACTCACACATTTCTCTTAGGCTCCTTCCCCTCTTTTGCACTACTGTCCCAGGCCTGCAGGGGTGGGGGTTTTTGGCTAGTGCTCTGTAAAATTTTACAGGTGTCAAGTCTCTTGATGCTTGGCATCAACCTGGTGAGGTCAGAGATAGAGCTTGAGGCTCCTCTCCAGTAAGAAAGGAAGTAAATAGCGATAAGATGTGCTTTATAAGGGTATATAATTGCAGTTTGCAGATTCCCTTAACGGCATTAGTGTCAAGTGTTTTAAAGATGGTTGGCAAACCTTTATACTGCTCACGCTAGAACTCAGCCCGTAGCTCTGTTGCTGTGTGTGAACTTCTGTATGTGCTTATCCCCCCTGTTTTAGTACATAGAATATGGACAGCAATCCCGAGATCCTCCTGTGAAGATGCAGGGTTCAATCACCACCCCTGGAAGTATTGCACTTGCCCAGGCTCAGGCCCAGGCCCAAGTTCCAGCAAAAGCTCCTCTTGCTGGCCAAGTCAGCACTATAGTAACCACCTCAACCACCACCACTGTTGCAAAAACCATTACAATCACCCGACCAACTGGAGTCAGCTTCAAGAAAGACGTGCCGGTAAGTGCTCTGTCACTGCAGTGCCCTCTCTGGAGAAGCAAAGTTGCAGGTCTGGATTGAGTACATAGAGCCAAAATCAGATTTAATTTCTGTACTACAGGTTCTCAAACTGTGATCTGTGTTTTATATCTAAAGCATATAATCTTTTAAAATACGACCAACACTTTTGTAGAGAGAAGGCATTTTTGCTCATGAAGCTATAGAATTGCTATGGTGTCGAGTAGAAGGGTGTTTATTGAGGCTTTAATTATCAAGACAATTACAGAACCATTGTTTCTGTTAATGACTTGCAATAAGACTCTTGAAATAGTTGGCAGCTGCTACTCTGCTTGGGGCTTGAGAACGCTTGCTGCACACTAAATCACGTTTGACCTGGCAGTTCTGACTGCATTACGTTTTTCAAATCTTTAGTCAAAGTTATTGAATCTCGTCAGAGTTGTTAGAGGGTTGGCAGATTGATGGTATTGGCTGTTCCATAGAAGGTGTTGGGGCACGCTTGGTCCCATGTGTACGGTGAGGATGTGTAGAGCTGTTACTGTGCGATAACTGATGCACTGGAAAGTCAAGCCTGTCTTGCTTCCTGGTACTGTCTTTGTATAGCTCTCTTAAAAGAAGCATCTCAAATTAAAGGAGGTGAGAGTCAAAGGGAGCTGGAAGTTCCCAGTTTACAGTACAGCTATCAGTGTCTTTCACACCTGATGAAGTCATGTAGATGGCTGTTATTTTGAGGTGTTTATATTGCCCAATTTTAAACTCGAAGTCACAATTGATATTTAAAACTGTATCTCCTTCCCCCTTAATTGCAGTGTACCAGGTGCTAAAGCCCTTGGCTTTAGACCTGCAGCTGTAGGGACACGGGTCACATTCTATTGCCTTCCACTTGGCATGCTTTCTCACAAGAGAAGCTCTGGGATTTCTCCTTCCCAAGGCGGCACTGAAGTGCTCCTGGAGACTCACTACTGTACAAAGTACTGCTCTCTACTACTGTGATTTTCTCTGGGCTGACAGTGTACGCAGGCTGTTACCCTAATGGGTGCCATTGCAGTGGCACCTATTACACATGAATGCAAATGCTGAAAGTTTTTTGTTACAGCAGCGTTCTTCTGGGTATTGATCATCGTTTGTAGGGTAAAAAGATGACTTAGGCTTCATTAGAGCGCTGCTGAAAATGAATCTGAGACAGTAGATGTCACCTGAAAAAGCTCAATTCCTTTTTGCTTGACAGAACAGAGCAAAAGTGTCTTTTGATGTTGCCTCTAGGTATTGTCTAGTCTTAACTTATGGTTTTCCTTCCAGCCTTCCATTAATACTACCAACATTGATACGCTGTTAGTAGCAACAGATCAAACTGAGAGAATTGTGGAACCTCCAGAGAATGTCCAGGAAAAAATTGCTTTCATCTTCAATAATCTGTCTCAGTCAAATATGACACAGAAGGCAAGTATGGAAGAATGCTAGTAAAATTCATTTTTTGTGTATTCCTGGAAATTCATTCTAAACTTGGGGGGGGTGGGGTGATGTTTCTAGAAAAATTCCAACTTGTAAAAATTTGGGGGGAACACACTGTAAAGAAATAGTAGTTTCCAACACTTTCTGCTTGAACCTCTCTGGGGTTACAGTTTTTCAGGGAGAGATGGATGAAAGATAATCTTGCTTTCTCCTACAAGTTTCTTTGTTTCCGTATAGCCAGATCCTTTGTGCTAAAGTATGTCTGTAATGCTTTGTTTTCGGGAAAGTGCTTCTAGGAGGTGCCTTGAATAATTGCTGGATAGTCCTTTCTGATGTTTTTTAATTTGAAAGGACCGAAAAATACTAACACAGGTTTCTGAATAACTTTAATACCAGTTCGAAGAAACGCTCACATCATAAATGGGCTGGGTGCTGTTGGATATTGCAAGGTTAAGCTGATGGATGCTTGTATTTCAAGCTGAAATTCCAGGATTTTTTTCTGAACTAGTAGAAATCTCCAGTATTGCTGCCACCTGTGCTAGCTGTCTTGCAGACAGATGATTTAACGTAAGGTGCTGACACTTATTTTGCAGTTATCTGGCAAAAAGCTGAGAAGTGGGGGAGAAATAAACTATTATGCCTTGCTGATTTTATGATTAAGTCCTTACTGGTTGACCAGTTCTTTAGATAGCAAGACACTGATTTCAAAGCTTTTTTTTTTTTTAAAAAAGTGAAGAACCTTAGTGTTAAAAGCAATTGACTGAACATGACTGTGTTGGTCAGAGCTGACCCCAGAAGTTTGTGGTCACCTTCTCATGTCTTCTGTGGTGTGCTTTTTCCTCTGCTATGGAGACAGGTTGAAGAATTGAAGGAAACAGTGAAAGAAGAGTTCATGCCTTGGGTATCACAGTATCTTGTGATGAAGAGAGTCAGTATTGAGCCTAATTTTCACAGCCTATATTCAAACTTCCTTGACACACTTAAGAATCCGGAGTTTAATAAAATGGTTCTGAATGAAACCTACAGAAATATCAAGGTGAGTTGTGCAAGTTAATACTAATAATACTAAGGTAGATTTAAACTACTTAGGTATATATACTATACTATATATATACACTTAGGTAGATTTAAACATTCAAAAGTGTGCTGTTCTCAGGCTGTTTGCTTACGATGTTGGTGGTCTTCAAATACGGAATATCATTCAAAAATCTACTTGCTAGCTTACAATTGAATTAGCAGGTTACCTCTGTGAATACTAGGATTCTTCTGTTCTCAGTCAGGAATGTACAGAAAGACTTAATTCGAATTGAATAATGAGAAGGCAAATCTGCATTTGAATGCCATTATGTAGGTGGACTCTAAATTTGTTTGAGGCTTGCAAATTATAACCATGGGGAAAATTGCTTATAGTCTAGTTCTTTTGTGCGGGGAAGGTATAAAGATAAGAAAACCACACTCTTTGCTGTTTTGGTCAAAGAAGAATAAAGGGGAAGGGGAGGGTTTAGAAAGTGGGGGTGTAACAACCAAAATTTACTAGAGGGCTAAGATAATGTGAAGGGGGGGAGGAGGAGGAAGAAGCCCAGAAGAGATGAGCAGATGAGACAAGTTTGTCAAGCACTATTTTTAAACCTGTTGGTGGAATTTCCTGACTGCCATGGGTTACGCTGTAGTGCAAAAGAATCTCCTGGCTCTTTAGAGCATAGCTGACCTTGCTCTGTTCAGCTGATGCTCCTCCGAAGCTAAGGAACAGAACTAACGGCAGGACGCTTGTGACATGATTCAGGTCTTGAAATGAGAGTTAAACAGTTGCCCAAGAAATGCAAAATGTAGCTTTCAGCTCTGTGATGAGGCATTAAGAGGAAGCATTGCCTTCACAAGTTGTACTTTACGAAGTGAGTAGTCGTAACAGTCTTGACAGAGTAAATGGTCAGGTCTGGAAAAATGTAATCCTCTTTTTTTGTTCCTCTTGAAGGAATTTTGAAATTGTTCCAGGGCAGATTTACGGGATACTGCCTTGAAGTGAAGGCTGCTCTTGAGTAGCTCTGTAATGTGACTGATGCTTAGAACTTGATGTTCTAAAACTTTACATCTTAAGTCAGATCAGCTGTTGAATTTGGTTTTGAGTCGGATTATCTTCCAGTTGTTGCTCGAGTTGCTTTTGTTTTTCATTAGGTGCTACTGACATCAGATAAAGCTGCAGCCAACTTCTCGGACCGTTCCTTGTTAAAGAACCTTGGTCACTGGCTGGGAATGATTACGCTGGCTAAAAATAAGCCCATCTTGCACACGGTGAGCTTCTGTCTTTACAGATTTGTTTGGCCTGAATTGGTATGCTGTTACTCAGTAGCACAGGCTATTTGGGAAATTGTATCACTTTACTGTGCCTCTTTTTTTTTGTCTGCTAAGTAAAAAGTAGGATTCCAGAGTTGATCATTTAAGACTTTGAAATATTTTTTAGATCAGAAAAGTTAGTAGTTAATTACTTTATTTTGTCAAGAATTTAATCCCATGTAAAAATGTATATCTGTAAAGTCTTTGTTCAAAAGGAACTGCTGCTTAGCAGTGTGTAAAATTCAAGGACTGTCTTGACTCAACCTTCCCAATACGTTTTATAAGGAAATAGCATGTAAGTGGAATTTTTGCAGTGCGCTTGTTTGTTTTCTCCACCCTCTTCCCCTTTTCAGTTGTTGACGGTGTTTTGCAGGATTTGGATGTGAAATCGCTACTACTGGAAGCATACGTTAAGGGACAGCAGGAATTGCTTTACGTAGTGCCATTTGTTGCCAAAGTCTTAGAATCCAGCGTCAGGAGCGTGGTAAGTGACTTTGTGCTGACAGAGTTATTGCTCAAGTGGCAAAGTAAGATTTTTAGAAAGTAATCAGCTTTTTTTTTTTTCCCCAAAGTGAAAACTGATTGAATTTCACGGAGAGAAAGAAAAAGGATGTTAATGCTTAAAGTGAAGGAGTTCTGTTTTGAGGGAAAGTACACGGCCATTGCATTTTTGGAGTCTAAATAGATGGTGTTAGCTGAACTTGCTGTGGTATCCCTGAACAGAACTCTATTGAGAAATGGGAAGGATGCCATTGAAGAAGTTCTAGGATTTATTTACTCTTTGATTTTATTTCTTTTAATTCCCCCTGCCCACCTTTGACCCTGATCAGCTGTTGTCAGTTCTCAGTTCTGTTCAACATAAACTGACCCTTCAGAAGGGCCAAATCATTGTGTTTCCAGTTTAATGTTTAACTAGCATCCTAATCCAGTTCCAGTCAAACAGAATACTAAATTCAGCCCTAATTGCAGCTGTACAAACTTCCAGGGCTGTATGCACACATAGCTGTTCCAGTGATAAGTTACCCAAATGATTCAAGAAGTTGGTTTAATACTGCTCTCCTCTTTCTCTTGTAGGTCTTCAGGCCTCCAAACCCGTGGACGATGGCCATTATGAATGTTTTAGCTGAGCTACATCAAGAACATGATCTAAAAGTAAACTTCTGTTTTTCTTTTCTATACCTACTGAGTGTGAGGTTTTCTTGACATACCAGTCAAGAAGGATGTTGTGGAGGACCAAATTTTGCTTCTCGCTGCTTTAGCGTGGGGAGAATTGGGCATTGCTTAATTTGGTAGAACTTGGATGAGACTCTTCTGCTGTGAGGTCAGCATGCAAGATGTTTGTCTAATCCTCAGTCACTATTAAAGTCTCTACAATGCATGGGGTTAGAATGGGAAACCTGGGAGCCGAGTGCCCCAGTAAACGTTTCGGGTATTTTCCATGTGACATAACCTAAACTAGAATTGTTGTGCAGTTGAATCTGAAGTTTGAGATTGAGGTGCTCTGCAAGAATCTTGCACTAGACATCAATGAGCTGAAACCTGGAAGTCTCCTGAAAGATAAGGATCGTCTGAAAAATCTGGATGAGCAGCTGTCTGCTCCAAAGAAGGATGTGAAGCAACCAGAAGAACTACCACCCATCACAACTACTAGTGAGTACATTTCAAATAGAACCCAGAACCAACTATACAAGTTTTAATAAGACAGGTCGTGCTATTGCAAAGAGGAATGTGAAGCTATATACCCTACTGTAACATGGCTGAATGCTTGGGAGCACACGAGATGGGAAGGGAATGGAATGGAAGCCATCCTGAGGACTAACTCTCCGTGTGTTGTATGTAGCTGCTCCTTAGAAGGGAGTGAGGCAGGATGACCTATTAAGACATCAGGGGGTAAACTGGGTCTTAACAAAAAGCTCTGTTAAAATATGCTGAAGCCAGTTTGGTACTAATCATTGGGAAATGGAGAATAAAAATTGCTTGATTAGTTTAGGAGGCTTCACGATCAAACTTTTGTTTCTTGGTCATGTGCTGGTTTAAATTAGAATTATATTCTTCCATTATAAGCACTTGCTTTTCAGTCATGGTTCAATACAAGCATCCTTGTGTTCTACAGCTGCTTCTACAACTCCAGCTACCAGCACCACTTGTACAGCCACGGTTCCTCCACAGCCCCAGTACAGTTACCACGACATCAACGTCTATTCTTTGGGAGGGTTGGCTCCACATATTACCTTAAATCCAACGGTAAGTTTTAGAGCTGAATTGGTTTGCTAAAAGAATTCTTGCCAACAGTGTTGCCATAGATCTCAGCTGCTGGGAGCAGCATTTTGTAAGTTGAAGCTATTGGAGAGTCACTTCTCAAAAGTAATGGGGAGGGTGAGCGCTAAGGAGTAGTCAAATGGAGAACTTTAAGGGTGGTTAGTGATTAGCTAACAAAATTTCTCATGGTCAAGTCATCTGTTGCTGTGAAATTTACATTAGTATCCAATTTATTTCTGGCAATAAGTGTCAGTTGGGGTAGTTGCTATCAGGACTTAAGCTTAAAAAGAGCTTCTGTGTTCCTTAAGAGCAACTTAGCTCTTGAGTTACCCTTTGCATTGTGCTCAGTTGCAACTTTGGAAGAAAAATGGTCATATGTCACAGTTTCAGAATCATCAAACTCTGTAGTAGCTGCTTGTGGAACACAGGAGTGCTGCACCATAGACAAGCTGTGACAGTAAACTTAAAATTTGTTCAGAAAATGTGAATGTCTAGGGTAGATGGGATTCCAGTTTACTTTATTCTCACTTAACTTCCCAAATCTTCCTCCAGATTCCGCTGTTTCAAGCCCACCCGCAGCTGAAGCAGTGTGTGCGGCAGGCGATCGAGCGAGCAGTGCAAGAGCTTGTCCATCCGGTGGTCGATCGGTCCATTAAGATTGCCATGACTACTTGTGAGCAGATAGTCAGGAAGGACTTTGCACTGGATTCAGAGGAGTCACGAATGCGTGTGGCCGCGCACCACATGATGCGGAACCTGACTGCTGGGATGGCCATGATTACCTGCAGGGAACCTCTGCTGATGAGCATAGCTACCAACTTGAAAAATAGTTTTGCTACTGCACTGAGGGTAAGAGTCGCGTCATCTGAAGCTTATTTCCAGCTTGCAGGACTGTAGGCATCCAGCATTAGCAGATCAGTTCTCCACACTGTAGGCTTGCTGATTAATTACATGGCATAACTAGTGTGGACGTGAATTTAGTGGACAAGTGTCTCGACTCTTGTGGAGTTATAGTGGAAAAAACTGTGCTGAAATTACAGCTCATGACAAATGGTCTTAAGCCTGTAAGGTGGATATTACTATATTGCAGACAAAATTCCTGACTACTTTTTTATTTTGCCTCAGCGTTCTCCCCAGTTTGATCGCATCGCAGAAGCCTTGAAGTGCTTATCTTTCTGTAGGTTTTGGGGTAGGAAACGTAGAGTGGGGAGAACAGAATTGATTCTGGGACTTTCTGGTGATGTCTTCGATTGTGTCAGGAAGCATGTATGTTTCAGGCAGATTTTATCTACTTGTGCTGTTAGCAGATAGGTAGCTTAGATTTTTGCGCACAGCTTGTTAATTCATTGGGGTTTTTAGAGGGTATTTTCATGTCTCTTCATGAACAAAATTTCAGCTAAGCGCTAGCTTCCCCTTGGCTAAATGGAACATAGTTTGTGAACTGCTGGCCAGAATAGCAACTGCTGCCCAGAAAACTTGCTGTACTTGCCATCAGTGTCAGCAACAGACACAAGAGCATAAGGATCTTGGAAAGGTCAAGACGTTGCTGTCCTTTAAGGGATTAAAACAATTACAAAGGACTGCCTACCTCTTGCTTAAGGGCATGTCACTATTTCCCATCTGTCAGGAAGTGACAGTGCAGAGGCCCTTTTGCAATGGGGTTGCTCCCTTGCCTGGTCTGAAGGGAGCACAAAGCATTAGGAAGAATTGCATCTGCAGGTATGGGATGGATAGTCCATGGTGTAACTCGCAGGACTCAAAACACTGCTGACGACAGAACTTCAAGTAATTGATTGCTGAGATGAAGAGCAGGAGAAGCATACAAATGAATCTTGCTCATCCATCTTAAATACAAGAATGGGAGTAGACAGTTTTAATATTGCTTTGTTAATGTGTGAGCTGAGACAGTGACTGCTGTTTGCAGCTGTGCTGACAGTTTTGGTGTCAAGCTAGTGACCGTAAGAGAAAGCACTGTTGTCCTCTGGGTAAGCGGGGCACAAGTATTTCTCTGGTCTTGCTATGTTTCATCGGATGTGACTACCCATCAGGTAGGGAGAGAGTTGGAGAAATGCTGATTATCTTTTGGGTAGCACAAGAAGGTTGAGATGTGACACCTGAGTTTTGGAGGCAGGGTGAACACAGACTGGTGTTAGAGCTGGGCATATCTACCAGGTACGATGTGCCACTGAAGAACGTGCGTAAGCAAAAGTAATTCAAGTTCTGTGGAAGACTGTGCTGTTGTGTATTGTAGTGTTTGCAAAATACTACATTTTCATAGCGTTTATGACATAGTAGTCAAGGGTTATTTTAATCCCTGAAGACGTATGGCATTGATAAAGGACCAGTTGAAGTCTAAGGAAGTTTTCTTAAGGGGCAATTATAGAAAACATTGTGTTGCAGAAAAAGTGCCCTACAAGACATCGAAAAATTCACATCTGGCTTATTGTATGAAGTGGGTTAACGAGTAAGAATTTCTTTCATTTGAAAGAAGCGGTGTAGTTTTCAGGTATCAATGAAATAGGGGTAGATCTTAATGGACAAGGAAATCCAAGTAGATTGGACTGTTTGCATGTATATGTGTATTCCATTTCCAGTGGGAGTTGCTGCTTTGCACCCTGGAAAATAAGTCCATCCGTTCAGGGTTCTCTTAAAGCAGACCCGAGAAGGAAAGAAGAAAATCTGTATCAGAAAGGCAACCCGCTGATTAAGGCTACTGTTCTGCATTGATAGTGATGCACCTTTGTCTTCTGATTACAACCTGGGAAGTGGTTGGAATGGAACTTTAAGGCTGCCGTGCGAGGCTTGCTTTTCCTGCATTAGCATCTCTTGTATGTGCGTCAGTCAAAAGCAGGGCTTTATTTTCTATGCCCTGGAGATAGGTTGGTGGAGAAGATGGAGAACCTCCTGCTGTTTTGTTCCTTGTTGAAAGTCTTTACTGTTGTCTTGCCTCCATGTTTTATTCAAAGCTATGCAAAATTAAATTTATTATTGTATATTCCATGCAAAGAGAGTGCATTCCTAAGAGCATTCCTTTTTATTGCTGGTGTTCTATATAGGCAGTGGTGCAGATTTTAAGGCTAGTAATACACAGGGAAGATGTACAGCCTTCACTGATTATTGTGGTTTTCAATAGGCAGCCTCCCCACAACAGAGGGACATGATGGAGCAAGCAGCTGCCCAGTTAGCGCAGGATAACTGTGAGCTAGCGTGCTGCTTCATCCAGAAGACAGCGGTGGAAAAGGCAGGCCCTGAGATGGACAAGAGGCTCGCAACTGTAAGTATGGGACTGCTGTCTTTTAAAAGCATAACATGTGTTCGTATACATCCAGGCTCAGTATCTAAAATTCATTGTGGTGTTTGGGTTTCTTTTTCCACCAGGAATTTGAGCTCAGAAAACATGCTAGACAAGAGGGCCGTCGGTACTGTGATCCTGTTGTGTTAACTTACCAGGCGGAGCGGATGCCAGAGCAGATCAGGTTAAAGGTGAGAGTATGAACTGAGCTATGTTCTGATGCTGCTCTTTTCCCCCTCCTGATCATGAAAAGTGGATTGCGCAGCTTCAGCTGTGTATTATTAGTCTTGTCTAACAGTGGGACTGCTAATAGCTTGATCAGTAATGGAAGCACATTAATATGTTGTTCCAAAATGAGTGTTCGTATCATTTTTCTCAATTCCTTGAGGACATTAAAAGTCCTGTCTCTTGTTCTGTGCTGCTCCTTTCACTGAAAGACGATTAGTCTGTTTCGTTGTCTTGTCTCCTTTATATTTTCTTCCCTTAAAGGACATACAGCATGCTCTCAGCAGAGCATTTCTCTTGTGCATCAGAGATGTATGAAGCCAGCATTCAGTTATTCCTGTTTCTGGGAATGAGAGTTGCAATTGTAGGGCAAAAGTCGTCCTGTTAGGAGGTGTAGCAGGACAGATATGACCCCAGTGCAGAGCAGCTGAATCCTGCTTCTTAATGTCTAGGCCACTCTGTTCAAGAATGTGACTGCAGCTACCTGTTACACAAACTGCCCTCGTTTCTTATTGCCAAGGTGCTTAACAATGAGGTTAATGCCTGTTCTTGTCATTGCAAAGGTTGGAGGTGTGGACCCAAAACAGCTGGCTGTTTATGAAGAGTTTGCACGCAATGTCCCTGGCTTCTTGCCTACCAATGACTTAACTCAGCCTACAGGATTCTTGGCTCAGCCTATGAAGGTAGAGATTTCCGAATTAATCGGCTTGAGAGTACTATGGCCCTTTGGGGGAAAGTTGCAGAACTTGTGTCCTTTGCTAGAAAACTAGTAAGAATTGGGCATTTGTATTGCTTGGGAATAGTGGTTGAAAGATGCATTAGTTTTATGTTACCATTAGTCTGGCATTAAAACTTATATCCAGTCTTAGGGGTTCATAATGCAAACTGGGATAAGTTCTGGTAGCTTTAGTAGCGATGAAACACTTTATTCAAATCTCAGGTTACTTTTATGGGAATATCATGGATGGTAAGCATGGATTCTGAGATAATGAACAGGTTTTTATATTCATATTTGGTCTTAATCAAGACTATACTTGGTGCTAGAATCACTTGCTAGTTATTTGCACAGCTTAATTTGCTCATATTTGTGTATTTAAAATGCCAGCATAACTAACGACAATACTGTAGAGATCTAAACTTTGGATGCTATAATTTCCAAAGCAGAATAGCCAATTAGTACTTGGGTTTCACAAATACAATCCTTGCAAAAATCACTCATTCGCACTTTCTGTTAAGCAGCAAGCTTGGGCTACAGATGATGTAGCACAAATCTACGACAAATGTATGACAGAACTGGAGCAGCACCTGCAATCCATTCCACACACCCTGGCCATGAATCCTCAAGCTCAAGCGTTGCGTAGCCTCTTGGAGGCTGTGGTAGTGGCTCGTAACTCCCGTGATGCTATTGCTGCACTTGGACTACTGCAGAAGGTGAGTGTTAACTACTCTTCTACTGTAACAACTCACCTGGAGTTTATTACTCATCTGGTTCGTGGATTGTCTTGCTGGTGAGTGTGTATCTTCTTGCATCCTGTGGAACTTGCTTGGTGAACAATACTGAACAATCGCTGTCTTTGGAAATTCAGTAAATGCAATTGGAAAAGGGCCATGGGATTCACTTGTTGTCTTGTACATGTGGTGGCTGGGCTGCTGTGGGAAGAAGCAGGTACAGAATCCTGGGACTTTGGAGAGTTTTGTTCAGATATGGCAAGTAGAGAGCTGTTGCACTCCAGAATAGCCCTTGATTTCAGGATGATTTGGAGGCTAAGATGATGTTTGAACCGCCTGTGCAGGTGTAGTACTGGATTTATAGTGGCACACTTGGGGATTGTGTTTTGCAGTAGCTGATAAATGCGATTGCATGGTGGGCTGACCCTGGCCAATGGCCAAGCATCCATCCAGCTGCTTGCTCATTCCGCTCTCCTCCAGGACAGGGAGAAAATAAAGGGAAGGCAAGATGACTTGTTCATTCAGATTATGACAGTTTAGCAGAGAAAGCAAAAGCTGTGTCCATAAACAAAACAAAAAAAATCACTACTTCCTATCAGCAGGCAAATGTCTAGCCGCTCCTCGGAAAGCAGGAGGGCTTCAGTGCATGTAATATTGGCTTGGGATGGCAAATGTTATAACCATGAATGCCCCCTTTCGTCCTCTTTCTCCTGACCTTTTATTGCTGAGCATGATGTCATATGCTATGGAAGATCCCTTTGTTCTGTTTGGGTCAGCTGTCCCGGCTGTGTTGCTTCCCAACCTCTTGCCCATCCTCAGCCTGCGCACTTGGTGGGGGAGGCAGAGTGGGAAAGAGAAGGCCTTGATTCTGTGCAAGCGCCGTTCAGCAATTGGCAAAACACTGGTGCTCTGCCAGCGCTGTTTCAGCCACTGATCCAAAGCACAGCACCATATGGGCTGCTCTGAAGAAAATTAACTCCATCCCAGCCAGAACTAGCAGACTGTGCTGGGTGGGGAGTGTTGCCGTGAGCTCTGCGAGCTGAGCTGGCATCGGTGCCTGTGCGGTAGTGCGGAGCAGAGTGATAGATGTGGAGAAAGATCCATTTGAGTATATTGGAAGGACACTGAGCTATCTGCCCAAGGATCCAAGAACAGCAGCGAAACAAATGTAATTGGAAGCTGGAAACCACTTCAAGGGAGGCTCTTTATTCTTGGCTGATAGTGCTCATACCTGTTAAAGGATCCTAGTCCTGACTAGGGCTCGACCAGATAAATTGTGCTGCCCCTGTAAGACTCATCTTCCATTTGCTATAGACTAGCACAGATGCATCTCCGAGTGCTGCAGCTCTTTGCCTAAAGAACCTGATAGCTGACCTCTGGCAGGTTCTGTAAATTCTCTTTCATGTAGTTCTTCGTGAGCCTTATGCAGAATTGCTCGTGAGGAGGCATTGACTTCGAGAAGCTGCAGCACAAACTGATGCGATATCTCATACTACTCAGTGCATATAAAAAGCTGGTGGGGCATAGTGAGACCATAGGCTTGTTTGTGGTAGTCCAGCTGCGTACAGTGAATGTGTAGATGCTGTCATAGCTGGTAAAATCTCACATAGCCTTATCAAGGTGTCAGCACCATTGGGTTTTGCGTGTCTGCTGAGTCTTCTGGTGATAACTCTTGCTCATCTAATTTGCAGAAGATTTGGAAGAGGACTTGTTTTTTCCTCTGCTAACAGGTTGCATCTATTCTAGGCTGTAGAGGGCTTACTGGATGCCACCAGTGGGGCAGATGCTGACCTCCTGCTGCGCTATCGTGAGTGTCATCTGCTTGTGCTGAAGGCTCTGCAGGACGGCCGTGCATATGGAACTCCGTGGTGTAATAAACAAATTACTAGGTCAGTTATGATACAATAAGAACACTGATGTAGCTTTCATTTTCTTTTGGGAGTTACTGTGTTATTCTGAATAACTTGCCTGTTCATATTTTACATTGCTGCAATTTGGACAGATAAAAAAAAAACTAGCTTTTTTGTCAAAATGAACTAGATCTTCTGATAATGCTGCTTCATCCTAGAACATGATAGGAATCTTAATGGAATTAAGGATTAGTGATGCTCTGGGTTTTTTTCCTCATTTTACAGAGAATGTCTCTGCATGCTGTCATAAAGTAGGTGACATGGCATATGCCTGCAGCAGAAGCACTAGTGCTTCAGCTAGATATGCTACTTTATCCTCAGAACAGAGACTTCTTACGCTTAATAAACAAGCTCTTGAAGGGCTGTTGTGACCCAGCAAATGCTTGAGGCTCATGACTTTCCTGAACTCAAACGTTACCTTAGAGAATGCTGTCGAAGAGGCTTCTTTCGGAGCCGAGTCATGAATCACAGTGAATGGCACGGTTTCTGCAGTATTAGATTTGAGTTGCTTCGCTTAAACGGTGGTGTTTAAGTACATTTGTTAAAAGAAGTCCAATTCTTCAGGTGCCTGATTGAATGCAGAGATGAGTATAAGTACAACGTGGAAGCCGTGGAGCTGCTAATCCGCAATCACCTTGTTAACATGCAGCAGTATGACCTTCACTTGGCTCAGGTAAAGGCAACCTGCTCTTTTGGAGAAGTTTTGTGGTCAGTCCCCTGTAAGATTTGTGGTTGAACTTTAATTGCCTTTTTCATGTCGACAGTCAATGGAGAATGGCTTGAACTACATGGCTGTGGCATTTGCCATGCAGTTGGTAAAGATCCTGTTGGTGGATGAGAGAAGCGTCGCGCACGTAACAGAGGCAGATCTATTTCACACAATTGAGACACTCATGAGGATTAACGCTCATTCCAGAGGAAACGCCCCAGAAGGGTGAGACTGAAAATCCTGTGCGATGTATTACTTCTTTCGGGCTTGTTTATGATTTGAAATGTTATATGGGCAATGTCTCATATCATTCACACAGCTTTAAACTTTCTCTAGGGCTGCAGTCCTATGTTAGTTTAAACTGACACTTAAACTTACATTATGTAATTGTGCTGATTTTATGTCAAAATAGAGGCAGCTGCAGCCTGGTGTCAAACTGAGTGCCTGAGCAGGAAAATCTTTCTATGCACTGTGCTCAAAAATACTGTGGTACTGTAAGAAACTCACTTTAGGAATTAAAGCTTTATCTCAAAATAAATGCTTTATCTCAAATTTAGGCATGTTACCTGTTTAAATTTAAAATATCTAGGTATTAATAGGGTTATTTGCTAATTGCAAGCAATTCATTGAATTAGACAATCCTTTCTGTTTCTTTAGACAGTTTTCTGTTCAGAATCTATGAACCAATCATCCACCAATCTCGCATGGTTTGTGTATCCACCAGCAGAGAATTGGGTAGCAAATGTTGCCACAGCATCTGGAAATACCTGTGGAACTTGTGGGCCTCTCATTACTAAGGTGGAAGCAATTGCTGCTGGGTTTGAGAAAGACATGGATTGGAGCTTGGGGAACTCCAGTTTGCTGTGAGAGCAACCAGCTGGTGGTGGTGGTGGCAGTGGCTACCACTACCAACACAAGTTAGTGAGAGCTCCCAAAACGAAGGTCCTTTTGTCTGTGGTTGGGGTGGGTCTTTGTTGTATGAATTGACTTTCACCACAGCCAAATTTAGTGCCCCAGTCAGGCTGTTTAGCACGGGCATCTCACTATCTCGGAGCATTTTACGGCTTCCGAAGTCTGTAAAAGTTGAAGTTATTTCTAGTACACGTGGTGCTTCGTTGGAGCACACTGCTGTACGAATTGGGGCGGAACTTCAAAGCTTGCATGACTTCAGTGTTCCTTCTTTCATCATAAATGTATCTGCTTTCATGACTTATTTCTGCTATTCCAGTGAGGACTGGAAGATACGAAGATTTAGTATAAGAAATAATTTGCTTTCTTTCAACTATATTTGACTGACCTTCCAGTTCCCACGCCTTCTTGGGGAGGAGAGATTCTAACCCAGCTCTTGCTCTGATCTGTTGCATTAGATTACCGCAGCTGATGGAAGTGGTCCGATCAAACTATGAAGCAATGATTGACCGTGCTCATGGAGGTCCCAATTTCATGATGCATTCAGGAATTTCCCAAGCCTCCGAGTACGATGATCCGCCAGGTCTGAGGGAGAAGGCAGAATACCTGCTGAGGGAGTGGGTGAACCTCTACCATTCAGCTGCAGCGGGCCGTGACAGTACCAAAGCGTTCTCTGCGTTTGTTGGACAGGTAGAGCTTTTGGAAAGAAAGGTGCTTTTTATTCAACATAAGTAGGGTGTGATGCCCTCCATTTTAAAGCAGTGTTATAACCTATGTTAGGCATCCTTTTGAAACTTTCAGGCAGTTGGCTGTCAAAATTTTGACTGGTTTTGGTGATAAAGTTCCATAGAAACCCCTACCCTTCACCAAATCATGTTCTCCAGATACTGTAGCAACAAGTTGTCCGTTCAGACCAAGAGCTTTGGGAGAAGGCTGGTGGGAAAAGAACTTCAGCTGAGGTAGCTATTGGGAATAGTTCTAATGTGCTCTGTGTAATAAAGCTTGACTAGTGTCGCTCCTTATGGGTGACAGTAAAAGCTCTGACAGCCTACAGAAGGAAATTGTTAATAGATGGAGATGCAAGTGAATTGTTTCAGACCATGTGAACAAGAATCCTTTTTCTAACTGGAAACATTAGAGTGAGGAAAAGCTTGAAACTTCATTAGCTAAAGTGGTGCCTAGATTTAAACAACTTTTCACTCCAGGGCACCTTAACAGGTGTGATGAACAGCACACATCCATCTGCCTTCCAGGTGTGACTGGGAAGGGAGATGCCCACAGTAGCCCAACACATGTGGTCACAAACTCCCTATATATCTGCAGTCATCTTCCTAAAACTCTGTTCTAGCAGCTCTGACTGCAGCTGCAGGGAAGCCCCTGACTTAGTCTATTTGCATTGTGTTCTCTTTAAATTTCCATGTTGATACCACACAAATGCTACAGATCTTGCAGCTACTAACGAAAAGAAGTTCAAGTTGCAAAGTATGAATAAAGATCTTGACTGATGCTGTGATTTTTTTTCATGTGACTTTAGTGTCCTCGTGTACAGGCATGTAGCCAGCTTTCTGTTGGCCTGACTTCTACTGCATAGCACCTTTTTTGAATGTTTTTAATGGGCCTTGTGTTAAACCCACTTTTTAAAAAAAGTTTTACCTCTTCATGTGACCTCACTCTTTTTATACTTTAAAGTATTCTTACTTATAAAGCATAGTGCAGTATACTCATAATACTCAGTGCACTTATGTCCTGCTTCACTCTTTCATCACACTTGTTTGCTTACCTCTTATACATATTTGATCAGACTTGAAATAGCAATTGAAATATATCCAAGTGCAGTGTTTACATATAACTTTTTCTTTACAGGCTTTAGCTATGGGTTTTAAAGGAGTATTTTTTAATAACTGCATTAAACAAGGTTTTGTTACTGAACTTAAAAGACCATAATTTTGGCTGCTTGAAGGCAGATGCATGAATTCCTTTTTTTTTTAAAAAAAAAAGTTTCTCTAGAAATACTGGAAGTTCTCCAAGAGTTAGCAATTCTGCTCTTTATATAGCTTCATGTCTGTGCAGTAGGAGTTTAGAAGTAAGATGCTTTCTCAAAACCCAGAGGCTTCCTGCAGTGTAATTTGTTTCATTTTGATGGCTTTAATGCTGTGGGTAACAAAAGGATGTCTCTTTTTTTATATATATATGTGTTATTAAAATCAAGCCCCCAGTGCAAAATGAACAAAAAAGCCCACTCAGTCTTTCTCTGTGTGTAATGGTCCTGTAAGGAAAACTCACTCTCCAAATGCAGTTTGCTTCTACAGAATGTTGCTGCAAAAATAGTGATGGTTCCTGAGCTTGGTAGCTGAAGTCTGCCCTTCCCAGAGCTTATACGCCTAAAGGCCTGACAGACCGCCCTGCTCCTGCCTCTTGCTGTCCCTCATGCAAGGCTGAGTGCTGGTGGCAGAACGGGCACTGAACAGGCTCCTCAACCGTGCTGATGGTTGAAAAGAATTGGGATCAAAAAGACCATTTGGGAGTAGATGTCTGTGCTAAAATTGTGTTGCCACCCTCAAGTTGCCTTGGAAATATTCATCTTGGGGAAAAGTAGTAGAGATAGCTTAGTACCCATCTCTCTTGAGAGTCTGGTAAAAACTAACTGTGCCAGGCAAGGTGGGTGCTTTGTAGAATGTGTGTTGTTTGAATTAAGTTGTAAAATGAACTTTCTGTGGTTTATGGTTCTGACTTTTTTTTTTTTCATGGATAGATGCACCAGCAAGGAATCCTGAAAACAGATGACCTGATCACCCGCTTTTTCCGTCTTTGCACCGAAATGTGTGTTGAAATCAGCTATCGTGCTCAGGCTGAGCAACAGCACAATCCCGCTGCCAACCCCACTATGATTCGAGCCAAGTGCTACCACAATCTGGATGCCTTTGTGCGACTTATTGCACTGCTGGTGAAGCACTCTGGGGAGGCGACCAACACAGTTACAAAGATCAACCTCCTGAATAAGGTTGGAAAGCTTTTTTGTGCATTTAAAGTGCATGATTTGGTGTACTTGAGCTGATAAATGTGAAATGTAGACCTTAATGCAGGCTACTGCTAAAATATCAGATGAAGCCTTTAAGAGGTTGGTTGCTGAACTGAAACTGTTGAGTGGAGCGTCAGGATGCCAAGTGGCTTTCTCGTTCACAAAGATTTCATACCAAACAAACCTGAAACTCACCTCTGTGTCTTGAAATGAAAAAGTCCAACTGCTGTTGGTGTGAGGCATTAGAAAGTGTGGATGAGGTTGGTGATTCCTGGGTGTCTGCCTTGATTTTGTGAGGGTCTTGTCTATACTATATTCTTACAGTCCTTGGTTTATGGCTAGATATTCTTAGGGAGTTAAGACCTTCCAACACTGCCCAGTCAGTCATTGTGACTGTGATCCCTGGGACAAGGCGAGCAAAGTACAGTGGTTTGAAGTCACTGATACAGATTATAACATAAATTTACATAATGCTTCCAAGAACTAGAACTTCTGGTTCTCATTAGAATCTACTGATTTTATTTATTTTTTTTTTACTGATGGTTAAAGTATTATCTATAGTCTGACTTGCACAGTAATTCTTGCTGGCACCTCTGAAATGTCTTCATCTCTTTAGGTTCTTGGTATTGTTGTGGGAGTTCTTCTGCAAGACCATGATGTTCGGCAAAGTGAGTTTCAGCAGCTTCCTTACCATCGCATTTTCATCATGTTGCTGTTGGAATTAAATGCTCCTGAGCATGTGCTGGAGACCATCAACTTCCAGACACTCACAGCTTTCTGGTATGTATCCGAGACTGACCACGATGCTCATCCTTTCCTGGTAGGATCCAGATTTTTCATCTGAAGGCTGACTGTTCCTTTGTGGTGGCTTAATCACATTCGGAATAACTGGTTCTCCTGTAGACTGTCCACTTGCTTGTTTTAAGGAAGATGACTGGTAAACTCCAAGATGCTAAAATGCCTTGCTTTTAGGGCTGTGTATGTTTTTCCTCAATGTTATGAAAAGCAATCTTATTGCTGTGCACTTCTAACCTGCTCTAACTTTTCTTTCAGTAACACATTTCACATCCTGAGGCCTACAAAAGCTCCAGGTTTTGTTTATGCCTGGCTGGAACTGATCTCCCATCGGATATTTATTGCAAGAATGCTGGCACATACACCACAGCAGAAGGTGTGGCTGCAGTTTATCTCTTCTGAATTAAAAAGCTCACACGGATGCTTATCTGGTGTGGTGCTGTTTCACATCTCTCGAAGTGCACTAGTAGCATGGCTGTTCTGTTTTTGTTGTCTTCCATATTCACAGTAACCTAACTGCATGGAGGAAAGTCTCTGTGTCCATAAACTAGGGAATATAGGGTGAATTGAATTTAATAAACGTCCTTTTGTCAAAGTCTGGAAGAGCTGTAGTCTAGACCAAATACTGCCAGCTCAGCATGGCATGTTGAGTGTTCTGGAGACACCCATAGTGTATGATGTGCAGCGACAGCCCTTGAAATGAGCTGTGCTGCGCTCGCCGCTAGAGCTAGCGGTACGATGTAACTTCGACCCAGCTTTATATGAAGACCAGTCTAACTATACTTTTGAACTTAAGACAACCGCTCTTCATTGCACGTTTTCCACCTGCTGTTTTTCTCTCGACAGGGTTGGCCTATGTATGCCCAGTTACTGATCGATCTTTTCAAGTACTTGGCTCCTTTCCTTAGAAATGTGGAACTCACCAAACCTATGCAAATTCTTTACAAGGTAAAAAAAATCTCAGCTAATAGATGCTACTTCCAACCAAAGTTGTCTGAAAGTAGAGGTGTTCTGGTAGCAAAATAGCTTTTACTCTTCTTTTATAATTTATATCTTGGAGTTAAATGCAAATCTGGTGCGGGACAGAAACAGGCTGCCTTCCCAGATTAATTTCTTCCCGTTAATGTTAACCACATGACATAGAAGGATGGCTCTGCAAGCTCTTGGGCACTTTCAACAGCTACACACCTCTTTAATATTACATTTTATTTCCCAGGGTACTCTACGTGTGTTGCTGGTCTTGTTGCATGATTTCCCAGAATTTCTTTGTGACTACCACTATGGGTTCTGTGATGTGATCCCACCTAACTGTATTCAGCTAAGGAATCTGATCCTGAGTGCCTTCCCACGGAACATGAGGCTTCCAGACCCTTTTACCCCCAATCTAAAGGTAGGACTTACTTTCATGAGATTGATAATGGGAAGCTTGGATGCTCCAGGTAGTCTTTATTCAGTTGTTTTTGACAGACGCTGTGAAATTTTGGGAACAATTTAACTGATATTTGAATTAATGCAATCATTCAAAAGTTAACAGGTAATTGGAAACTGAAGTGACGTAGCAGCTAGCAGAACAGCATTCTTTAAAGCATGTGGGTTTGAATTATGTTTGTAATGCTCAATGTTTGACAGTTTCCATACAGAGCAGGACATGATCCTTGTCCTGCAGAACACAGTGGTATGAAATGTGTCGCGGTTGGAAGCGTAACGCTCGACTCTGGTCTGTGTGGCTTCATTGGCACCTGTGCCATTGGCACTTACCGTGCTTGTGAGGTCTGTGTAGGTTCAACCTGAAAGGACAGGCTGTTAAGACGTGTTACATGAGAACTGTGGAGTCTCTCCCCCTCTGGAGCCATTCCAAACCTGCCTGGACGCCGTCCTGTGCCACTGCTGGAGGTGCCCCTGCTCTGGCAGGGGGTGGCACTGGTGGAGCTCCAGAGGGCCCTCAGCACCCTCAGCAGTCTGGGATGCTGTGAACTGCATCAAGAACCTAGCTTTTGCATGGGAAACCAGAGGGCTTTTCTGTTTCCAAAGGGAGACTGCCTTGATGGCATCCTTAGATCTGAGTGGCACATGCTGTTGGAGCATCTTTATCATTTTACTGTCATTTGTCACTGAAAAACAAGACGACTTGAGCAGTCTTTGTGGCTTTGCTGTTTCAAAGTTCAGCCAACGGTTCTACTGTTTTGTTCAGCTTGTGCCAAATTGTGTAGTTCTTGCTCAGCAGGATGCGTGGCGACTGGAGTTCACTTAACTAATTTTTGAAGAGCTGGTGTCCCAGCACTTTGTAATTGTGAATACCTTTTGATGAGAAACAGGGACACCATCTTATCTTGAAAATAATGAGATAAACCGCCATTCTGAAGCAAGCCTCTTGCATAATGGGGAGAGTACTTTGAGAAGTGTTAATGTTATCTAATTAAATCTTTGGGTGTGTGCCAGTCTCCTAATCGTGGAATGATTAGCAGCAAACTTTCTCACACTGCTAAAGCATTGTCCTATTATTCCTCCTTGCCTGAGCTGTGCTGGGTGATGGGAGCGAAGCTGCAATGCTCATTCTTGAGACTGAAGGAAGGCTGTTCTTGACTTGTGGGGATGTTTGTATTTTTTTAAACTACCGAACTGTCTTGAGTGTAGATAGGGAGACTTCAAAGGCAGTGACTGAATTCCCTTATGACCTTCACCCTTGAATTCTTTTATCCTCTACTCTCAAGTCTTTGAGACAGTCATCTAATAAGTTTGCACATTAGAGACCAAATTTCTTGTGAAATCTGCAAAAGTGCAGTGTTTCCTTCTCATTGCTGGTAAGAAAAAGTGGTCAACAGCAATAGTTAATATAATATCACACACAGAACTGCTATTGCAATTTGTTCCTTTAGAGATTGCTTATGGTTTCGTGGCCTGGTTTTTGTCTCCACAGGTGGACATGTTAAGTGAGATTAATATTGCTCCACGAATACTCACAAATTTCACTGGAGTGATG
>VUYV01000269.1:808314-877066 GCA_008711295.1 Anarhynchus alexandrinus
GCACAAAGCAGACGTTGCTCCTGCAGATTAAAAAAGCTCTCAGCGCGGCCGCCCTCGTTACTGCTAATGCCTTCCCAGAAGTCCTTCGCCCACGGTCCCCGCAGGCTGCAAACAGGCCCTAATGAGCCGGGCTGAGGGCCCCGCTCGGGAGCTGGCGTCAGCGGGGGGCCGGGGGCAGCGTGGACCGGGGACCTGATCCCCCCCGGGGCTGGGGATGGAGGAGCCGGGAGGATCAAGCCACCCGTCAGCTCCTGCCATGGGAATGGGGCTGGATGGGGCGCTCAGCACCAGGCCTGGGCTTTGGGAATGGGACTGGGAATGGGAACAGGGGGGGCTGCCAAACCTACCTCTAACCCAGGATGAGACTTCATCCAGGCGTGCGAGGTGTTGGGCAGGGGGGTCCTGGCTGGATGTGTTTCCAGCAGCCGCCTGCAGCTGGAAAATTAACCCCTCTTGTGTCTTATCCCCCTGTTCGCCTGCAGGGCTGAAGCCACCCAAGGACATGGGTGTTTCCAAACGGAGCCCAGCCGAGCCGCTAACCTGGGAGCGGGCAGGCTGGAGGGTGGTGGAGAGAGATGGTGGCGGGGAAGCAGAGGAGCTGGCAGCCCCTGGCACCCTGGGTGCTCGGGCAATTAGCCACCCTGCGCGTGCATCTGGGGATTTGAATGGAAAGGCGAGTCCTTTCTGGCTTCTGGCACCGAGGTTTGTAGCAAACAGCTCTCAGACCTGCTGCTGGCAGTACCGGAGGGGACTGCGGAAGCTCCATGAGCATCACCTCCCTCCACAGCCTCTTTTGGCTGAGCCTCCAGCCCCAGCTACTCTTCGTGAAAGGCCCTCCCGGTGTGTCGGGGTCGGGTCCTTCTCCTGCTGGGGAGCTGGGTGCTGCGGGTCCGTGTCCTTTGTGGCAACTGTCTGTGTACACGTGCCAACGCGGCTTTGAAACAGCAAGAACAAGCATGTGGTGCACTGGGCTGCTGCACCTGTAATGCACATCCCCTGCAGAGATGCCGCCTCCATCAGTGCCCGGTCCTGCGACTGAGGCTGCGTCGTGCTGGCTGTAGCTCCCTCTGGGTTTCGGAGCGGCCCTTGAAGGTCTTGGCACCAAGAAGCTCAAGGAGCCCCATATGATGGCTGTGAAAGCCAGTGTTGGGGCTGGGGGAATGGTGCAGCTGGTTCTTTCCTTCCCATGGTGGAGTTCAGCTCGGGATACACAAGGGAGCTCCTCTGAGAGCTCCTGGCTCCGGGGAGCGGTGGGTTTTCCTAAGGATACATGAATGAGAGATGCAGTAAGCACAGGTGGGAGCCTGAAGAACCTGCAGATGGCGAGTGGTGAGGAGCAGAGGTATTTTGGAGGCTCTGGACTGGCTGGGTGCCTGCCAGGGGCTGTGGGTGGGCAATATTCCCTCTGGAAACCATTAGAGAGCTCGGCGTGGTTTGGGAGAGGAGCCTCCAGCCCTGGTGTTTCTCTAAGTGGGAACTGGGAGATGTCCTCAGGCTGCAGCCTCAGCGCCGCTCAGGCACGGCCGGAAAGGGAAGCAGCCTGGAAGGGCGGTGGGGATCGCTCCCAAGAAACTTGGGAGTTTGGGACCAGTGGTGATCTGTTCCTCCCCTCAGCCGTGCGGGACGCAGAGAAGGAGTCCTCCCTCCCGCGCATCGCCCCGCCGGCTGCCTCTCCATCCAGACAAAGCCCTGTTTCCAGAGAAGCCCACCTACCTGGTAGTTAGCAGAGTCATGTGGCCGCAGCACTTAATTAATAAAAAGCCGATATAAATTCCAGTAAGCATGTGGGGAGGAGGACATCGAGGCAGAGAGCGGTCGCGGCGCTCCCAGCGAGCTCGGTGGAGCAGCGAGCGGCAAGCCCCCTCTCCGCTCGGAGAGGTCAGTGCTTACAACGGGAAGGGTCTGGGGGCGTTTGGGGTGCGATACCCACAGCTGTGGGGCTCCCCACGGCACGGAGAGGGTCTCTCCCGGCAAAGAACTGGGTGGTTTTGCGGGGATGGGGAGATGACGTGTGGCCAGCAGAGCTTTAGGCTGTGGGAGCCAGGGCTGGAGCTGAAGGCTGCCAAAGGAGCAGGCACTGTTTCATGGGACTCGGACGCTGGCAGCGACTGGGGGTCCCTTTTCTTTGGCTCCCTGCGAGGCCCCGAAAGCCCACAGTTCTGTGCATGATGCGTCCAGTCTCCCCAGCTCACCCAGTCCTTCCCAGGGTGGTCTTAGATGACGCGTGGCCGGCAGAGCTTTAGGCTCACCCAGTCCTTCCCAGGGTGGTCTTCCTCCCTGCCGAGCCCCCTCCAGCCCAGCCTCACCCTCTTCTCAGAATTACAGCTTCACCTTCACCTTCCTCCCTTCTGCTGGGTTCCCTCATGAGCAGGGAGGGGGAAGCAAAACCCTGCACTGGGGGCAGGTGAGAACCTCGAGCTGGTCCAAATGGGGGGATGTCTCCTGATGACAGTGCCCATGTCCCAGGCAGAGGGGGCTTTGCATTGAATGCTTTCCATACAGAAGGCACGCAGCTGAGCGTCAATGGGTTTTTCAGGTAACTGGGTGGCACGGAGGGGCTGGAGCACCCTGTGGGGTCTTGGCCGTGACATCCAGCCCATTGCTGCAGCCCTTAAGCAAAACCACATCCGTGCCTGCTCTCTCTGCCAGCCTTCGCATTCCGCTTTATCTTCTCAAAGCCCCACGTTTGTTTATCGTCCCCAAACCCTGGGGTTTTGTTGCAAAAGGAGTTGTAGCAAAGCAGTTTGTCACTTCCCAGGGACTTTTGGGGAGATTTCTGTTGCAGCTGCTCCAGCTGCAATGTGCGGGTGGTCTCTTGTGTTTCAACCACGTAACACCGCTCCTGCCTGTTCCCTGCGGTGTTGCAAACCTGCCTGTAAGGCTGGGGGTGGAAACGGGACTCAAGGGCTGGCGGCTGGAGAGCAGGAGGAGAAAGCGGGCTTGGGAGAGGGGAGGCGTTACAGAGGAGCCGGGCAGGAAGCAGGGAGGTGCTGGGCCATGAGCCGTGTTGCCCTCAGCACTGCCATGGAAAAGGGCACGGGATGGAGCTGCTGGTGGGTACGTAGGCTGCCTCCACCACGGTACTCGGGGACCTCATGAGATCCCAGTGCTGGCTGTTGTCTGCAAGGTCCTGGTGGCACACCCAAACCCAGATGCAGACCAGGCAGTAAATATTAGCTTCTGGTCTTTAAAACTAGCGGCATTTCCACACTCTGTGAGCCCAAGTGCCTGGCAGGAGCCGTGTTGGGTGTTTCAGCCACATCCCCTGCACGTGCAGGCGGTGAATGCACCGCACCGCGATGGTCTGGCGGCTGCTGAAGGCTGTGCATGGGGCAGGGAGGCCCTGAACCGCTGCAAAAAGGATCAACTCTCAGTCCATCCTCTGCTGCTCAGCCCTCTCCATAGTCAGATCATGAACGTGCCTGCATGTGGTGTGCCCCATGGCACCATGGCACGTGTGTTAGCTCTGGAGGGTCCACCTGAAGCTCCCAGGCATGTGGCAGCCTGAGAAAAGCTCTCAAGTCCAAGACAGCAAACAGCCTGGCATGGTGGCTGTGCTGGCAGAGGCTGCCCCTCACCGACGCTGCGCTGCTCGGGGGGTGACGGTGGCAGGGTGGTGGTGGGGGCCAGGCCAGGTGGCCAGCAGGCGGGCTGATGCCGGCCAGGACTCCTCTGCGCAGGTTGTCCCCCAGGACCATGCTGAACGTGCTGCTGCTGTGCTGCGGGCTGCTGCAGGGGATCCAGGCCATCCTCACTGCCGACCTCAGCCACAGTCACCTGCAGAAGGGGAGCGGTGGGCTGGAGGGGACGGACAGAGCCCGCTACTCCAGCCTGCTACGGAAAGTCAAGGAGGTGTCTGCGGAGCCAGCAGGTGAGTATCCTTCGGCCCCCCCTGTCCTCCCACTGCCCCCCACCAGCTGCTCGCTGGTATGCCCAGGGTCCCAAAGTAGAAGTGGAGATCCCATGCCCACGGTCAGATGCAGGGGATGCCCTTAATGCAGCGCAGCTTCTCCTATTGCTGGCTAGTGCGAGCAGCCTGGCAGCCCACGGGGAGTGGGGGGCTTTTTGGGGGGGCAACACATACAACCATGGGGAGCAGAATCAGAGCAGAGCCTCCCAGCAGACCCTCCAGCTTCTCTGTATCTCACAGGAGCTCTCCCCAGGCTGGGGTTTGAGCAGATGGCACTGGAGGTCCAAGAAGCTGACGGTGACCTCATGCAGAGAGGCGGCGTGCTGGAACCGCAGGTAACGCTCCCTGAGCTTTCCCACAGACACCCCAAAGAGCAGGGCAGCTTCAGGCCAGGGCAGCCTTCTCCATGCCCCAGGGGCCAGGGGTAGTTTGGAGCCCAATGTGGTGCTTTCCTGAGTATCTGCTTGTCGCCTGCTGAGCAGCAGCCAGGGCTGGGACAGGCTGAGGCTGCCCAGAGCTGCAAGGGGCTCCAGCACTCAAGGAGGGTGGTCCAAGCCCGCACTCCTGCCACATCTTGCCTGGCTTGGACCCCTGGGCCTGTGTTTGGACGGAAGGCACAGCACCCTTCACTAAAGTTGGGGTTGTGGGGTTATGCTTCAAAATAAATGTGTGCATAAAGGCCTTGAGACATGGTGGAAGAGGTAGTGACACCTGCAGGGAGCCCATGGGGCTCAGCAGTGATTCTCAACAGCCCGAGCCCGGAACTGAGCATGATAGAACTCTCTGCTGCTGGCAGCGGCATATTTCATTCAGCAGCCACTCTTGGCTCTCTCCCACACAGTTCTTTATTGCTGGTGTGGTGGTCCAACCCTTTCCCTCCTCCTCCTTCTCCTCTCTCCGGCAGGCATCATCCACAGAATTGCAAGCTGCGGGCCGAGAAGAGCGCTCCCCCCGCCGCTGCGTCCGCCTCCTGGAGTCCTGCCTGGGGCATCAGGTCCCCTGCTGCGACCCCTGCGCCACCTGCTACTGCCGCTTCTTCAACGCTTTTTGCTACTGCAGGAAAATTGGCACCAATTTCCCCTGCGGCAAGAACTAGTGCCCGTGTCGCGGGGCTGCCTGCTCCTTGCCCACACGTGCCACCTCCTCCTCTGCAGCTCTAATAAACCAGCCGTTAGCAAAAGCCATCACCGAGTGGGAATGGTTCAATGTGTCCACTTGGCATCTCAGGGGAGAAGGGTAGCAGCAAAGTGCAGGTTCCTGCACCCAGGTGGGCACCGTGTCCACATGGCCAAGAGTCCAGGGCACCTCCATGTCAAACAAGATATTTTTTTTACCAGAGTAGCTCCTGCAGGGCGCTTCCTGGCTAGATGAGTGGTGTCTCAGCAGGAGGGGTGCCCCAGGAGGTGACGTCCGGGCTGTGCTGCGAGCTTTATTCGTGTAAAGTATCCTGCCAGTATCGCTCATGGTGGCCCAGGGTGCTTTAGACGTAGGAAACCTGCGAGGTCTCAACCCCAAGGAATCAGGGACTGAGGGGGTACCTGCAGCCAGCGTAGACCATCGCCTTCTCCACCACAAGGGTGGTAACATCAGTCCGTGAAAAGCCCTAACATCAGTCCGTGAAAAGCCCTAAAAACCCACAGACGGCTGCCAGAGGCCTAACGCCGGGTGAAGACACGGTTGAGAGGGGAGTTTCAACCTGCGGCCTTGGGGATGGAGGAGGCCTCACAGGGGAGTGAGGCGCTTGGGAAGCCGGCAGCCGCGGGGACGGCGGTCCCCGGGCCACGCAGGGGGAGTAGCGGCCGCCGCGGCGGCCGCTACTCCCCCTGCGTGNTGCGTGTCACGTGAGGCGCCGGGGTGGTGGGGGGAGGGGTTTGTAGCCGGCCCGTCTCGTCGGCGGCCGCCATGTCGTCTTTCCCGGAGCTGTATTTTAACGTGGATAACGGTTACCTGGAAGGGCTGGTGCGCGGTTTTAAGGCGGGGGTGCTGCGGCAAGGCGACTACGTGAACCTGGTGCAGTGCGAGAGCCTGGAGGGTGAGTGGCGGCGGGGCTCCGTAGGCGGCCATCCCTTCCCCCCCCCCTCCTCCTGTCACTGAGGGGAAGGCCCAGCCGGCGGGCTGAGGGGAAAGGCCGGCTGGTGTGAGGGTGGAGGGCCGGTGGGGAGGCGAGGGGCTGCGTGGCAGTGGGGGGAAAAAGCGCCGGCAGCGGCGTTTTTGAGGCGCTTTCCCTTCTTCACTCCTTAGTTCACCCCCTCCCGGCTGCTCTGTCCGAGCTCAGCTGACTCAGTTTCCCGGCCGTGTGATTGCAACAGCTGATCTGGCCGGTTTGAGGAAGCTCCAGCTCCCGGTGCTTCCTTGAGGGGGCCACAGAGCCGTGGTGCGTGTCCTGTGGTGGTTGGGAGCCTGGCAGGTTTGTCAGGCTTTGCTGATGAGTCTTGTTTTGTGCTTTCACTTCCAGGCGACACAGGAAGCCTTTTTAAGGACAAAACTAAGGTTATCAGGGTAGTCTCTCTGTAACCTGGTAGTCCCAAGATGCCTCTAACCTAAGAATGAAAATACTCTGAATGTTCTAATAAGAATGCAGAACAACATCTTGCTTGCCTGAACGTTGTTTCTGTCAAGTACTTGGTTTTTCAGAGAATCAGGCCTGAAGTAGCTGTTGGATTCAAGAGTTCTCGCATACTTCTACGTGTTTGGGGTTTTTTCCCTTTCCTTTTCACATCCATCTTAGTTCTAATGACACACTCATTTTGTGGAGGGGGGAGGTGTTTTTGTCAGATTCTTGTCTTTCCCTGCAATATGCTGTATACTTACCCAGGGAAGCGGTGGAGTTACCATCCCTGGAGGTATTTAACAGACGGGTAGATATGGTGCTGAGGGACATGGTTTGGTGGGGGGTTTGGCAGTGCTGGGTTAACAGTCGGACTCGATGATCTTAAAGGTCTTTTCCAACCTAAATGATTCTATGATCTAACTTAATCCCTGATCCCCGTGGTCAGTTTTTGAGGAGATGGGGTCATCTGGGAAAGTACCTGCTGTTATTGAAGGATTGCTAGTGGAAAAATTCCAGTGCAGATCTAAGTAAATTCACTGGTGAATTACCCTTCACCTGTAATCTTGAGTTCTGTTTCAAGGCTAATGCCAACTTCCAGCCATTGTCTCTTTTCTAGATCAGTGTGTACAAACCTGGAGAGCTGCGAGGGTTTTGCTCTGTGATACTTGTTACCTGTGGTCAGCTTATCCTCTTAATTAGTCAGTGAAACTGTTCCTCTGTGCCAGTGACCTGCTTATCAATTTTCATGCCTTGGTGTCCAGAACCTGGGTCACAAATCACAAAGATCAAAACCAGGTCTCTACTGAAATAGGCGAGAAACTTATGTATCCAGCGGTGTCAATGGGACTACAATTACTAGATCATTCTTTCTTCTAAAAATACTAGTTAAGCATCAGCTTTATCTTGATGATTGTTGCTGAGTGATTGAAATTAATATTGACTATCTAGAGGGATCCTTAGCCAACTGAACCCTGGATGCAAGTTACCTGGAGCTGCTCACACAAACATTAAACAGCAGAATGGGAACGGAGTGCTGTGATGTGGCTCATGCTCTAACTTAAAAATACCCAAGATATTTTTACTTAAGACAGAAGCCCCTTTTCAGCCAGACTCTTCTCCAGCTCTCTGCTTGCAGCAGTCTCTGTTGTTTCTGCTATGGAGCCCAGGGCCTGAAAGAGGGTGGTGGGGGGTGTTTCTGCTCTCTTGCTAGTCAGAATTCCCAGTGTGCCCTAAACTATCACTTTACCACCTTCCCTGAAGATAGCTTCCTCTTTGGAGTCTTTCTATATTTCTAGCTTTTGTTTTTTTTTTTTTTTTTCTCTCTCCCCTCTTTGCCTTCTGAACCAAGTTGTGTAAACTTTGCTGTCCTTTGGAGCAGTGTTTTCTGTATTTGGAATGAGTCAGTTTGGAGTTCCCATATGTTTGTCTTGGTGTGGTTACTGTCCCATCCATGACAGCTGCTGTGGTGGTGGTGGCTGCTGTGGTGGTGGTGGCTGCTGCTGTGCTCCTTGTCAAGCTTCATTCAGACCTTAAAGGCTGTTCTGAGTTCACTGCCAATCTCGTTCCTCCTCTACTTGGCTTTCTGTGCCCCTGTCTAGTGTGCTCTTGTAGGAGGATTTTCCTTCAAAGGAACGTTGCTCTTGATCACTTGTATTGGTCTGTGGTCAGACCGTTTCTTTCCTCTGTCCCCTTAGTTCTGATTTTCCCGTTTCAGTACCTGTTTTCTGTGCTCCACAGACTTTTAAAGTGCATTATTTCTCCCCCAGCTGCACTAAATCCATGCAGTGGCTAGCTTATTAGCAGCAAATAAAAGTACTTAGGCATAAAATACTCATATGTTCTTCTCTACCACTTTTGTTTTGTCTTCACTGTTGCCTGTTGCATGTGAGTCTGTCTCTGCAGTTTGTCCCAGTCCTGGAGCCAAGTGATCACCTTGGCAGCGGAGAAATCCTGAAGGACCAAGGCTGTTCTGGGGCTGGCCCTGGGAATTGGGTGTCTGGCTGGTCACCACTGTTGGCATTGCTCAGAGGACATTGTGCTTCCAGGTCTGAAATGCTGCTCCCTCTTGTGTGCTTGGATCAGCCTGGAAGTACAAAGGAATTGATTTCTGTGCTTCAGGACTTGGACTGACAGCTTAGCACTGCCGGAATGAGGAGATCATGCTTTTCTGCGAGGTCCTCTGTCGTCTCTGCTTGTCTGATCACAAAGTAAGCTGATTCGAGCTCTTGCTTCTTGATGAGTCAGAAATAGAGAGCTAAATAGGCTCTCTGTGATCAGACAGACTCCTGAGCTGCCTTTAAGAAGCGTCGGGAAAACATGACCAGCATTGAGGAGAGGGTATGAGAGCTGTTTTGGCTTAAGCTTTCTCTTGAAACCCTCAGCAATAATATGTTTAATTCCTTTTTTCAGCTCCCAAAGTCCTGGTGCTTTGCTTGTTTCTCAGCCAGAGGTCCTTGTGCACTGTACACCTGTGCTGGATATCGCTTGGAACCTGCTTGGCTCTTTGTTGTAGCCAATTCCTGCTTCTGACACAAGGTGTCAGTGAAGGACTTGGAGCTGCTTTCCTCTGCTTCAGTGGTGTGAGCATGGGTCTGTTCTTGAGTGGAATCTGTCTTGGATAACCAAACTTATGAGCCACCCAGATTTCTCCTGTCAAAAGGATGGTAAGCCTTCTGCAGCTCCTCAAAGCTGTGCTGGCCTGTTGGAGGTCTGGTGTCATCTCTGGAGAATAAAAAGCTGTTAATGCAGTTGGGCAGTGGTGCTGCTTTTAAGAAGCAGAGTTCATTCTGGGACTGAAATGTAGGTTATCGGCAGGCTTTACTGTTGGTCTGCAATGCAAAAAGTATGTGGAGCCTGGGAAGTGCACAAAAGCATCTTTAGAAACAGGAATTTCTTTACTTTCAAGTCAGTGTTCATGAGCCTCCTATTGCTAACGCTCCTCTTGCTTCCACAGGAACAGTGCAGGAAACTGATTTCTTTCTGACCTACCAATGTGATGAAGGTGATTGGTATGGTGAAATCCAGCAGCAGGATGTGTTACCTTCTAGCTGGGTAATGAGGCTGTGAAAATGGCCAGCTGAGAAGAGGCAGGTAGTTGGCTCAAGCTTGTTAGTCCAGGCCTCTGTTGGGAGAGGCTTTCCAGAGGCTGTTCCCACCACCACCTCTCTGTGCATGCTAGTGCTTCTGTTTGTGCAATTGGCTCAGCTGGAGACTTGGCACGCCTTATGGAAACAGTGGTGTGCACATGGAGGGATGGGATCTGCTCTGTCTTCGGCTTAAGCCGTGTGTGGAACTAGTCTCATGCCCTTGTAGAGGTCTGTGATGTTTTATTTGTGCATCTCAGCCTGCAGGTTATCAGTGTGCTGTGGACTTGTCCTGTGAAAACTCTTGTTTTTTCAGTCCTCATAACCCCAAAGTAGTGGTGATGTGTCACGTCAGCTTGGGGAAGAGCAGAGTAACCATCTGAGCCCCAAGGATGTACTTGGGAGGTGAAGAGTGGCGAAGAGAAGCAAATACATGTGATTCATTTAAAAAGAAAGTATTTCCAAGACTACAATTCTCTTTCATCTCTTCAGTTTGGTCCACAGACCTCCATTTCTAGGACACATGCAAATCAACAGTGAAATCGGAGAGCTTGAAGCAAGTAGGTCACACTTGTCCTAGACTCTGGCTCCACATCAGCTGGAGGGCGCAGTGGTCTGCCGGAATGGTACCCTCACACACGCCGGAGCCTTGTTTTCTGTCAAATTAATCTGTAGCAATACATAGTGAGCACCAAACTCTTGATACAGTGCTGGATGGTGTGGAATAAACCGCAACTGGACAGGTTGGTTGGTTATATTTGAGTCTTGAAGAGTATTTCCAGGGTTGCTCTGTGTAGCCCTTTCTGCCCAGAAGAGAAGTGCTGCTTTTGGTCAACTCAGGAGTGGATTGCTAAAGGTTTGGGTGTCCTAAGTGCCTCTTCATTTTAAAGACACGCTTCTCTCCCACTCTCTCCTCTTCCCTCTTTCTCCACGCAGAGGAGGGGTGATGAAATACATTGAAGTGTACTGAGCAGGTGGTTGAAACACTGTGGGGTGAAGTGTGTCTGTCTTCCCGTTGTCTGACCACAGGATGGCTAGACGCACCAAAGCAAAGGCCTGCCTGTGCAGAGCAGTGGGCTCTTGCCTCCAACAGGTGGATGATGGGGAGTGTGTCCTCTGTGCACCAGGCTTCCGCTGAGTGCAGTGTGTGCTTTTGTTTTCATAGTCCCAAGGATCTTTTTTTTTCTCCCCTAGAGGCTGCCTTTGCTTTATGGTGTTGTGTACTGAGTGTTCGCCATATCTCCTTTTGCTGAGAGAAGAGCGTGAGAGGCTGTGCTACCCTTCTCTCTTCCATTTTTTCACTGTGGTCCTGGGATTTGGGCCCCAAAAGGCTGGAGCTGGGCTTCTCTTTCAGCTTAATCGTGTGGGCAGTGTGTCCTCTCTTGTGTAGAGACGTTGCATTGCTACCAGAGCTACAGAATACCTTCAAGAGTGCTTTTGGCACCTCAGTCCATGGTGGAGCTCATGGTGTGCTCCTGGGTGTAGGGGGAATGGGATATAGCGCCTTTCCTTTGCAGCTCCTTTGCTGTACAACCAAGCAAGGAGAAGCCACTTGATGGTCCTGAAGTGTGGCCATGCTTAGATCCATCTTGAACTTTGAGAATGGTTCAGTCTGGTGAATTCAGTGGGTGTAGAAGCCAAGCCATGGTGTGGTAGAACCACAGAATGGTTTGGGTTGGAAGGGACACTGAAGATCATGGGCAGGGTCACCTTCTGCTAGACCAGGTTGCTCAAAGCCCTGTCCAACCTGGCCTTGAACACCTCCAGGGATGGGGCAGCCACAGCTTCTCTGGGCAACCTGGGCCAGTGTCTCACAGGAAAGAATTTCTTCCTCATATATCATCTAAATCTCCCCTGTTTCAGTTTAAAACCATCACCCCTCGTCCTGTGGCTCCCCTCCCTGATCAAGAGTCCCTCCCCAGCTTTCCTGGAGCCCCTTTAGGGACTGGAGGGGGTTCTAAGGTCTCCCCAGAGCCTTCTCTTCTCCTTTTAAAAGCACGATGATGATGTTCTCTGTCTCCTGACATCTAGGAGCCCTTTGTGAAATGCTGACCCTTGCCTGCAGGGACTGTGCAGGAGGGCTGGCCCTGTCCCCAAGAGCCCCAGATGAGGCAGAGCATATGGGAACAGTGTGAGGCCTGAGAGGGTATAGACTGTTCCTGTCCTGTGATTGCTGGCTGCTCGTGCAGCAACAGAGCAGTAGCCGAAAGGCTGTCCTGCTGATCTCGGGACTTTGTCCTGTGTCCTCCAGTGGAACTGCTCGCTGTGGCTGGTTAATTAGCTGTCCTGTTAAAACCAGCTCAAGGAAAACATGATTTATTGGAAGAAAGATGGCACTTCCATGGCCTGCTAAATCATGGTGGCAAACAAACACTGTGGTCTCTGGCTTCCTGCAGGGTTCAGCAGAGGCTCTTTGCTGTTTGTTCTGGCCTCCTTTACTGGGCAGAGACCTGCTTCATAGCTTCTCCTAGCTAAACTTCAAGCAGCAGCTGAGGTCAGCTTCTCAGCACTGGTGCAGCTTCAGCCCTTGTTTGGGTCCTGCCCCTCGTTAGAAGATGATGGCGTCTGGATTTCCTGGCAAGTATTACTGCTCGGCAGCCTGTGGGTGCTTTCGTCTTGTTGTTTTTCCTCTGCTGTTGGCTCCTGCCATGCGGGACTGCTTTCTGCCCTGTTTCTCTTAGCTTCTGAATGCTGTGTTGCCTCTCCCTTAAACCGCTGCCCTAGGTGTGGGACTGATGTCCTGTTAGTGTACTGGACCTCTGAGGTTACAGCCGTGACTTAGTGCAGTCTGCTTTTGGAGGGGGGGGGGGGGAGAGTATGTAGGGGTGAATCTTACTGGAGATGCAGGCAGATTAGGAGGGGTTACCTCGCCTTTCGGAAGGATCAGGAGAGGGCTACCTGGTTGAGGAGCTCCAAAGGAGACCAGACCTGGCCGTGCTGGGTTTGAAGCTCTGAGGGGGGTGAGTTCAAGCCCAGGAAGGGCTGGGCTAGAAACACAGGCTGCCCTTTGGTGCTGAAGACATCTGAAACAGAGAAGTGAAGAACTAGAGGTGAGGCACTGTTGAAGAAAAGGTCCAGAGGAGACACTTCTGTGTCCAGCTGTGGCCCAGAGAATTGGCTGCCTGACAGCAGAGGAGAGGTGGCACATCACTGCTGGTGGTGCGCAACCACAGAAAAGGTCTTAAATTCTGCGGGGAGTGAAGGGATGTCTGAGTGCTTCTCAGGTGAGATTTCAGAGAAGCAGCTTCAGGAGTGTCTGAGGTGGCTATAAACGGCCCAAATGGACAGCAACAAGCCAAGCGGTAATGACTGCAGTCTTCTGAAGGGAGACGTGGGTGATGTAGCTGATCTGCAGGCTGCTGTGTAATCCCTCAGCTACTTTATTGCCTCAGGCCTGGGAGATGGCAAACGATATTTTAATTTTTGTATATACAGTGATGGCCCCCGGTGCTTTGGAGTGAGATGTCGGGGTTAGAGCAGATAATTGTGTGAAAACAGCAGTTCAGCTCGGAAGTTGCGAAAGCTAATTCTGTGCCTGTGCGTGAGAAGACAGATCAGTCTTTGCCTGGAAGTGCTTGAGCCCTTAACTCGATTCAGAGCTCTGTGATGCAGTTACGGGAGGACGCTGAGGAAGGAAGGGATGGAAGCGTGAGCTGGTGGGGCCGTGGATCACTCTGTCTGAGTAGGGCTTACAGGACAGGCTTTGAGGAGTGACAGATGTCTTAAAGACTGAGTAATGGCTTGATTCCTTGTTATGACAAAGCAAACTTGCAGGAGAGGCTAGTAGTTTTACTGTGGATCTGAAGTCCCTCAAGAAAATGTCACCTGAAATGTCGAGGTGTGGTGTTGGCACAGCGGTGTGTCGAATCCAGCTGCACCGAAACCAGAGGGCCTGATCCAAGAGCTGAAAGGAGGTTGCTGTAAGTACATGTCATGGTCATCTCGAGCTCTATCCTACTTGAATACTCAGCAGAAAAAGGCTGTCGTTCTGACAAGCTGTTGTGTTCTCGCACGAGGCAGCTTTCTGGGAACTGTGACCTGGCCATAACTTACCAGCTTTTGCGGGGGAGGAGACAGAACAAAAGTGTTGTGGTAATTCAAGCGCTGCCTTGCCAAATGCTGGCTCAGTCCGCTTCTTAAAGTGCGTGAACTGCTTGGAAAAAATGCCGGAACAGGCAAATGTACCCCTCAAAAGCAATCGCTGGGTTGAGACCGTATGCTGCTGTTAGCATCTGGAGGAGCTCATGGCTGGGCTCTAGGTGCAGGTCTCTCTCCCTTTCGGCAGGCAGCTGGGGAAGAGGCACGGCAGAAGACTCGCAGCCGGCGTCTTGTCAACACGCAGCGTGTGGGATCTCTGGCAGCCGCCCCTGCCGAGGTGCTGCTGTCGCTGCCAGAGGCCGAATCCAGCTCGATCTGAACTTGTGTTAGGAAATAGGAACTTGAGCCTTTGGAGAGCTTGGGGCTTGCTCAGCAGTGGGTCCACTTGTTAGTCACCGTGCTACTGGGACAGCTCTTCTGGCAGGGGATTTGTGAAACCACGGGATTAGTCCGTTCTTAACTGAGAAGTCTGACATGTGAACAGTCCTATTAAAAACTCCCAAACCCCCTTGGCGGAGGCTCGGTCACCGGCCCGGCGGCTGGAGGAGGACAGGCTCGTGTAAGGCACTGGTACGCCGTGGGATGCATTGAGTCAAGGTTTATAAATCCGGTCCAATTTCTGGAAAATATGTTCTGTTCTGTCTGCTTGGATGCTAAGAGAATCAGAAGAGTTTAGTTCCTGCAGTTTGCGGCTGGCCTTCCCCGTTAAAATTAATTCCAAGTGTTATATAAACATGGCCCTTATTCCAGTTGCAACATAATGTTGTGCTGGCTCTTGTGCTGTGGAGTTGGGGGGGCAACCCCCTCATCCAGCAGGACAAAATGCTCTGGCCAAGCAGCTCATGGGAGCTTGCTCAGAGCTGTTGAGGGAGAGGCTGCAAGGCAGAGTGCGCAGCTTGTGTGGCTCTGGTCTGAAATGCGATGCGGCTCCGGACCTCCTGGAAGTGAGTGGTACAGCAAAGTCTACTTTTTGTGTCACAGGTATCGAGCATGAAGTGACCTGATAGCAAGGCGGCTTCTTGCAGCCTCAAAACTATGAGCGGAGTTGCAGGTCACCTTGACACCAAAAGGAACTGGTGGTTTTGCTGTAGCAGAGTTGGAGTTGAGGAAACAAGCTGAAAGCTTTGGAAGCTTCCCTACTGAAGTAAAACACGTTAGGATAGGCAAGAGCTGCTTCCTCTCCAAGGTCCTGTATAGCTGCAAAACAACATCACATGTCTTTTTGGGCAGGCTTAGTTTTTATTACAGCTCTGTACAATTACAGAGAACTCAAAGTAGGAAATGAATGAATGCAGCTGCTGCAGTCCCCTGTGCCTTCCCTTGCAATCTGATTTTATGGGTGCAATACTCTTACCAGGACCCTTTCTCTTATATTCTGCTGAATTTTGCTCTGTTTTTTCTCTAGCCTCCCTACGAGCAAACAAGTAAAGCCCTGATCTGACAGCAGAACTTAATTTCCACTCAGACTCCAAAGCTTATCATCTGAGAGCTTTCAAAAGGGGGTCTGAAACTCGTTAAGACATAATTCCAGTAGATTTCCCTTCTGTAACTATGTCTTAGCTTTTGAAAATCAAGCGATTGCACAACAGATGGGTGAGAACTCTTTGCATGCGGGGTGCTGCCTGTGAGCCGGGCTTTTTGCAGGGTATAGGAAGTGATTACCGTCAATAACAGTCCTATGCAGGCTGCATGGAGGTGAGGAGCATTCTGAGTTTTGGCATGATCCAGTGTTTGATTTTTTTTTTACAAGGATCATGTTGAAAACTCTGCTGTCTTGAGTTATCCGGACCATGTTTTCCCACCTCGAAAGCATAATAATGTTTTGGTAGAACAAAACACAGCTGTTTAGCTGTAGCATAGTCTGGGAAGCAGAGATCTAAGTGAAGTTTCTGCTTTGCTTCAGCCACCATGTGTGGTGTTGGGCAAGTAGCTCTCCTTGCTGCATCCAGGATTCCTTACTAAAAGTAACAGTAGCACCAAACTCTACTGTAAACCACTCGGAAACATGACAGAAACTGAGTGCTATTTAAGTCTCTGGCCTTTTTTCTCCCCTCTCCGTAACCACCATCTGTTTCCTGTGAGACTTAGCAGTGGTAACATCTTCATAACCAGAAAGTGCTGGGTCAAAAACATCTTTGCTAGACCCCCTCGGAAATACCCAGAAGAGTTGAAATCAACTTGAAAGCCGTTTGACCCTTCCACCCCTGGGGCTGAGGACAGTGTCGCGCTGTACAGTACAAGCTCAGTTTGGAGCCTGATGCAGAAGATGCTCTCCAGCTCATGCCTGTAGCTGGGTGTAACGTCAAAAAATCAAACTTCTCAAGCGAGGCTGAGTCCTTGCTCTGATCTCGGTGCCGTGGATGCTCATGCCGTTATGCTGAGGACTCACGGTTCAGTGGAAGGGAAAGGCAGCCTCAGTGCTCCTGCTTTAGAGAAACCAGGGAGAAATGTCTTTTTTTGTTTTGTTTTCTCTGGACGGTGTGTTCACATCTGGTTTGACTAAACTCTTCCAGCTACTCTCCTTTCCCCATAAAGGTCTTGAATCCCTGGGAGGGTGCTTGCCTAACTGGCCCTCTGAGGTGAAGCTGAAGGGAGATGAACATTATGTACCAGTGCAACTAGTAGAGCTTTGAGGAGTAGGATTATATGACGTTCCTCAGTTCTGGATTCAGTTTTTCCATAGAGACACTTAAATGCTTTTGGCTCAAATAGGGATTTTATCTTGACAGAGCTCAGCATGTTGTGGTTGCTTGTTGGCCAGGGCTGCAGCTTGGTTGGGCACCTGACCTGTAGCAAGGGTAACAGAGGAAACAAAGGTTTCCTCTACTTGAAACTGGAGGGGGCAAAGGCTTCGGAGCATGTTCCCCCATCTGGGGCAGGGGTCACCTACCATATGAGACAGATTTAAATGGCCTTCCTCTTCACCAGCCCCCCTCTACCTCTTAATGCCTGACTTTTCTTTGCTGGTGCAATTAGTTGGACTGACTTGATGACGTAATGCCTAGCTGCTTTATAATTTCAAGGTTGCTGTTTGTGTCTCTCTGGCTTTGAAAGCTTTTCAGATGCCTCCACATCACTAGTATCTGAGGAAACTTGCTTGTGGGTGCAGATAGGTTCTTGGTCCTGATTGCTTCGGAGCAGCCTGCAGCCAGAGCCCATTTGGCTAGAGGAAGTGCTTAAAGTTTTTTCTTTTTTTGTTTTTCCCCCCCCTGGATTTCTAGGAAGTATTTGCTAGAAAATAGGTAACTTGTCATCTTGATCGAGCACAGTGGACATCTGGCGCAGGTGTGTGCTCGGTTACATAGATAACATCACAGTTTCTTCTTTAAGATGGGGCAAGGCTGGTATGGTGAAACACTGATCTTCTACTGCGTTTGGATTGTCCATGATAAAACTGAGCACAAATATAAGCATATGACTTGACACATGGGTTTTGTCTAGGTGATCTTTCAGAGAAGAGAACGCCTAGAGAAGTGCTGAGGAATGGCTCTCTTAGGTATGCCCAAAAAAACCCAACCCAAACCCAACACAAACCCTGTAGAGTGGAATTACTCTTTCTTTTTCAGACTTGAAACTGCACCTCCAGAGCACAGACTATGGGAACTTCCTGGCCAACGAAGCCTCCCCGCTCACCGTCTCCGTCATAGATGACAAGCTGAAAGAAAAGATGGTGGTGGAGTTTCGTCACATGAGGAACCACGCATATGAGCCCCTAGCAAGTTTTCTGGACTTCATCACGTGAGTACCAGCTGTTTGCGAACAGCATTTGAAACGTTGGTGTTCTTCCAGACTTGAGGGCCCTCAGACCAGCTTTCCACACTCGGCCCTCTAGCTGCTGTTTTCTGCAGCTTCTGGAACGAAACTGTTCTGGTTGTATCTGGAGGTTTTAAACCAACAGCACAGTATCAATACGTTGTTAAAGGCTTCTGCTCCCAGGGTGCGCGTGCTTCATTGGCACAGTTACTTGGCTGCTTTCCACTGCAGAATTGGTTCAGTCTCTCTTAGAGCTGTCACTTACCCTCGTCCCTTGTGTTAAATGTTCCTGGGCTTTTTAAAATGTGATCCTGCTGCAAAACAAAGGCATGCCATGCGTGTGCACGACAGCAGTTGCCTGCTAGTTCTGCCCCACCGAGGTCAATCAGCCTTTGTCAGGGCTGTTGTGATCCTGCCATCCCACCCCAGAGGCTGTAAGCCTTCCACTGACCCCGTCACAAACTAGTTCAGGGAGCTAAGCTGGCCAAAAATTGAACAACTCTTCTCTCTTGGGGTTAATCTCTGACTGATGTGTTTTTCTCTGCCAGCGTAACAGGATCTGACAAACGCCAGCACTAGGGGAAGGGAAGGCCTGGGATGTGCAGCAGGGAAAGACAGGTCTGCGGCAGCCTCGACATGTCTCTGTCAGTGCAGGAAAAGACATGGGGTGTGTGCGCTCCCACAGCAGGTTCAGCTGATGTGAAAAGCTTGAAATAGCACAGCGTTCGTGCAGGTATCTTCTAGAGGTTTTGCACAACCCTCTGCTTCCCTGTGTGCTGCTCTTGTTTTAATCAGTAATAAAATGGAATTGCTAGCCTCGGTGAGATACCAATTGTGCTAGTTTGCATCTGAAACATGCAAGTAAAATTGCCTTTTTTGTTTTCCTTAGTCTCTGTTCCTGTAAGCTCTAGTTTGGCTTGCAAACTGTGTAGCCATTGACCTTCTCTAACCAGTAAGGGGATATCGTATGGGCAGAAGTGAATTTCTGGTTCAGTAGAATGTGACTTTAAGTTGCATCTCTGAGAAGGAGATTGTACTCTGTTCTCGAGTAGGCTAGTTAATGCTAGTCGTGTTCGTTTATTTGGTATAGTGAGCTTGGGCTCATTGCATACACTCTGGCAAGTGGTGTTTGATGTTGCATTTTTGGCAGGCGTGTGTGTGTGTTACCTTGCTTTCCACCTAGAGATTTTTTTGAATAATGCAGGCTGATGTGGAAAGGTCTTTGTTATCAGTTCAAAGATATTACATTTTGGCTTATCTGTGGCATCTCCTGCATGTGCAAATATTGCTTAAAGACCTGTTTCTTTGCCACATTCCTTCCTGTTCTGTCCTTTCTGTGTCTGGACAGTAACACTCACATTCTTCTAACTCAGTGGGTCATATCTTTTATTTTCTGGGTCACTATGCTAAAGCTGCCTTCCTACTTTCTAAGAAATGGGGGGGGGGGGGGGTGTTTATATGCTTGTCACTAAAATTCATGGACTTTTCATATTTGGCTCCAGATATGGAGCAAGATGTGGCAAGTGATCAGCAAGACATTACTAAGCCCTCATTTTGCAGCAGCGTTTGCAATGGATGAAGCAGTTTCTGTCTCATCATCGTAGTTGTACGGAGCAATCTCTTTGATTCTCTCAAACTTAACTTTCAAAACATCTCTTTGCCCATCTTTAATTTGTTGTAAAGGTGTCAGTACTGTTTGAGCCTGGCAATATTAGGTAGTTTGCCTGCCACAGATGCTTTTTCTGTGCTGCTATACAGGTTTATGGAAATGTCTGGTCTCTATGGAAGTATTCTAGTAATCACTAATGGTCTCTTCTTTTAGCTTATGTCATGTCTGTTTAAAGGCAAGAGTCTGGGCAGGACGCATGAGTACCTTGCAGACTTTAAAACCTTGCTGTTCCCTAACTGTCCCGCTTTGAAAACCAGTGTGTGGAAAAGATGAACTGAAAGGTCTCAGACAATGCCTGCCCTGATTACACGCTGCATGACTTGGTAGGAAGGCTGCGAATAGCTGTGGAAATCCAGTTTCCTGTTACACCAGTCCTGCTGACTTTTATGCAGTGTCTACATCCAGCTGGAGTTGTGCAGAAGACCTTAAACATCTCATGTAATCTGATAGGCTGGTTCTCGCAGCTGTTTGAATGACTTAACTGTAAAACTGGTGTTTTGCCCTTGACTTGATTTAACTTTGATCTTGTTCTGCTTCTGTCTCTATGATTTTGATGAGTTCTCTACAGCAAAACACAATTCTGTGTAGATACCTGTATCTCTTGCCTACTGCATAATCTCGTCTTGAATATATTGGTTACATTCAGCACAGGATGTTTCTTCCTTGAGTTGTCTTCACTCTCATTTCTTCTTTTCCCTTTTCCCCACAAGATTTGCTTTAATGCCACTGTCTGCAGTGCTGCATAGAGGAAGGCAGAAGATGAACCAGGAGAAAAGGTGTTTTGGTACATGAACTGTCTCCACTCCTGTGTGGAGCTTTTTGTGCTAGCAGACTTCTAATGACACTACAGATGACTTAAAACAGAATAACGAGGACAGTGAAACACAAGGAATTTGGAGGGGGTGCTGCTTTTACCCAGTGTGTCTTAATATCTTCTATTGATAATCCTAATATATTTAGTGACTGGGCTAGTAGAAAAGAGGGTAGACAAGATGTGACTTTTCAGGCTCCCTTTCAGGCTGTGTTTTGTTCCCTGAAACAAAATTAGGGATATTAGGAAAATTTGCTTCACTGAAAAGGTTATCGAGCTATTGGAAGAGGCTGCCCAGGGAAGCGGTGGAGTCACCATCCCTGGAGGTATTTAACAGACGGGCAGACGTGGTGCTGAGGGACATGGGTTAGTGGTAACTTGGCAGTGTTAGGCTGATGGTTGGACTCGATGATCTTAAAAGGACTCTTCCAACCAAACCGATTCTATGATTCTATTCTATGAAACTGTCCCATGGGTTGTAGTAGGTTTTGGTTTGGGGCAAGGGGCAGAAGTTTCGGGGATTATTGTCCTGCTGACAGTGTGAAGCTTTCCATGCACGTCCCAAATAGTTGGAGTGGAGAGCAGCTCTGTTTGGAGGCTGGCAGTGCGTACTTGTGCCAGTAGCCTTCATCTAACCCAGACCTGTGTGTGGGCAGCATCCTAGAGATGTTCTGCCAAAGGATGTTGGTGGTGCTGGGGGTGTTGTGGCTGTGCACACGGGGGTACTGTGTCATCCTGCCTTGTCTGAGTGACGCTGGGACAAGCCTGTGCCCCTTGGTCTTCCACTCTGGCTGGGCACGCAGATAGGCATAATGGGGTGATTTATCTTTGCCTTTTGGACACGACTATTTCTCACTCCTTTCTTTTAGGGTAGTTAATGAAACTTGAGCAGGAAATGGCAAAGATCGCTCCTGGTAGACAGCTCAGGGCAAGCGAGGCACCAGGTGGTCAGAAGAAGAAATTGTACTCAACTGAATGTGTCCATGTGCTAAAACTGTGCAGGCTGAATTGAAATAGAAAATGGTAGAAAGACACGGAAAGTTTGAGCAGGGCTGGCTTCTGCAGGAGGAAAGCTTGAGTTCACTGGGATTCTCTTGAGAGAGGCATTGGGTTGTAAACAGAGATTTTTAAAATCGAGTGGGATTGTAGGAGGTGTGTCTGGCTTACAGTGGAAGGAAATGTTTTGTAGCATGTCCAGTTCAGCTCTGAAACTCACTGCTGCTGGATGCCTTTCTATGTACTAACATTTTTGGCCTTCTTAGAAATACTGGATAACCTCACACAAGACAGGCCCATCGAGGCCCGTTAAAACACTTGGGTACCATCTCATGGAGAGTGGCCGGGGTGTAGGTGCCAGGAGGTGGTAGATAAAGCATTTAAAAAAACAGTAAGGCTTTTTCTTCTGTGCATGTCCTGCTGGACTTTGAGGTGCTTTTGAGTTGATCCACAGGTGACTGTTGGAACTTTCCAGAGTTGCTTGGTTTTGGAGGGTGCTCAGATCTTGACCCAGGGCACATTGCTGTGAAGATCTGGGCAACTGTCTCATCTTGGGAGCAGCTGTAGTCCTTCTGATTGCTCCAGAGCCAACCTGCCAAAAGCCCGCGTGGAATTATGCTTTGTGGTTTCTCTTGCCTCTTATGAGTAGCCCATGAACTAGGTGAGGTCACAGGAAGGAGAAGCAGCAACGAGGAAGGCGTGGGGGCTGTGGAGCACCAGGAGGATGTGTGTTCCTGGTGTGCTCTCCTTGTCCAGCTCCGGGGAGATGAAGCAGCGCTGCCTGTGACTTGCCGGAAGGTGGCACTCCAACCCCGTGGCTGCCTGTCCCCAGGTGCACACCGTGCCATAGGTAAGGGTGGTCACCTATGGAGGTGGGCAGGAGTTAACGTCTCTCCTGAGCTTAGGGGAGAGGACAGTGTTTAAAAGCACATGCACAAAACTGACCCAAGAACACAGCTAAGCAGCAACCCCAAAGCAAGGTCTTCATTCCCTAGGTCACTTACTGCTACTGATTTTTGTCCTGTTGTGCTCCTCTCCTGGCACCGTGCTGACTCTTTCCTGGCTCCGATCCTCTCCAGGAACTCTTCTGTGGCAAGTGTTGTGTTGTTAGCACCAAAATATTGAGGAAGTTGGCCGATTTCCCTTTTGTGTTTTTCAAGTGGAGGCTGTAGCTGGCGGCCTCTGCCACTGCGTATCATGGCAAGGAAAAGCTCAACTTGTTGAGCCTGCCATGGTCTCTACAAAACACCTGCTAGCTCTGTGTCTCGCTAGGCAGCTCCTCGCTGGAAGACTTCTGGTGCTTCCTTGTGTTTTTCAGCTGACCACAGTAGGTTCTGACTGATAGGCACAAGTTGGCTGCTAACATCTCTGCTCCAACACAAACAATTGACTGTTTGGCTGAGGGAATGCAGCGATGTTCTGTAGGGCAGCAACAAACAGGTATTAAGTGTACTTGAAACAGCAAAACCCACTTCCTGAATTCAACAAGCACGTATTGACTTGTGGGATGGAAGTGGGTTTTAGGTTCTTCTCGGTGATGTTCTGCCCTGCCTTTCTGTAAAGGCTTTGTTCTTTGTGTTAGCCTGACACAGTGCCATGTCCTGTCTCTCCTTCCTTCCAGTGTTCCCGTATATGGTTTAGGTAGGATTCTTTACCGTGGGGTCACTCCTGACTCTAGTCACCTGTAGCCTGATCAGATAGTCAGTTTTAGTATTTTTCCAGGGGCAGAAGGGAAAGAAAAAAAGGGGGTGGTTTTGCCCTTGCTTCAGCACAGTGTCTTCCCTGCTCTGGAAAGTCTGGTTTCACAGCAGCCTTGAGCCCTTGCAGCAAGCTGATGGGCAGAGAAGGGTTCAATCTTGTGCTCAGGTTGGGGAGCTGCCGGTAACTGTGTGGAAACTGAGGCCCGTCTAGCAGTGGGGTCTGGGGGAGAGCTGGGTCTAAACACATTTTCCAAACCTGTAATCAAGCCCATCATCAGAGGACAGACTAGGTCGTCTTTCGTCTTGACCTTACCGGTCTGCTAGGGCTGGGAACCGGGTTCTTTGTTGCCCTGAGGATGCAGCTGGGAACTTGGCTTTCAGTATGTTTTTGTGGTCACAAGATGTGTTTTTGATGAGGCTGCATGTACCTTTTCCCTTTGCGCATGCCTTTTCTTAGCTGACACTTCCCTCTATTACCTTCTCCCTGACCCAGTCCTGCTCTGCCTCTCCCCTGTGCTGGATAGATCTAGTTTCTGCTGCATGACTTTTGAGTTCAAACTTAATCTTGCAGCAGTGGTTTTTCTGGAGCCAAATTTTTTCAATTGCTACTTGAGCTGAAGAGCAATAATCCTCTTCTCTGGAGTAGGAAGTTGCCTGTCTTTATTCTAAATATACTGGATTGTGCATCCTGGCATAACTGCAGAGGTTACAGTGTATGACTACATCCTTTTGAAGTCCTTTCTTGCAGAAGAAGAAAACTCCAAATGCTTTACATTAGACACTTGCAGTTTATTTGGGCGATTGCAACAATCTGAAGTATCTTCCCTAATACTGCTGTGGGTAAAACTGCTCTATACTATTTTCAATTAGATGTTGACTCCTTGGTGGCAGTGGGATTGGGAAGCAAAAATTACTGTAGTGGCTGGGGATCCTGCAATAAAAGGTTTACGAGCCTTTTCTGGCAGAGACGGTTTTGGCAAAGAAGCACAGGTTTCTGACAAACAGCTTCCCTGTTTGCAGGGAGTGCAAAGTTGAACTGATAAGCCAAGTTCTTGGAGGGATTATGCAATATTCAAAATAAGAGGGCATGTAACTAATGGTCTGGAAATGATCACAGACCTGCATCCTGTGGGTGGTAGCATCAGAACTGCATCTGTTCTCCTGCATACCCAAAGGATGCAGATCTCGTGCCAGTTTCCCAGAACCCAGTGTCTTTGAAAATGGACTGGATTGCATGCCTAAGTGGTGGCCGTGGAAGTCATCTTTCAAAATGGTGTGACTGTGGGTGCCCTTGTTGGAAAGGGAGTCTTTGAAAGGTGGATTTCGCTTTGTAGTACGTTGAGGCGATGCTTTTTTCCCAAACCTCCAGTGCCTGGAAAACACTTCATTTTGCAAGCGGATTTGAACTGGAACGGCATAACCTTCCTCCTACTGACCGGTGCTGCTCATCCCTTGGGAGGTGTTAGCAGGGTGCCTAGCAAATGCAAACACAGTGAGCCGCGGTGATGATTAGAAGAGCTAGCAAAATGTTATCGGTGGCAGTAAAGATGTAGCAAAAAGCAAGTGATGAGCACCAGATGTAAGCCGGTGTTTCACTAAAAGAAATCTTTAATGAAACTCTGCAGTCCTGAAAAGGTTCTAGCATGCGAGCTGTGGGTGGTTAGGTGAGAATGCGTTGCCTCTGGATGACATCCCCGTTCAACCTGATGCTGTTTCGTCCAGAGGCAGCGTGTGGACTTAACTATCTTCTTGGGCTTTGTTTAAAGCTGAATCCCTCTGGTGATTCTGCAGCTCGCAGGAACTTGCAGTCCTCGCATTTCCCTCGTGTTCCTTCTTGCAATCTTTCTCTCTACAAGCTGAACAGCATGTCTGTTAGAGGCATAAAACAGGGAGGAAGGGAGTGTGCTAGGAGGTTATCAATGCTCCTGTGATCGATTTATGTGTGGTTGCAACTTCTTCAGAAGACAACCTCTGTGCAGTGCCTTCAGTCAGTGAACATTCACTCATCACTTCTGTTCCCATGTAACATGCTTCACTCCTTGATTGAAACCGTTCTCGAGATCTTCTGGTGCTAGGCTTTATCAGCCTTCACTTTGCTTTTCCCTTTCCATCAATTTGCCTCACCCAGTGCTCTTGGCTGACCAGTTCAGCCCAGAGAAGGCCTGGGGGCCAAGGGCACTGCTTCTGAAGGCATCTTGGGGGTATCTTGGGGTCCTAGTCTCCTTTCCCAGATCTGTTCTGTATGCTAGTTTGAAGTCTAGCAAATACTTACATAAAGCTTTGCGTAAATACTGCAGAGTACTGCAATATTTAGAGGCCAAGCAAAATCTTGCGTCTGCCCTGCATGGATTACAGCATGTCAACTGGGATGATGACTTTTCTTGTCTTCTGCTGGCAGCAGGTCTCTATGCACAGTAACGTTCTGCATGTTATCTAAGTCCGGACCACACATTCCCTGAGAATGGGGTAAGGGCTTTCAGGCTGTTAAACTCACTCAGCTTTCTTAGCTACTTCAGTCAGTTTTGGGGACAATGTGAGTTTGCACAGCACAGCCTTTAATCTTCTTTTATGTCCTTGGAATGTGTTTGGTTTGGGGTTTTGGTTTTTTTTGTGCTTTACATGTAAGGAAGGTAAGAAAACAGTACATGGAAGTTTTGGCTTTTGCAGCTGCTCTGTGTGAAAGCAGCATGATTAGATGTTTCTGGTCAATATTTAAAGTGTAATTAGTGCTGAAATCTGCTCAGCACAGCGCAAAGTGCCAGGACTCAGCCTTGCGTACCAGCCTAGTGTTTCTCAAGCTTTGAGGCACTAAGTTTAAGCAACCAGATACTCTTGCACAAGGCTGTGAGGTGTTCAAAACATTCCCCTGTGTTTCAAGGGGTTTATACACATCTAGAACATGTCATATTTCATAAAGCCTCGAAATTAAAAGTACTTCATCTAGCTTTTTTCTCGCTAGCCTTTAACACAGCTAATACTGTATGACTGCTTATGAGGTACCGGATGATACCACTGGAAAACTGAGGTCAGTATCCCAAGAGACCTAGACTCACTAGAAGATGGTAAAAATCATGTGGAGATGCAGCTAAATATAGATTAATGCTGAGAACATTCCTGGATACTTGAATTTGAAAGGCTGCCACAGCATCTGTAGTGCTGTGAAGTTCTAACTCTTTGCTGTGGAATGGTCTCGTTGATCTAAGTTTAGCAGAGCACCCACTTATTGGCTGAGTGCCCTTGGTTTGTGGTGGCAACCATGAAATTCTCAGCTTTCTCTTTGGCAGGTTCCCGAACCTACCACTTAGGTGTGGTTTTTATTGGTGTGACTCTAGGAAAGACTGTGCAAAGATAGGAAGAGATCAGCACGCTTTGAGAGGAGACCCTCACATGCTGCATCTACTCTTGGTGTTCCCTGGACTGCCTGAGCTTCGGCTGCAGAGGAGGGGTAGAGCTGCTCCTGGCCAGAAGCTGCTGGTCTGACATGTTCTAGTCTGAACTGAAAAACTGATTTAAGGATTTGACTCAGTTCATCCACTGTCTATTACTCGAACAAGCCTCAGTGAGGCACTGAGGTCTTCCTGATGTGCAACATCCCTCTCTGGTTCGGGACAGCTGGACAGTTATTTACTAATGATCTTAAAACAACACTCCGGATACAAGCATCTCAGCTGTCAGCACTGTTCTTAGTTTCAGCTACTGCTCTTTTATACTTTGAAGTCTGTGTGTTGCTTTCCCCCATGACTGCTTACATTTGGAGCTTGAGAGAAGTGTGGCAAGTGGCTTTCCGTACCAGCACCTTTGCTCAGGTCTTGAACCCAGTGGGATATAGAGATGGGTTGGTGTACTTATCCACAAACCCACGGAAGCAGTGGTACAACCAACCTGAAACTTTTTCCTTAGATTACTTCCCCCCAGCCCTTGAATACATGAACTGGATGAGCTGCAAGAGGGAAGCACTAGATGCTAAAGTGACTATAGTCAAAACAACTTAATCATCATTTAAAGCTGTCTCTAGAATTCATGCCGAGTTCAGAGCGCTGCTCTGATCCCGCTGGAGACTTCCCTTTTTCATCCCAAAATAAACTCGTGCTTCCACAGTAATCTGAGTAACTGCCCAACACAATCGCGTAGTGACTTTTGCCTTGCTAGCATTAGTCTGCATTAAAGTCTGATGCTGGTTTTGGAAAGCACTGAAGTTGCCTGAACAATGCAATACCTTAACCCATCCCGGCAAAAATCCCCAATCTGCAGCCGGGTTCTTCCCTGCTATGCACTTCTGCATCGGCCCGCTGCTCCCTGCGTTTGCTGTCCTCATGACCCCTTGCAGAGCAGCTGTTAAGCTACAGTTTGGCAAGGCTTTTGGAGGATCCCTGAGAAACGCAGGTCATGCAATGTTCCGTCATTAGTCATGCTTTGTGACCACTTGCAGTATTGTTTACGGTTTCTTTAGTATCCTGGAGCAGAAAGCAATAAAAAACCAACCTATCTGCCGTAGGACAATGACTCTTTATGATTAGATTAGATTAACAAGTGGGGGAGGGAGAAGCCCTCGCTGTCTTGGGGTCGCTGCCTTGCAGGGCCATGTCTGAGTGCCTTCAGGCCAAGTTGTAAACGCCCCATGTGATAAGCTTTCATGGATTTTCTGTGCTCTGCTGCTAAAAAGCCTTTCCCAATACTCAGCGGGCCATTGCAATCTTTCTTGCCTATCTCATTTATCTGTGGCTGTACTTAAGCAACTCCTAAAGGAGGAAGACCTACATTGTCAAAGTACCTGTACATGGCTTTTGCATGTGTGCTTTCTGCCTCCTTGATTCTGCTTGATAGTTACCCACAGATGGCTATCCTAGAATTTAGCTTCTGGGGCCTGGCTCTCCTCTGTTTTCTTGGTGAGGTCTCTGCTGTGCCTGTCTTCCGACTTTCCCTCCACAAACCAGCAGTGGGAATGGTCTCTCTGACCTGCTGCTGCTGGAAGGAACATTCCCCCGACACCACCACCTCCCCCTTTGGCATCTCCAGGCATATTCTAGCCTTAGCCTGGCTTTGTTCTCGTTATGTGAGTATCGCCCAGTGTATATTGTGCAGAACTGGATGTCACCTGGGGGAGCAAAGATACTGGCCCCGGTTGTCTTGGACTTCAGGAAGCCATAAGCCGACATCTCTCCCCTGCTGTGGGTGGTATTTCTATGCTTGCTGACTCTTTCCTGTCCTTTAATAAGAAATCCTACTCTTCTGTGCGACATCACTGACGCTTCTCAGTATCAACTAAAATTGTATTTCTGTGAATGTGAATTTCTGGAATATACCACACCTCAGTTCAGTGGGTGACAGGAAGAGGGAGGCAGGGCGTAACTCTGCAAGTGAAGCTCTGGCTGAACATAAACTCTTCTTGTGTCCATCTCCCTGTGAGGGCAGGTGGCAGCTCAAAGCTGGAGTGTAAAACATGTTCTTGCCCAAGAGAGTTTTGCTATGGTCTTTGTGGAGGCAAGGTTGGGGGCTTGAGATCAGATGCTGTTTTAGCACTTAATTAAAGCCCTGCCACCCCATGTCACTGGTTGTAGCTTATGTAGAGCATCCATGCAGTGCTTTCTCCTCTGAACTCCTGCTGAGTGTTCCCAGCGAGCGAGGGCAGAAGCTCATCCTCACCGAGGAGCTTGTCAGTCCTTCTTCCAGTCTCCAGTCCATCCTCTGTCCCAATCTCTTTCCATGCCAAGTGGGCTGCAGTAAGACTTCATGGTGGTGTAACTGACCAGTTACTCCTGTTTTCTGATGTGTCCCATAGTCTGGTCCTCTTATAAGTTGCACTGAGAGCTAGTGAAGGTTAAAATGTTCTTGGAGGGGTCTGAGCACGCATTAACCATGAAAGTTGAAACATTTGAAGCTGGTCAGAACCTAACAGGAGACGGGGAGGATGGTGACAAAAGCCGCTTTATTAAACAAATAGTTGGAGGTTCCTAGGAAAACTGCTGCCACCGTAATAAATCTAATCCTTTGGGCCTGGGAGGAAATGCCAGCATAGCCAGGACCTCTGCTATGGTCTTAGTACAGCTGTGCTAATGGAGGCAGATGCGTTCTTGTTGGGACCTGGCACAGGAAAGCGAGCGTTGCCCCTTCCACAGATGAGAAGAGGCTTTTCCAGCTGCCCTGGCACTAGAGGACTTGCCTCATAGTCATGATTGACTGTTTTTACTGGGATGAAGCAGGGACTGAATGTGAATAAACGTGGTCTGGGCTTGCTTGAAGGAAATGGGAACTATCAGGAAGGATTAGATAGTGGTGCTGGTGCCTGCCTAACCTTGGCAGGCATGAGAAGACCTTTGTCCCACTGCAGCTCTCTCGTTATCATAAAGGTTTGAAATGCTGTCGCAGTGGAAACTTGAATAAGAATTTTCCCCTCTGTCTTACATGTGACTCCTCCTCCTGCAGGGATGAATCCTTCTCTGATAGCAAGATTTAAGTAGCCTCGATAGGTAAAGTATTCATTCAAAAAGTTGCTGATGGGCATTCTTAGAGGCCTTGGCATTTGGTTGTGCATTTCCTCAGACTTCCTTGAAGGATGAGGAAACAAGCAAGTTAAGGGGTATAAATGAAAGGGGGAGAGCCATGCTTTGCACTCTGGCAGTGGAAGCCGGCTGGGTTGTCTTTCCTGGGACCCATCAGTCTGAAAGCAGGAACTTCTCACACGTGAAGAGGGTCGGACTGGGGCTGCTCTCCCCAAACTTGGCTGTGGCTTTCATGCTGATCACGGGTGAGCTCAGTGTGACTCCAGTAAGCCAGTAGCTAAGCTGCTCTGAAGACCTGTGAACAGAAAGGGCTCCAGGCACTTTCCCTCAGTTCCTCTTGTATGGTTGACTTTGGCCAGGCTCCTTGCAAGCTGCAAATATCTTGTAGAGCGCAAGATCCGTGGAAAGCTGGGAATAGGAAAGAAGTGTGCTAGCATACTGTGCAATGACCGTATTTCCTTGCCTGTTCCTTCACTGTAGGCTGAGTTGAAGAAACAAATTTGGTCTGGTTGTATGTTCTTGCCTTGCTTTGGTGAGTAATCCTGTATATGGTCTTTCCTGAAAGCCACTGTGTTGCACTAAGCAAACTTGCGTGTTTGCGGGCAGATGGTGGAGCTGGAAAATGATCCGCTGTATCCTTGGTCTGGCACACCTCGTGGAGATGCATCCGTGTGAGGGTGCAGATGCTTGTATTTACCAGGAACCAGCTGCTTACTGCAAGGGACTTACCCTCAGTTTTCATAAACAGGCCCTTCTTGCTGTCCTGGAGATTGCAATCATCTCCATGGTGAGAGCTGCACACAGAAGGGAGGATAATGACCTTGCGGATTAAAGGGCAAAAGGAGGTTTCCTAGTACACGAAGCTTGTGCAGATTGCCGTGGTTCTAGATTGAACATTTCTGCAAAGGTAGGCTGCAAACACAGAAAGGCATCCGCAAAAATAGTGGGGGCCAGGAGGTGCGTTACCCAGCCCTGAAGCGTGGAGAAAGAAGCAGCACCTGTTTGAGGAACTAAGGTGTGGATTTGTTCATGGACATGACGTGCCCTTTGAGCATATTTGAGAGGCAGTAAGCCCATCTAATAAAAACCGCTGAAATCTGCCTTTAACTGGCTCTGCTTACCTGCCTTTGATGTGGTTCAAAGGGAAACAGGGCTGCACTATGTCCTCCTTGTTAGCTCGGAAATATAAAGACCAGCAGCATCCTAATGCCTGACAAACTACGATTCTGTAAGAAACATGTGCAGATCCTTGCCATTCCTGCTGTTGCCCCAGTCCTGGCCTTAAGTTCCCTTTCTTCAGTACCTAAGTACACATGGGAAGCCTCAACCTCATCGGAGCTCCAACTCCAGACATCCACAACTCCTTCTGCTGTTCTAGTTCAGGCCTGATCGCCTTTGGTTTGGAGCAGCTCCTGCCAAGGAGGACCTTCTTCAGGTCTTTTCCATCATCTAACTTTTTAGAGTTAGAGCTCTAGCAGTGAGAGCAAGGGAGTGTAAAATCATCTGTGCCCCTTCCCTGTGCTGCTGAGGGTCATTTGCAAAGGCATCTTCTGCTGACTAAAAAAAAAAACAAACCCACCCTCATCTTGCTTGATGTTTTTCAGGTTCTCAGCTTGTGGTGAAGGTGCCTAGAGCACCACTCCTGTTCTTACTGGGGACACTTTTTTCCTCTCAGCTCCTTGTATTTACATGATGCCTTGATCCCTTGCTTGGACCTTCTATTTGAAGGCGGCCACCAAGCTTTCTTGTATTCCCAGTCTTCAGGCCAGCTGTGGCTCCCTACTCTTGCTGGACTGGGAGGACTGGGAAGCGATCCTCTCCCTCTACTCAGCACTGGTGAGGCCATACAGTATTGTGCCCAGTTTTGGGCTCCTCAGTGCAAAAGAGACATGGACATACTGGAGAAAAGGGCCACGAAGGGCTTGTGTTGGAGGAACTTGTGCTGAGTGCTGTGGTTCCAGATTGAATGTCCCATTACTCCAGTGCCAAAGATTGAATTTGCTAATCCTGTGAAACATAAGCTGAGAACTTGGTTAGGGACATCGTAATATGGGCTAACGCAAAAGAACATGTAGCTTTTGATAGCAGAGGTGTGAACAAGCTTGCATGTAGTTTTGTGAGGGTGTGAATGAAGGTCACGCCAAAGCTGCCAGCCCTTTTGGTTTTGGAAGGGAGCAGGGCTGCAGAAACGTGACCCTTTCTCCATTGTCTTGGCAAGATGGAGCAGCGCGGCTGACAATGAAGCTGAGCTCAGGTCAGGCTATCTGCAGATTCACCTTTGCTGGTGTCCTACTACGCATGCTTTTGCACGTGCTCTCTACAGAGCATGGCAATGGGAGTGCTGGAAAGACAACTGTTCCCAGCTACCTTGTGGAAGGGTGTGGGGAAGCTGGAGCCAGGCTCCTCTTAGAGGTGTGTGGGGTTAGGATGAGAGACGGTAGACAAATGACCATGAGGGAGTGTGGTCAGACACTGGAGCAGAGCCCCAGGGGTGTTTTGAGATATACATCCTTGCAAATAGTTCAGAGTTCAGCTGGACAAAGCCCTGAGCTGGCCGTGCTTGGAGCAGGACTTTGAGCTGGAGACCGCTAGAAGTCCCTTCCAATCTAATACTCTTCAACAGTAGGTGGGAGATTCCCACATGGTGTGGTTGAGCTGTAACATAAATCACAGCCTGAGACCATGCTTGCCTCCCTTTTCCTAAGCTGGCGTGATAAGGAGACATTAAGGAAGTGACTGATTCTTTGTGGGAAGGGTGCGTCTTGCTGGAGATGTTTACAAGGACTGAAGATGTGTGCCCGTCTGGTGCCAGGTGCTGGTTTTTGTATTGTCTGTATTGTGACAGACTTCCTCTTGCATTCTTCCAGGTACAGCTACATGATCGACAACGTCATTCTGCTGATCACTGGGACCCTGCACCAACGTTCAATTTCTGAACTGGTGCCCAAGTGTCATCCTCTGGGAAGTTTTGAGCAAATGGAAGCCGTGAACATTGCTCAAACGCCTGCGGAACTCTACAATGCGATCCTGGTGGACACTCCCCTGGGTGAGTGGAGCCTTTCAAAATACCTCTCAGCTGTGTGCGGAGCACGTGTCCCTTTCTCCCCCAGTTTAACTAGATCCCACTAAGTCTAAGTTGTGCTCCAGAAAGAGAAAGTGGAGTGTAATGCACAGCTGTGGCCATGCTGCCGGTGGTGGCTGGGCTTGAGTTTAGGTTTGTGCATGTCCTCTGCTGTTTTTTTTTCCTCTGGAGGACCAGCTAGCTCTCTGTCTGCTTCAACAAATGTGCAAACCAGCATGCTGGTGGTGCAGATTGCTGGGGAATTTGGTTTGTGTGAGCCTTGAGCTGTCATGGCAGTGCAGGTGTAATTAGATCAGATCTCCTAGATATGTCCATTTACCAGAGGCCTGAAACTAGGGAGCAAGGAGAAAGTTTGAGAGGTCATAGATAATGTAATCTTTTTAATAATTGTCATGGGACACATGGCATGTGTGCTTCCTTAGTGAAGGGCTATCAGGTCCTCTGCTGGAATTAGTCACTTAATTTCCAGCTCTTCTTGTTGGACCATTGAGCAATTTCTTGTGGGCAATTTTTGTAGATAATTATAGGGATGTGCACATGCCCGGTCTTGTTCTGAGACTGATAAAATTAGCTGTAGATCAAGGAAAGCTCTTTACATACCAAAAAACCCTAACCAACAACAGCAAAAAAACCCACCCCAAAATCTCCAAAAGCCTTTTTAAGCTCATTGTATAGCGGGATCCTGCACGGGGTTATACTGTCTCAGGGCTACAAGCCTTCACCAGGAGGCCCATGACACTGAAACCAAGGTTCTTAAGAACAGTCAGACAGATATGTTCTTCAAAGATAAAAGGTGTAGGAAGTGGTTCTGGCGAAAACACGGACGTCTCTTTGCAGTAGTAGGAGAGGTAGTCACAGGAGACTTTCTAGGTTAGCATCTGTGGGCAAAAAAGTAATGAAGTACGCCTGAGTCAGTGATTAATCATTCTTTTGGGGTTGCTAGAAAGAACAAAACACTCTAAATCATCATATTGTCATTGATAGAAATAGTTGTTTTTGGAACTGAAAGTGCTTTTCCAAATGCTCTGTGTAATAATGGGGTGAGTGAAGTAGTTGTCATGGAATAATGACTTGCCAGCTAGAGCCCAGCAAAGGAGGGAAAACGTGTTTCAAGGTCTGGGTTGCAAGGTAAGGCAACAACGCAGCAGGAGAACCGAGGCTCTGCATGCAGCTGAGTTGAGCCCGCTGTAGGGATGATGCGTGGGAAGAAAATCTTCCTCACGAGTAAGTGGGAACCTTCCCATTTTGGGAATAAGATAGAACTAAGTACTTCAAAGATATTAGCTCTCAGAGACCTTAAAGCTTCCAGCTGTGTATGGAGTGAAAATGCCCCGTTACACTGGCAAGGTGGTTCTGGAGAGCAAGGCTGCCGGTTGAGGGTCTTTGCCTCTTGCCATCATGCACTTGTATACGAGTGAGCTTTGCCTGCTTCTGCCCTGGCTAGGCTGAGTTCTTCTTCAGACCTTTGCCCTGGCCGTGCCCTTGAGGCTGTGTACCACCTAGTGTGGCATTTCTTCAGCAGGAGAACATGGGGAGTAGCTGTGTTGCCTAAACAAGCAGGCACGCAGGCTCCAGTTGTTTAACTTGCACTCCTTCCAGTGACCACACGCAAAGAAACAGCAGCTCTATCTCCTAAAAGTACTTGAGTAGCTACGTGGCTTGGTAGGAATGCCTAACCCCAAATGGCTTTCCTAGGTTAGCAGGGCAAAATAAGACTTGCTGTTAGCCTAATTTGGGATATTGGAGGGCCAAGAACTGAAATAGCTGTGTTCTCATTCCTCTGCTACTCTGAAGTAGCCACTGCTTAGCTATCTGGGCTAGCCAGTGAGTCCTGCAATGAAAACCAGTCCTGGCACACTCTGGTTTCATTTTTGCCAACCATAGGGAGCAGTGCTCCTCCAGCTACGTGGCATTGGTCTCTGATGCTGTTGCAAAGAAACCTCCGTGGGGGTTAACCCCTGTTCAGCACTCTCTAGACCCACAGCGCGGCTCCTCTCTGTGCCAGGGAGCTTGTGGTATAGAAGTGGTGCGCGCCAGAGGTGTGAGCCTGCATCGTACCTGGTTTGTCGCACAAAGCAGAGCACCGGTAAGTTCTCAGCATGAGTGCAGCATCCTTTACCTGCAGCTGGACCGCGTAAGCTGAGCAAGATCATATTTTTCTATGTAGTGAACTTGGCAAAGTTGGTTGCTGAGAGATAGTTGAAGAAGTCATAAGTCCTAATGGGTTTTATTGTGCTGTTGCTAACAAGTGAGTGGTACAACAGCCTTATGTTACACTACGAGACCCATCTTTACCTGCAGCCTGAGTACCCTGTGTTAGGTCTGAAATCTGTGTTCTTTCAGTGGCAGCAACTTTTCAGACTCCCTCCCAGAGATACTCTGGCAAAGTACGTAGGGCTGACATCCTACCAAAAATCACTAGTTCATCGTGTTTTCTGTTGCTTACCTCCAGCTGGAGAAATAAAAGACCTTGGAAGAAGTGGAAAATGGGACTGATAGACCTGACCAGGGGAAACAGCTCCTGATTCCAACCATGGAGTGTTGTGGGCTGTAGGAGCTGTGGCATCCTTGTGCCTGCTTAATCCAGCTAAGATGTTGGAGAAGGAGGGAGAAGCACCAGCTTCCTCAGGACTCGCTAACTGCTGTCTCGCAGATGCTTTAGCGCTGCTACTATGCATAGCAGGCAATTGGGAAGCTGTCTTGTCACCTTGAAGTGCCTGCATCTGGGAACAGTTTGGGTTGGGCTTATTTTTAAATACAGGCTGCCCTGGCACTGATGCTGGGGGCTAGAGCTGAGAATTTCTGCTGAGAACAGGCTGGTGCAAGAGCCCCAAAAATGATTGTGGCCTGGGGAACCGTGGTGGAGCCTGAGGTTTTGAGTCATGGCAATTTGGTGGCTGCTGAAGATAAGGACCAGGCCTAGGAGGGACAAGCTCAACGTAGGGTGTGCTTCTGCGTGGTATTGTTGAGGACTCTGGAAAGTGCTGGGNATAGTTGTTTTTGGAACTGAAAGTGCTTTTCCAAATGCTCTGTGTAATAATGGGGTGAGTGAAGTAGTTGTCATGGAATAATGACTTGCCAGCTAGAGCCCAGCAAAGGAGGGAAAACGTGTTTCAAGGTCTGGGTTGCAAGGTAAGGCAACAACGCAGCAGGAGAACCGAGGCTCTGCATGCAGCTGAGTTGAGCCCGCTGTAGGGATGATGCGTGGGAAGAAAATCTTCCTCACGAGTAAGTGGGAACCTTCCCATTTTGGGAAAAAGATAGAACTAAGTACTTCAAAGATATTAGCTCTCAGAGACCTTAAAGCTTCCAGCTGTGTATGGAGTGAAAATGCCCCGTTACACTGGCAAGGTGGTTCTGGAGAGCAAGGCTGCCGGTTGAGGGTCTTTGCCTCTTGCCATCATGCACTTGTACACGAGTGAGCTTTGCCTGCTTCTGCCCTGGCTAGGCTGAGTTCTTCTTCAGACCTTTGCCCTGGCCGTGCCCTTGAGGCTGTGTACCACCTAGTGTGGCATTTCTTCAGCAGGAGAACATGGGGAGTAGCTGTGTTGCCTAAACAAGCAGGCACGCAGGCTCCAGTTGTTTAACTTGCACTCCTTCCAGTGACCACACGCAAAGAAACAGCAGCTCTATCTCCTAAAAGTACTTGAGTAGCTACGTGGCTTGGTAGGAATGCCTAACCCCAAATGGCTTTCCTAGGTTAGCAGGGCAAAATAAGACTTGCTGTTAGCCTAATTTGGGATATTGGAGGGCCAAGAACTGAAATAGCTGTGTTCTCATTCCTCTGCTACTCTGAAGTAGCCACTGCTTAGCTATCTGGGCTAGCCAGTGAGTCCTGCAATGAAAACCAGTCCTGGCACACTCTGGTTTCATTTTTGCCAACCATAGGGAGCAGTGCTCCTCCAGCTACGTGGCATTGGTCTCTGGTGCTGTTGCAAAGAAACCTCCGTGGGGGTTAACCCCTGTTCAGCACTCTCTAGACCCACAGCGCGGCTCCTCTCTGTGCCAGGGAGCTTGTGGTATAGAAGTGGTGCGCGCCAGAGGTGTGAGCCTGCATCGTACCTGGTTTGTCGCACAAAACAGAGCACCGGTAAGTTCTCAGCATGAGTGCAGCATCCTTTACCTGCAGCTGGACCGCGTAAGCTGAGAAAGATCATATTTCTCTATGTAGTGGACTCGGCAAAGTTGGTTGCTGAGAGATAGTTGAAGAAGTCATAAGTCCTAATGGGTTTTATTGTGCTGTTGCTAACAAGTGAGTGGTACAACAGCCTTATGTTACACTACGAGACCCATTTTTACCTGCAGCCTGAGTACCCTGTGTTAGGTCTGAAATCTGTGTTCTTTCAGTGGCAGCAACTTTTCAAACTCCCTCCCAGAGATACTCTGGCAAAGTACGTAGGGCTGACATTCTACCAAAAATCACTAGTTCATCGTGTTTTCTGTTGCTTACCTCCAGCTGGAGAAATAAAAGACCTCGGAAGAAGTGGAAAATGGGACTGATAGACCTGACCAGGGGAAACAGCTCCTGATTCCAACCATGGAGTGTTGTGGGCTGTAGGAGCTGTGGCATCCTTGTGCCTGCTTAATCCAGCTAAGATGTTGGAGAAGGAGGGAGAAGCACCAGCTTCCTCAGGACTCGCTAACTGCTGTCTCGCAGATGCTTTAGCGCTGCTACTATGCATAGCAGGCAATTGGGAAGCTGTCTTGTCACCTTGAAGTGCCTGCATCTGGGAACAGTTTGGGTTGGGCTTATTTTTAAATACAGGCTGCCCTGGCACTGATGCTGGGGGCTAGAGCTGAGAATTTCTGCTGAGAATAGGCTGGTGCGAGAGCCCCAAAAATGATTGTGGCCTGGGGAACCGTGGTGGAGCCTGAGGTTTTGAGTCATGGCAATTTGGTGGCTGCTGAAGATAAGGACCAGGCCTAGGAGGGACAAGCTCAACGTAGGGTGTGCTTCTGCGTGGTATTGTTGAGGACTCTGGAAAGTGCTGGGCATGGGCATGGTTTGGGCAGTGCTAACTCTGTGGCTCTGTTTCAGCTGCTTTCTTCCAAGACTGCATATATGAACAGGACCTGGATGAAATGAACATTGAAATCATTCGAAACACACTGTACAAGGTAAATGAGTCTCTGGGAAAGAGATGTTAACTTCCCTATTTATTCCTAACACGACTGCAGCTCTGTCTTGAGTCAGGAGCTCCAACCTGGGCTGGCTTTCTTCAACACAAGAGGAGAGGGTATTTTTCCTCTTAGTAGATATAAAAATAAATGTGCTTTCGTTCAATTTTCTTCCCTGGAATAGAGTGAACGTGACCAAGAACTAGTTGCATCCCCTGGAAAGTGAAGGTAGTGCTCTTGCTGGAGGCTGACATCCAGTCAGCCGGCTCTGCAGAGACAGGGCACCAGAGCTAGGCGGAGTGGGTTTGGTTTTTGGAGCTGTCAGGAGTCTGTGCAAGAGATTTTGCAGAGGCCCTGCCTTTGAATGAATTTCCTCGGGCCTCAGGCAGGCGGGAGAAGGCTGCTCCTTAACCACACAAGTTTGAATGTGTCGTTAATTGCATTCAAAGGACTGAAGTGGCTTGATCCTAAACTTGGTTGAAGGGCTTCCATGGGCTTGGCTCTTTGTCTTAAGCTCTTTCAGAAGAATCTCCAACAATCTGTTCAAGCTTTCAGTGGCTGTGGTTGGGGTTAGATGCTCTTGGTAAAGCAGTGTAAAAGGTGCAGCTGGGGTGGAGAAGTCCTGCAGGCACAGGGATGGATGTGGAGGGGCTTAAGGTTCTCCTTGTCCCCAGCCTGCACAGGGAACTGTTGTCTCCTCTGCAGGCCTTTTCTGGTTTTAGCTGGCAGTATCAAAGCATGTATTTATGTGCAGGCGGCAGCTATCGCTCCATCTCGACTCTCTGGATGGAGGGTGGGCTGCAGATTGTATCTGCCAACCTTGTTTTGGCTGGTCGCAGCCAGCCTGCAGCCTGCGTGACCTCTGCTTCCCAAGGAAGCTGTGGCCTGTTTGGAGAGGCAGAGAACAGGTCAGGCATGAAGGGAAGACGGCAAAGGGAGGGGAGAAGGAGCTGCGTGTCAGCAGTCATGCCCAGCTGCGTGTGGCCTCTGGCATGTACTGGTCTTTTGCTGTAACGGGGGGAGGTATGCGTGTACGCATAAATCTCCGCAGCCTTGCAGGGTGCTGACCTCTGTGTTGAGATGGGGCAGGTGGGGGGAAGGCAGGGAGCAGAGTAAGCATGGGGTGAGCAGGCTGGGGGGGTGTTGTCCCCTTGGGTCCCAGCTGCCACGTCCTTTCCCATCTCCTTTTTGAGGCCTGATACTGCTTTGCACTCTGCTCTTCCCACCCTCAAATTGAAGCGTCGGTGCCTGGTATCTCTTGGTGTGTGCTGGGACTGGCTCTTGGTAAAGAGCAGCCCTTGGGGAGCATAGCGGCTCCATCAGTAATAAATCAAGGGTGGAAAAGGTAACTGCTGCTTACAGACTCTCACTTGAAGCTGCCTCTCTCCCCAAGGACTGGAAAAATGTATGATACAATGCAAATGGTCTTCCTAGGCAAATGAGGGAAATAAAACCAGATCTGAAATCTACGCAGAGCTGCTCTGAGGAACACAGCAGGCGGGTGCTTGGGATGGATGCCTGCGTCCGAGAGGAGTTGGCATGGGAAGGGGAAGTGCCACTCCCAGACCTACAGGAGGTTTTTTGAAGGAATATGCGAGCATGTAGACAGAAGGTTTGAACAGGATTCATAGGAGGAAAGGGGTTACAAAGGTTTCTTGTTAGCAGTGGCAAATGAGAAGGTTCTCAAATGGAAATAGGGTTAAGATGGGAAGGAGAGGTTAAAAGTAAGCACTCAGCTCTTAGTGTAGAGGGTGATCAGCAATGGACTCCTGCAACGGAGGCGTGCTGGCATTGTTATCTTCAGTGCTTACTCCCTTTTTTTCTACATCTTTAATGGATACGTTGAAGTGAAGCTGGCTGACTGGTTGGCCTTTGCTGGCAACTTTCTTGTAAGAACCAGCTGAAGGAGCAGCTGATCTCCCTTCGGGCTGAAGGTGGCAGACAAATGAGGCTAGCGGGTGGCAGAGGGTAAATGAGTGAGTTCATGGAAGTAAAAGGCCATTAAGGATGATTAAATGCAAAGACACCACCATTCCTGGGCTAAGGGTTTCAGGACACTGGAGAGTTTCTGTAAATTGCTGTCATCTGCATATGGATGGGAGGGTACTCTGTGTGGCTGTTTTAGAGACTGTGTTTCTGTGATGTCTGTTTCAGTGCTGGATATTTGAGTTCACCTATTTTTGCTTCTAAAGTTTTAAGCTTGTGCATGAACTCTGAGAAGGGCAGAGGTAGTAACTGAACCTCTTAGCCAGGTTCCCTATTCTGTCAGCCTCGAGCAAAGTCTGTTATCCATGTCCTTATTCCTGTGGTAACTCTGCAGACTGATGCTCTGTGCTCTCCTCCACTTGAGCAGTGGCAAGTGCTGGAGCCGGTGTTTCTTTGATGTGTAACGCTCACCCAGCAGCGTCCTCTTGCACTGTGTGGTAACAAATATTTACAGAGCACAGTAATCTAGGTGCTTTCCTAGTGGAGAGGCTGAGGGGTGTCCAACACGTGCGTTCTTGGTCCATCTTCAGTCCTGGAGTGGTTGTGACAAAGCAGAGATTTGTGATGTCTCAGCATCGTTTTATTCTTCCCTTTTATTCATCCCTTTTAACTGATTCTGGTTGCAGCTCTCTGTCCAGGGAGGTATGTTATCACATGATGGCTTCTTCTGAAAAAGATTGTGCTGAACAGCACTTTTAGCCATGCGCTGCCTTCATGGGCCTCCCCCTGGGAGATACAGTCATCTTCCAGCTGGATTATGGTACATCTCGACAAAGGATTACGTTTCCTGGAGGCAGCGTAGCTGTGCCTAGCCTTATATGTTTTCTGCAGCGCTCCAGTTGGGATGGAGACCAAACGGCTGCAGTGTGAAAAGAGAATTACAGAGGATGGCTAGTTTCCTTCGCAGATGTCCTGTCTCATCTCTTGACTCTGCTTACACAGCGGTACTTTCTGAGCGTAGGTCTTGCAGCTATAGTTGTGTGGCTTGGCATGTTTGCGGAGGCCAGAGCGGGGTCAGGAAACCATGTGAGACTTCAGTAAATGCTTTGGAGTCAGACGACTCAAAGAAGCAAAATAGACTCTCTCCTTGCTGCCTGGGGATGTTGCCTGCTGTAAGCTCATGCAGTCACTTGAATGAACCCAACCACAACCCTTCATGTCTCCAGCTCCTGGGGAAGCACTGTCCCTTGTGTGGGCTTGGCATCCAAGTTCACTTGGGGTGAGAGTGCCCGTGCTGTGGTATAAAGCGTCTGGGAGCATCTGTTTGCTGTCTGTCCCCTACTGAATGGCCCTGTGGGGGCAGCAGATGAATCTGTGTAGAAAAGTGCTCATCTGCCCTCTCTCTTCCAGGCTTACCTGGAGTCCTTCTACAAGTTCTGCAAGGTGCTGGGAGGTACCACAGCAGATGCCATGTGCCCAATCCTGGAGGTAGGTCTGGAACCCCCCATAGCTGGATGGTGTTGCAGAGATAGTCATTGCTCTGTGCTCAGGCCCAGCTTGCCTGCCAGCATTAAGGATATTCAAGATGTTCTTCAACATCCCTGTGTACGCTCTGCCTGCTCACTGGGAGACCTAGGAAAACACTGCCTGCGCATGACTTTGGGCAGGTTTGGTTCCCCAGTCGTGATCTTGCCAGGTGCTACCACATCTGTTGCCTTCGTGGCAACATCTCCATCCTCTCACATGGATGACGAGCAGGAGAACAGCCAGAGCTGTTCAGTGCATAGCTTGTCTCCATGGCAAGGCTAGCTGTGGGATGCGAAGGGCTCAGGGGCAGTCGGTGAGAGAGACTCCTTGACCTGGGCAGGGTCCTGCTCAGTGATTTGGCTTGTGCCTGGGGTGGGGATTTCCTCACCTGACTGCTCCTCAGGCATCAGCTACTGGGCACACTGGGAGCCTGCACGTGTAGCCAGCCCTGGCTCAGCAGCGGACAGCTGTACGCGTCCCAGCAGCTTGCTCTTGCTGCCCTTTGGTGTGGCTCTGTTCAGAGCAGCGTCGTTATGTGCTCGCCTCTGGCAAAGATGCTGCATCCCAAGGTGAACCGCTCTTCTCCTGCAGTTTGAAGCCGACCGGAGGGCCTTCATTATCACCATTAACTCATTTGGTACTGAGCTGTCCAAGGAGGATCGAGCAAAGCTGTTCCCGCACTGTGGCAAGCTCTACCCTGAGGGCCTGGCTCAGCTGGCCAGAGCAGATGACTACGAACAAGTCAAAAATGTTGCTGACTACTATCCTGTGAGTGCTTTGGGCTGAGGGGTGTGGGGACTGGTGCGAGGACCTGCTCTGGATCAGAGCTTCTCAGGGATTGGGGGGAACTTGTGGATTGACAGCCTGGGGAGGGGGATGCCTATCTGCTGCTGCTACTGTTGGTCCTGTGCCCTGCTTGGCCAAGATGGAGTTGGCTCGCCTGGGATGCCGTTGGCTTGTTAGTCATGGTTGCCGTAGCAGTGGTGATAGGGAGACCAGACCCAGGGTGTGGGAACCGCCCTCACCTCCAAACCCTTGAGGTATCGGTGTGGCAGCAATGACAGTCTCTGTTTGGCTGTTTGGAGGAGGAAAACATGTCTTCAGCCAGAAGTGGTGTGCCACATCTCTAGCTCTAGTGGGTGGCTCTGAGCTCTGGTTTGGTCGCGGGGGAGACGCTGACCTGGGAGGAGATGCTCAGATATGTCTGGGTTCCTTAAGCTGCTCTTGTGCATGGCTGGGGGCCTGTTTGGAGTCAGAGAGCTCAGTGTCCCCTTGCTGAAGCAACCAGGGCATGTGCCAGTGTTTGTGGGCGCAGGGGCCTGGCCCAGACACTCTGGTCAGTACATGGAGGGGTCTGTACCTGGTGCATCCTCGCTGCAGGCTCAAAGTGATGATACAGCTTTGAGAACTGCACATTTCAGAGAAGGGGTAGGTTCTCTGGCTGGACAAGCTCGCAGATGAAACAAAGGCTTTCTCTGCCTCTCTGAGGATTGCCTTCAGCTGGTGTGTGTGCAGTGCAGCCTCAGCAGCATCCCGTTGCCAATGCTTATGTGTGCCCAGGGCAGACTATTGACTTCTCTGTGTCCTCTGCTGACCTGCCATGGTGGCTGGAGGTCTGTTTCATGAGCCCAGGAATGCTGCTGAGCTTGGAGGGCTTTGGGGTTTGGGTATATCCTCTTGTAATGTCTTCCTGCAGGAGTACAAGCTGCTGTTTGAAGGGGCTGGCAGCAACCCTGGAGACAAGACCCTTGAGGACAGGTTCTTTGAGCATGAGGTGAGTGAGCCTTGAGATGTTTCTTGGTCTGTATGTACCTGTGCCATTTGCAAAGCTCAGGGTAGCAGCAGGCTTATCTGCTGCCCTGTCAGCAGTGCTGTGGATGAAGAGAATTTGGGGGAAGGAAAAGGATGCTCCAGCAAGGGAATGAGGCCCCAGCATGGTGCTTGGTCTATGTTCTTGCCCAGACAGGTTAGAGCAGTGTGGGAGGCAAGTTTGGGGCTGCTGGTGGATATTTGCTCCATCCATAGCAAAACCAGAATGTAATTATGTGGGAAAGGAAGATTTTCAAGTGTCAGAGCCTGTCCTGAGCCATGTGCTGTAGGTTAGAGCTGCCCCGAGGACCTAGAGAGGTGCAGAGCAGGATACCTGTGCTGAGCCCTCCAGCCTGCTGGGGATGTCAGGGGACCTCCCAAGCTGCTCCACGCTTGCCTTGACCAGCTCCTCCCATCTGAGGTGGACAAGTGACATGTCCTCCTCTGGGCTTTCCCTAGGTGAAGCTGAACAAGCTGGCTTTCCTCAACCAGTTCCACTTTGGAGTCTTCTATGCCTTCGTGAAGCTGAAGGAGCAGGAGTGCCGCAACATTGTGTGGATTGCAGAGTGCATCGCCCAGCGGCACAGGACCAAGATCGACAACTACATTCCCATCTTCTAACCCCGCTCTGCTCCTGTCTGACCCTCCCACCCCTGGAGTCTGGAGGGACCCCCGTCTAACTCCCTGAGTTATCCCTTGCCCAGACTCCAGGGATGTCCCATCTGTGGAACTGGCTCAGATGAGGAAACTGTACAGTTGCTAGTTAAATTATTCACGAGCTGAAGTTTGAGTTGTGTGTGCTGTGAGGGGTCCGGAGGCACCAGTGGCACAGGCTTGGCCCTGTGTAGCAGGAGGGACACCTCCTGTTGTGTATCTTAGAGTCCCCGTGTTACTGTACTAATCTGCTGTATGCGCTTATGCTCGTAGAGCAAGCACCAGCCGGGGGGGTCGCTGCCTCCAAGGGGTTCCCGCTGCCAGGGGGGAACACATCAGGTCTGCCATGGCCAGGGGTCCTCTCCGTCAGTGCTCTGCACGCCTCCTCGTCAGTGTTGTTCCTGTGAGATTTAGTTCGAGTGTAATTTGTAGCGTAGCCCATGCTGCTGTGCAATCCCTGCATCCCCCTGTAGCTAACTCTGACCTGGGGCAGGACTGGGACGGAGCCTGTGGGAACACCAGGGCAGAGCCAGCGTGCTTGTGGAGCACATTCCTCCCTCCTCCACCAGAATTTGCACTAGCGTAGCCTCGCCGTGGCCTCAGAAGCAGCTCTCATCGGTCTCCCTCCTGCCCTGCAGCTGGAAAGGGCTCTGTAACCTGGCTGAGCTCCTTCCTCTCCCCTGAAGCCCCACAGCTTGGAGCTTATTGTCACAACCGTGCAAGAGTCGGGGCTCCTTCTGGCTCTGTGGGTGGTGCTGGACCCCTGCACCCCCACCCCCCCCCGGGGCAGACATCCGGGCTGGCACAGCCCCCTCCCCTGCACTGGGTGTCCAGGCTGGCGCTGCCGTGGAGCTGTATGGGCACAGCTGGCCGCTGGGCAGGGCAGCCCTCGGGTCTGGCTTCGCTTGGTCACCCTGATGAGCACAGAGGGTGGCTGGTGGCAGAAATGTCCCACGCCCTGTCTTGGCCCTGCCCATCGGTGGTTAGGGGCTGCGAGCCAAGCCCTGGGCATTGGCTGTGTCCAGGCAAGCTCCTACTTGTGCTCCAGGGCTGGGAGTTGCCCTGTGGTGGTGTGGCACCGGAGAAGCCTTGCTGGTGGGATCGATGGAGAGCAGCTCTGTCCCAGCTTGTGCTGTGGTCACCTCTGCAGTGTTTGTTAACCCGTGATCCCCTCCTCTCTACACCAATAAATATCTGCCTCCTGCACTGTGCTCTCCCTGCTTACTTGGGCTCTCCAAGAGGAGCCTGCGTCACCCATGGGTCTTCTCATCCAGCCAATGTGATGTTCGTAGTAGTGGAGCCTGGTGTGGCTCCTGCATCACACGGGGCACTTAGTTCTGCCACAGGCAGAGCCCCCTTGGGTCCTCCAGCCCAGGCTGTGTGTGGTGCCCGCTCTGTGGGTGCGGAGCTGTTGGGTGCCCTGTTGTAGCCGTATGGCAGTGAGCCATGCGGTTAGGGAGCTGCGTAGCACAGCCCCTGGCTTTCCTAAGATTGTCCCCCTGCACCTGGGCTTCCTATGTGGGACTGTCCCTGTGCGGCACTGTCCCGTTCCCCCTGCTTCCATCCTTGCCCTGGCGTGGGAGCAAAGCAAAAGGAAACCTTTGGGGTGGGTGCAAGCTCCTCCTGGCAGGCTGATCCCTTTTTTGGGGGCTGCCTCTGGCCCCTGCTGCCCCATGTGGGGCTCCTCCTCTCCTAGCTCTGCCCGCAGGCAGGGTATCCCTGACCAAGCATCGCTGCGCTGCACCGCAGAAAGAGACTGCCAGAGCCTGGTGGCGTATCAAGAACGGATTTATTTAAAAAGTGACAATCACGTAGTTCATCTTGTGAAGAGCTCTGCAGCCTGGCCTCGGCCCCTGCGCTTGCTGGGAGCACGTGGAGTGTGTAACGAACGGCAGGGAGGCCAGGGCTGGCATGGCAGTGGCCACAGGATCCCGGGCCTGACCCAGCCAAGAGGTGATGGAGACAAATGCTTGCAGTGAGGAAGATGTTGGGTAGCTGAGACATGCCCGCGGTACGTCCCAGCCCGTGGTGCAGAGCTGCTGAGTCAGGCAGGAGCGGCCCCAACTTGGAGGATGCACGGTTAGAAAAAAATACAAAAACAAGGTCTCTAGAAAACGTTGATTCTCGCACGATAGAAAATAGATCTGCCTGATTCTGGAAAGCAATTTGGTGTTTAATGTCTAGTGCTGATTGTTCCCCCGCGGTGCAGGAGGGCGATGCCGACGGCTGTGCACGCGCTCGGGGGCCGGTGTGCCTGGGAATCCCAGGAGAAGGCTCGCTCCTGCCCCGCGACCGCATGCGGGTCGAGGTCAGGCTTTCTTCGCGTCGTCGTGGTGCTCTTGCCGTAGCGCTCGGGGCAGCTTGGGGTTGATGAAGAATCCTTTCAAGAACAAGTCTCGGACGAAATAGGGCAGGTAGCGGTGTATGAAATACATGAGCCCAAGGCCCTGCCCTGGGTAGTAGCGCACGGCTGGGTTGGCAGCCAGCAGCCCGTCCGTGATGCTGTTCACCACCGCGCTGAGGTCCTCCACCGCCACCTTCATGAACTGGATGAACTGGCGGTTGATCTCCTCCACGTAGTCCTCGCCGTAGTCCTGCAGCAGCTCCTGGGGCAGGCTGGCCACCAGCCGTTGCTTCTGCAGGTTCCAGAAGGCAGGGTCGCACGTCGTCCCTGCAAGGACGTGGCCCCCCACCCCTGCTGTGGGCTGTGTGGCCCCCCCCACCCCCCCAGCACCNGCACCACCACCCTCCCCCAGCACGGGTGCCAGCAGCCCCCAGTCCCCTCCCAGCCTCCTGGGAAGGTCCTGCTGGAATCCTAGCAGAGATCTCCCATGGTGGGAGCACCATGGTGGCTCTTCATAGCCTGGGACTGGCCCAGAGGTCTCGGAGCCTGCCTGCCATGGGGACGGTGCTACCATAACCATGGCTGAGCTGGTTCAGCCAGTGCCAGTGGCAGAGGATCTGGTGGCAGGGCTTGATCCTGACCCTACCTCTCACCAACCGGAGCCCAAAAGCCACAGGGTGGCTGCCATCCCCAGGGAGGTGGCCGAGGATGCTCTGAAGCTGCATCCTGTGCCACTGGCTGCTCCTGCCATTGCTCCATCTGCCTCCCCCGGGGCAGGGGAGGGGGGTACCTGCCCTTTGCCTGCGGGTGCCGACCCTCTTTACCTGTTTTGTAGTAGCCAGGCAGGATGAGGCTGACTTTGACGCCCCAGGGCTGGAGCTCGCTGCGGAAGGTGTCCATGAGCAGGCTGAGGGCTGCCTTCGAGGCCCCGTAGGCTGCCAGGCAGGGGAAGGGCAGGTCACCTTGCAGGAGAGAAAGGATGAGTGAGCAGCCGCCTGCGTGCCCTGGGGGTGGGGCTGGCAGAGACCAGGAGGGCTTGCGTAGGGCTGCGCTCCTGGCCCCTGCGCAAGGGAAAGGGTTTAGGGTGCCTGCTGCGGCTGGCTGGAGAAGCGGAGATGCCCAGAGCGGGTGGGAACCACACCACACCACACCATGGAGATGGTGCAACCATGCTGGGGGGCGGGGGGGAGGGGGTGTCTGGTGGGCCACGCTCACCCGCGGGGCTGCTCACGGTGACGATGCGGCCTCCGGCGGAGCGGAGCAGGGGCAGCAGCCCCTTGGTGAGCTCCAGCGAACCGAAGAAGTTCACCTCCATGCAGGTGCGAAACTTGCCCAGCGGCGAGAGCTCGGCGTCAGCGATGGTGTCGTTGAAGCCGGCGTTGTTCACCAAGCCCCAGAGCCCTGCGGGGACGGGATGCTCAAAGAGGTGACCCCCAAATAGGGGACCCTCCCCTACCCTGGGGATCCCAGCTGGTCCCCGGCTGGTGGGGTCCTGCAGGGGAATTGTGGTTTTGCCCCGGGATGAGCCCCCGTCAGCAGAGGCTGTTGGCACAGGTACCTGCAGGAATGCAGCCCACGGGGTGGGGGGGACACATGGCGGCTTGGCACAGCCATGATGGCCGCAAGTTGAGGTCCCAGGGAGGTGCGTGGTGGGATCCCAGGGGGTGCCAAAGGCTCCTACCTGTGCTGTTGGTGTTGGCCTGGACGTGCTGCAGGACACGCTGGATGTCCTCCGGCTTGGTCAGGTCCATCTGCAGCAGGGTCAGCATCGGCGAGCAGCTCCTGCGCAGCTCCTGGGCGCCGGGACCCTGCGGGTCCAGCACGCTGGCGAACACCCGAAAGCCCATGGCGTCCAAGTGCCGCGCCGTCGCCTGCCCGAAACCGGAGTCGCAGCCTGCAAGAGCAGAGAGGAGCCCTGTGGTGGCCGCTGACAACTGCCAGTGGGCTGTCCCCAGCCCCTCCACAGACCCCCAGCTCTGCCTCTCCATCCCCAGGGACCAAATTCCACCCCACCCCGGCACTGGTCCCCTGCTTGGGGCTCACCACCAGGGATGTGACCTTGGCCTGGGGCATTCGCAGGTCGCGGAGCTGCTGTTTTCTCTCGTATCGAACACGGGAGGAAGAAAACACTCCCTTATCTGCAACCCCATCGCCCCGAGCGCCTCTCTGATGCGAAGTGCAGGTAGAACCGCAGGCGCGAGGCACCGGGGCAGCCCAGAACCCAGCAGCGACGTGGGGCAGGAGGCATCAACCCCTCCAAATCCTCTGAAAGCTCCATCGCACACCACTGGGAGCTGGCGCAAGGCTCCGGGGAAGGCGCTGAATGCTTTTTGCCTCCCAAAAATGGTGGCCAAGAGGCACAGCCCTCCCCCTCCTTCGCTGTGCTGAGGGGGTTAAAAATGGGGAGATTAAAAAAAATAAAGGGCTCTTGCTCTGCTCCTGCCATCCTGCATCCTTCAAACGAGCATCCAACGGGGATGTCCCATGTCGGGGAGCACCGGGCACTGCCATACCCGCTCCCAGCCTCACCTCCTCCATCTCAGCTCGAGCAGGGGCCACCGCAGGTGACACCGTCACCCGCAAAGCCACTGTCGGGGTGGCTGGGGGACAGCCCGGGCGGGAGCTGGGCGTCGTGGGGCCCGTGGCCGGGATGCAAACAAACAGCGGCAGCAAGGTACAGGCTGTTCCCGGGGCCGATGGCAGGGCTGATAGCTCGTTGGGAGCCCGTGCCACCGCCGCTGCCCGGCCACATTAACCATTAACAGGGCAGCGCTGCAGGGGCAGCCCCGTGGCTCCTGCACCCTCCTGCCTGGCACCCTTGGGTGCTCCTTAGGACATCCCTGAGAAAGGACCCTCTCCGATGCCTGGAGTCACCCCAGGATGGATGCAACGGTGGCCCCGGGCACAGCTCCATTGGCCACCCACGAGACCCCGGACCCCTCTCGCCAGCCCCGGGGTGGCCACGGGGGACCGGCTGCCCTCCTCGACTTCCCGCTCCTGCACCCCCTGGTTGGGATCGGGGCGCGCTGCCGGCTCCAGCTCTCAGGGTGCCAGCTAAAACCGTCCTCGGCTCAGCGTCCGCCGGCCGGTCCCCAGCTCGGCTTTACTTTATTGCTGCGTCAGAAACCCATAATAAAACCCCTGGCCAGAGGCCAGAGCGATAACACACCCCAGAGGCTGCGGGGACCCCCCGTCTCCTTTCCCGGCAGAGCCTTGCAACACCCATCACCCATCACGGGTGTATGCCGGACCACCTAAGCATCACCCCCGGCATCGCCCCCGGTGCCATCCCTGGTGCCGCAGGGGATGCCGAAGGTACCCCGTGGGCTGCCGGCGCGGCACATCCGCCTCTCCCCTCCCCGGGAACAGGTCGTGCTGCCAGCAGCCGGCCAGATAAGGCGCATTTCGCCTTTCCCAACAGGGCAGGAGAAAACTGCAATAAAGATAAGGTTCGAAAAAGAAAAGTGCTCGCGGCCACGGCCTCACCGTACCGCAGCCCAGCACCCTGCCCGCCGCCGCCGGCACACGGTTACCTGCGCTGCTCCCGCCCCAGTACGGCGAGAAAAGCTTCCAGTCCAGGCACAAAGCTTCCGATCACCTCCCGAGCCTCAAAAAACACCGGGAAACAGCCCAAAAACTTGAGAGAGACAGGTTTGCTGCCTTGTTTCGGGCAAGCCTGGCAAGGAGGGAGCAAACCCGGACGCGTGCCGTCCGAGCCAGGCAGGGTTTGTTTTGCCTTAGAGGAGCGGGGCGGTCGGAAGGTTTGTTTCGGAAGTTTTAATTTATTCACATACACAAGGAAAAAAAAAAAAAAACCAAAAAACCCAACCCCTCCTGGGAGGCTGGCGGGAGGCCTGGGGCCAGGAGGGCGAGGATGCTCTGGTGTTATTTAAGGTCTCCGGCGCTGCTCGGCTTCCCGGCCGCCGCGCTCAGCCATGGCCAAAAGCGCAGGGAGGGACAATTAAAACCCGTTTGGGGACCGTAACACCCCCAAAGCATGGCAGCTCGCCCAGGGCCACGCTCGCTCCCCGGTGGCTACCAGCACACGAGTCGCCGGCCACGCCGGGGCTGGCGCGGGAGCCGCTGCCGCCACCGCTGGCCGGGTCCCACCGGGAGCGCTGGAGCCGGCCAGTCTGTGCGGCCCCCGGCGAGGCTGGCGCTGGGCACGCCGCCCTCCGAGGACGCTGCATCACGAGGCGACGGCGGCGCCAGCTCCCTCCCGCCCCGGCTCCCCGGCTTGCCAACCGGTTTTTTTTTTGCATCCGTGCCGGCGGGAGGGACGGCGGTCGGACCGAGCGCAGGAGAAGCCGAGGAGGAGTGCGGCGGAGGAGGGCCAGGCGGCTTGAAGCCCCCGTGGCATCCCCCGCCACGGGCCAGCAGCCGGAGGCATTTGCTGCAGCAGGAGCAGAGCCCGAGCCCCGGTTGCTAAATCCGGTGGAGCTCCGCGGGTTCGGCAAGCCGGGGGGCAAACGCCCGCTCCAGGGGCCGGCTGGCCTTTTGCCGGAGCAGCAGCTCGGCAGCAATTCCTGGGGACTTTGCAGAAGCTCCAGTCGCTGCTGTGGCTCCCCCAGGAGCGAGGCACGCCGGCCTCCGCTGGGATTTTGGCACGCCGAGCCTCGGTTTTACCGATCTTGAGCAAGCAAAAAGATTTGGCCTCCGGCATCGCCGTCGGGGTGTCCTCCCACCCACTCGGGGAGGGCGAAGAGGACCGACCGCGCAGCGTCGCGTGCCCACCGCCCGGCGATGCTCCTCGCCGGTGACAGCGGAGCCACTGGAGGGTCTAAACTGTGCCATCCCTGCAGCTCCCGGCCAGTCTGCCTGCAGCCGTGGCACCGCTCGTGCTTCCTCGCTGCTGGGAGCCGGGCCGGGCTCCCGTACCGCCGTGAGCTGAAGCCGCAGTCCCGGTTTGGTACGGGCACATTTCTTTCGGGTGAGTCAGGCGCGGCGCGGCGTTGGCTTTTTTGCTGTCTCAGGTATTCGCGCCGCTCCCGCAGCCGGCACCGAGGCCGCCGCGCGCGGACACGTGCTCAAAATCAACGCCGCGGTTTGCTGAGCGGAGCCAAGATGGGTGATAACACGGCTGCTGCCCAGGAGCTGCCAAACCACCACCACCACCCCGCCCCGGCTCCTGCGCCCACCACCGGCACCATACGTGATGGAGGGCTGGTGGCACAGGTCCGCAGCGCTCACCCCGATGCAACGCAGGAGTGGTTTCCCCAACTGGGCTGTGAGCTGTTAATCCTCATCCCTGAGCCATGGAGCTGCAGGCCGTGCATCCTCATCCCCGAGCCGTGAGCATCCTCATCCCCGAACCACGAGCTGGGCATCCTCATCCATAAATTGTGGAACTACAAGCCGTGCGTCTTCTTCCCTGAGCCACAAGACGAGCATCCTCATCCCTTAGCTGCAAGCTCTGCATCCTCATCCCTGAGCTACAATGGAGCATCCTCATCCTCAAGCCGTGTGCTGAGCATCCTCATCCCTCGACCACAAGCTGTACATCCTCATCCCTCGACCGCAAGCTGTACATCCTCATCCCTCGACCACACATTGTGCATCCTCATCCCTGAGCTACAAATGGAGTATCCTCATCCTCAAACCATGCCCTGAACATCCTCATCCCTCGACCACACGTTGTGCATCCTCATCCCTGAGCTACAAACGGAGCATCCTCATCCCTCGACCACACGCTGTGCATCCTCATCCCTGAGCTACAATGGAGACATCCTCATCCTTGAGCTACAAATGGAGCATCCTCATCCCTCGACCACACGCTATGCATCCTCATCCCTGAGCCACGCACCGTGGGAAGAGGACCAGCACAGATCCAGCAAAACCTCAGTGGTCAGAAGTGCCACTGAAGAAGCCCCGTGCAAAGCTGCCCGGAGCCCGGTGGGTGCCTGGGCACAGCGGCAGGTCCCCAGGAGCTGCTCCCTCCGTGGCCACCCCAACCTGGGACCCTGGCATGGAAGCCAGAGAGGGGTTACCCCAGGACTGAGCATCCCTCTGATGGATGGACCAGCTCCCCCAGGGTCAGCCATGGGGACACCCGGGGGCAAGGGTGGCTGTGGGGCATCTTTGAGGGACTTTCCATCTCTCGCCAAGCCCGGAGGCAGCCAGGAGCCTGTCAGTTGAGTCGGACACCCGGAGCACCATCGTCCCTTCCCCAGCTCTGCAGGCCATCGCCTGGGGACCCCGGGTGCCCCCCGCAGCCCTGCCACCGCTCCACGAAACCCAGGGCATCAATCCCACCTCCCCCCCACACAGCTTTTGGGCCGTGTGTCCCACCACCCTGTCCGAGATACCTCGTCAAGACGGGGCTGTCGCCACCATCACCTCCCAGCCCCGGGACGGCGCGGGGCTCAAGGGCACCGTCAGCCGGAGGGGAGCCGGGGCGCCGAGGCCGAGCGGATTAACAAGCTGAGCTGCTTGTTTCCGTAGGCTCAAGCTCAAATCCTGCCCGGGATGCCAAGCTAAACACGGCTGACATTTTGCTCGGAGGTGTTGCCTTCTGGCCCCCGGCAGGATTCACCGCCGCCGCTTCGGATCCAGCTCCTCCGGGTGCGGGATTGGGGAGGGGGGGGGTCGAGCCCAGCCTCGCCGCGGGGAGGCTCCACTGGGCGCCCCAGCGGGGACTCATCCTGGCTCGGCTGCTTGGGGACGGTCATCCCAGCTCCATCCTGGGAGCGCCCTGTGGATGAGGGAGACCGGGGCACGGTGGCACCGAGCGTGGGGTGCAGCGGGGACGGTGCCAGCGGAGGGGATGGGGGTCCCCAAAAGGGACTCGGGAAGGGGGTCCCTGCGTGGGGCAGGAGGAAGAACCCAGCGAAAGCCCTCGTGGGCCAGGGCAGGGCCCCCGGCGGCCAACACCTCCCGGATGCCGCAGACGTTTGGAGCGAGGAGCGATAAAGGGGGGGGGGGGTGATGTCAGCCCTGGGGCGAGAGGGAACAAATTCTTGGCAGGGTGCTGGGGAGGGAGGGGACGGCGGCAGCACCTGTACCCACGGCAGCTGAGCCGCCACAGCCACCCTTGCCGGCTTCGGCCACCCATCGCCCCGCCGGCACCCGAGGTCCTGCCGGGAGAGCGGGGCCAGGCAGGGACACCGGTAGCCCCCACCCCACCACCGGTGGCATCACCGTCAACAGGAAACCCCACCCCAGCCGGTGGCTCGCACCGCAGCGTGCCACGCCACAGCAGGGGGGTGTCCCCGCTCCCCACAGAGCCCCCCAGGAGTGGCCACACGTGCCCCGGCGCTGGGAGATGGGGCCGGGGTGGCAGGAGGTGGCAGCAGCCCCAGTGATGCCACCGCCACCGCTGGTCCTCGGCACCCAGGGTGAAGCGCCACATCTGTGTCCCCCTCCCGTGGGTCCTACAGGGTGGGGGCCAGGCAGAGCCCCAGACCCCCGCCGGAGGGACCCATGGAGCACGGCAGAAGGCAGAGCCGGGGATGCCCATCACGGCGGGTACGGGGGTGACCCGACCCCCTCCCCACACCGGGGACAAGGGCCAGATGGGATGAATTACAACGGATTAGCCGAGTGTTTTTGAAGCCCCACACACCGTCACCTCCACCCCGGGGAGATATCTTTCGCTAACAAACCAAAGAGAAGGGGGGGAAAAAAAGAAATAATCTGATTTTCTGCCTTGACAACGCGAAGCAGCCGGGCAGAGATGACGAGGAGCCCCTAGGCCGGCACGGATGTGCCCACGGCTCCCAATTTAAAGCCCATTTCTCAGGAGCGGTTGCTGGCCCTGGTGCATCCGCATTGGGGACCCCAATGGCACAAGAGGAGCCACGAGATAAATCATCCTCAGGAGCTGCAGCCCTCCCCGTCACTGTCACCGAAAGCCACCCAGATGCCTTATCCCCCCCAGCCTCAAAGCTGGGCAGCAGATGCTGCTCGCAACTGGTGGAGCTAACGAAGCCAGGAGCTCGTTACATTGCACCGGTGCCAGAATGAGCCCAACCACCTTCCCCTGCGCAAGGCGAGATGCTCGAGGAGGTCCAGATCCACCCCCGAGCCTGCAGTCAGCCTCAGCGCAGGCGTTAAGCTCTCGGGAGGGTGGTTTGACACCCGGACCGGCTCAACTCAGCCTGAGGGCTTGCACCAGCAGGGTGGGCAGATGCAAAAGCACCGGGGTCTTCTTCGGATGCAGGAGGAACGGGCACAGGAGAGCCCGGGAGATGTAGCCCGGCCCCGGCACGGCGGCGATGCTGCTCGCAAACAGGCAGGGCGGAGGAAGTGCCTCTCCTCCCGGCAACGCCGCCACGCTTCGGGGTTTCGCAGAAAAAGGGTGCAGGGAAGTTCCTAGAAGCAGCCACTCGCCGCATCCCGGGGCCAGATGGGATCTTCCCAGCAGCCACCGTCTCCACCGAGGGGGAGATCGACTCCCCAAAACAACCCTCGCGGTCAAGGATTTGAGCTTCCCACGGGCAGGGATGAGCGGGAGAAGGCGGCAGCAGGGATGTCGCCTGGGAAAGGGCACAGGCTGTACATCAGAGCTAATCTGGGATGGGTGGATGGATGGATGGATGGATGTCCCCGCCGAGAAGAGGAAGTTGTGAAGAGCTGCAGCGATAACCGGGTTAATAATCACCTTCAGAGGGAACACGGCGAACCGGGAACACGGCGCCGGCGAGCTGCGAAAGCCATCCATCAGCAAGAGCTGTCGCTGGGAAGGACACCCATGGCCCAGGGACAGCTCGACGGGATCGGTGCCGGTGCCAAGCCAGTGCTGATAACACATCCGTCTGGGCTCTTAGAGAAGGAGATGCTGGGTGGGAGCCAGGCTGGGAAGCCAGAAAGCTCCACCAGCCACGGGCAGGATGCGGCACTGAAGATCTTCCTGGGGAATGAGGTGGTAGCAGCAAAGCCATGGCTGGGTCACCTCCTGGGGAGGATCCCTGGGCTGCAAAAGGGCTCCCCAGGGACTCCCAGCAGGCTGGAGAAACACCAACCGAGGCCCTTATCCACCTCTCACATGTGATAACACATCAGGCCCCAGGAGCCAGCAAGGAGAGGCAGAAGGTCATGCCTGAGGTCAGCTACAGGCAGGGTAGGACATCCCCAAGCAGCAGAAGGGAAGACCAGCTCTTCTACATGGGCCACCATGAGCCATCACCACCCCAGGACATCTCAGGGAAGATACTCCTAGCCAGGACAGCAAAACACCGCAGCCACCACAGGACCAGGAGAACCTCTGGCCACGTGGTGGGTCGGGTCAGACATAGAAATGCCACGCAGAGCAAGGTGCCACTCCACCCACTGCACCACGGAGGTGGACAAGTCACAGGGGGCTGGGACACACGGGACAAAGCCAGGCTGGGGCAGTGCCGGCCACAGCCATCGCTCCAAAGCGACCCCAGGGCATCACCATGTTAAGCAGATGCAGCACCACAGCCAAACTACAGGAGTTTTGGTGGAGCTGTAGCAGTTCAGGGGTATTTGGGTGATGAAATTCTACCGCGCCTGTAAAGCGCCATCTCATCGCTCCCCCTTGTCACAAGAATAAACTCCCGCTACGTGCCACAAGCCCAGGCAAGCAGAAAAATAGCTGCAAGCCCTGCCCATCCCCCCAGCACCATGGGCTCTGGGGTTTGTTTTGTTGTTTGGTAGGGTTGTTTTGGGGTTTTTTTTAGAAACCGAGCAAAACACTTGCGAGCACCAGCTGAGTGTCAGTCAAGACAGGTTTTGAAATACATTGAGCTGTTTAGACCTCTAAGGCTAAGGGCTACACCTCTGTGGCCACCTCAAGCCACCCCAGCCCCTTCTGTACCTGATTTAAGTTGTCCCCCCACCCTCACCCTCCGCCTGCAGCTCCCACCAGCTCTTCAGAGCCGGAGTTTGAGTATCACAAGCCTGTTTTGGTGCATTTTCCCCCAAAAACATGAAGGTGGCCCTCCAGGCGGACAAGCTTGGACGTAGTCGTGCTGAACGGCGATGCACAGGGCATCATCACCCGCTCATGCCCTTCAGCCTGGGACAGCACGGGCAGAGCCCAGCACACCAGCTGAAGAGGGGAAAGAAGTCACCAGGGGATGGCTGCACAGCCCAGATTATAGAGCTTGTCCCCCACCTGGTGACTGGGAACACTGGAGAGGAGTAAGCATTGATCACAGTGTCTTCAGACAGGGCCATGGGAAGCAGATGTGCGTGGCGTGATGTTTACGCCAAACTGGAGTATGACCACCAAAGTGGAGAAACAGGGTAGGGAGGGACCACAAATCTGCTCAAGGGTATGTCTGGTGGAAGCTGAGAGACCCAGCATGAGAAGATCCCCACCGCCAGAAGAAACAGAGAAAGGCTTGAAAGAAGAGACAAGATGTTCAAAGCCTCTGCAGAAGCCATCAGGGCGGGTACCTCCTCCAGGACCTCAGCTCACCATCCCATCCCTCCTTCTCCATCCCCAGCCTGCCTGGAGATGGGGGGGGATGATGGGGGAGGCGGGCACCCACCATCTGGCTTCCCCCAGGGTCAGCCATCCGGCAAGAGGCTGCGCCGCCGGCAAAGCCCGTAAAGCCGAAAAGTGCTTGTCAAGATTACAGCCTGAGAGGCAGCAAATCCCGGGGCAAGCACCATGTGCGCGACGTGGGGGGAAGCCAGCTCCCAACGGGAAAGTTGATAAAGGTCCAGGGGCTGGCAGCTCTCCAGGGGGAGGAGGAGGAGGAGGGAGCCAGAGCAATACGTTGCACGTGGAAGCACGCACAGGCTGGGACAGAAGAAGGGGGATTTGGAGACGGTGGATGTACCCAACCTACCAGGGGGAACTGGAGACAGAGGTAACAGGCACGTGCTGGGCAAGGTTAAAAAGAAAACAAAAAAAAGAGTCCTGATATACCTATAGAAATAGGTATGACAGCAACCGTCGTGGCGTTGCGGTTTCCACCTCACTGACTCTGCAGCAGTATCTCAGATCCGAGATTGCAGGAGGAACGGCAGGAGGTGCCCGGCCGGGCAAGCTGAGGTCCCCCACCACTGCAAGAAGACTACAGGGAGAAGGCAAACGCTCTCCTGGGCTTGGTGGAAGCACCTTGAAGACCTCCCCCAACCCCATCCACGCTCAAGCAAAGCTGGCCAAGTCCACCATCCCTGCGCCCGAGCAGCACAGCTCTTCCATAAGCAGAGGGCTTGAGGGGAGCTCGACTCAAGGGTGGGTAACACAATCCCAGACCTCATTAAAGACGTGCTGCTCATTGGACTAGAGGGCAGCAACTGCCTACACTTCTCTCCTTCCGAAGCATCCGTTCCCATCTGACAATCTCATTTCTGCGGGGAAGTCTCTGCTTTGTTGCTCTCATGTCCCCGTGTAACCCCGAGGGCTGATCAAGCCAGCTTGGGTTTCTCTACCAACTCCGTTCTCCCACAGTGTGTGACTTCTATGCGCTTTTTCCTCCTAATTAGCTGTGCTCATCAGTTTTGGTTAACGGTGCTAAAAGAGAAAAAAAAAAAAAAAAGAGAAAAAAACCCCAAACAAAACACAAACAACACAAAACCCAACCAAAAAAACAACCCACCCCAAGAGGTCTGTGTCGTTAGCGGGCGTCAAAAGTGCTTATTTAATAGATAAGTGAGAAAAAGCTGAGCACATATATCTAAACATCTGTGGTGAGCAGGGGTAGGTTTCTATTTCTGAAGAAACCTAGCGAGGGGAAGAATCCTAAAACTGTGGAGAGCTGCCGACAAAGTGCATGGGGGGGGGAGCTTCAGCCCTGCAAAGAGAGGCAGAGAAAGCAGGTTCTGCTCCCAGAAACCAGCAGCAAACCCCAGAACTAGAGAGTTAAATGTTGCCTTTTTAAAGAAAAAAAAAAAAAAAAAAAAAAAAAGAAAAAAAAAAAAGGAAGGGATGGCCCGTACAACAGGGGTAGNCAGCAGGGTTAGAGTTTGGGTGTTTGGTTTTGGTGCTGTGTCCCCCCCCCACCCCCCCTCAGCTTGGAGGAGCGGTTGTCTCTGCTGTTAATTTTTAATAGATCCTGGAAAAACCGGAGCAGTTCCAGGGAATGAGCTGATTTTTCAGCCGGCGCTTAACCTGGGGAAGACCCCGGGTACCTCTCAGCTGACTCAGCGGCCCCAGAAGCAGAGTGGAAGTTGCCTATGGAACCCTACCTATGGACCTATGGTAGGGTCTTCGCGTCAAGTTGGACCCGTGGCGAGGATGCTGGCAGGCTCGGCACCAAGTACAGGCTGCAAGCGCGCTGTGCCGGTGCTCCGGCTGTGCCATCCCAGAACCAGCAGGTGTTACTCAACAGCCCCAAAATCTGGACCCCCGACATCTCCCAATCACCCAATTTAGCTGGAAAACTGATCCAAGAGAGCACCGCAGTCCGGACAGGAGCGATGCTGCTCTCTTACCAAGGGAAGTGATTTACCTTGGCGGCAGAACAGTGAGAATCCCGACATCTGGATCGAATCGCTCCATCCTGCCGCAGTCACCAGATGCTTCAACATCTGTTGAGTCCATGGGAAACACCGAAGCTCCGCTCGACTACGATCAAGTTGCAAAAAACCTCCAGTAACCTTGAATGCAGGCTGAGGCTCTGACCCATTTCAGATCGTTAATGGGGCATACAATTGTAACGAGAAAGCCTCACCAGGAGAACCGAGTTTCCCCTGCAGCGGGGGAAGGAGGAGAAGAAAGGAGAACCTGGCAGGTTCGGGTCTGGAGCAGCCTGACCTGCCAACGGGTTTTGTTCACCAAGATGATTTGTTGGGGGACGGAGCGGTCCGCAGGTGCCTCCTTGGCTTCGTAGGCTACACCGAGGAGGAACAAGGATGCAGAGGACCCAAATCACCTCCCCCAGGCAGCAGTCCTATGGGTTCGGGTTATTTCAGAGCAGTATGATTCAGATGTGACCTTCGCAGATGAAGCAACTGCATCCAAGCTGAAGTGGAAGAATCAATACCTCGCTACACAACTCGTGTCTTCCCTCTGCTCCGGCAAAGCCCTGCCGGCATGCGGGGTCTAGGGGCTGGTTTGCATTCGGTCCTTTCTAAGGATCTGCATAAATCAGGCAATTAACTACCGTCTGAAAATCCACCCCGAGCAGTCGCGCCCGGCAGAGCTACACAACCGCAAAGGGCTCGCAGCTGCTCCAGCTGTGCGGCGGAGCCCCGGGACGCTGACGGCCATCCCTCCACCACCTCCAAACACCAAAACGTGGTGGAATCACCGAATCTCGCAGGCGTCCGCTGAGATCAAGAGGGCCCAAAGGATGATCTAGGCTCACCCAGGTCAAAACCTGGCTGGCAGCACTTCACGCAAGGTTTGGATGTGGAGAGACCCAGCGGTGGGCTCACCACCTCCCACCAGGGCTGCTCTCGTGGACCGTCCCCCTTGCACCGGCTACAGAGGCCGGAGCGCTTTTATATCAGTTCCCCATAGGAAGGAGACCGGGAATATAAGCAACACCCCTCCTCTTGGCTCACACAGCTCGGGGGGAGCCCAACGCACCCAAGGACACCCAAGTTCCCAAATTCGGGGAAGTGGCACACACACAGAAACCATCCCTTTGATGCTCGGAACACACTCCCACAGGTGCCAGCCCCCAGCATCAGCACCCTGGGGTGCCCTGACCGCACACCAGCAGTGAGGGATGCCGGGTATCGGATGGGGGTACCGAGTATTGGATGCCGGGTATCGGGTACCCCAGTGAGGGATGCTGGGTATCGGATGGGGGTACCCGGGTGAGGGATGCCGGGTATCAGGTACCGGGTATCGGATGGGGGTACCCGGGTGAGGGATGCCAGGTATCAGGTACCAGGTATCGGATGGGGGTACCCCGGTGAGGGATGCCGGGTATCAGATGGGGGTACCCCGCAGCTCGCTGGTGCTGGATCAGCCTTGGGACAGGCAGCTGCCCATACCCAGACTGTCCACACCACCGGCGTGCTGGGGTCCCTGCAGCTTCCCACACTTGGCCAAAGCCTGCCCTGGCCCCTTGGGCTCATTTTTGGAAGGAGGTTTGGACCTGGCAGGCTGGCTCAGGATGCCACATCAAGGGCAGGATGGGGATGGCCGCCCTCTCCCTCCCAGCCCTGGGCTGGAGCAGCTGATGTCCGCTCCCCTCCTCATCCTGCCCGTCCTCCCGGGGCTGACCTCTCCCAGCCCAGCTGCACAGGAGGGCATTCTCCTCCTCACTGCAAACAGCTGTGACCTCCCCCAGGAAGGCAGGATTAACACTTTCCTTGCCCCTCCTGCCCCAGCCAGGCTGAATACTCCGGAGCGGCACTCCCGGAGAAGCCGGATGGCCGGGATGCAGAACAAGAGCCCTGAGGTCACAGTTATGGATAAACACAGCACCGCAGGGACTAGTGGCCACCTACTTGGCTAGCCCAGGGGATGCGCCATGGGAGACCGCAGCATTCCTCCGGTGGCAGGCAGGAGCAGGCAGCTGCCCATCCCCGCTCCGGCCAAGCCCCAACCTCCTGCGTGACACCTGAAACACAAACCTGAGCCAGATGGGAAACACCACGACTTTCTAGTCCCTTCTGCTACCGCTGGGTCAGCAGCTTCACCGCTGCACCGGCTCCACATCTGCTCTGCTACTTTCCCACCGAGCTGCACAGCTCGTTTCCCTTCAAGCCTTCCCATAAACTAAGCTTTAATTAGCCAGCCATATCCAGACCAGCGCAAGGGGCTGGAGCATCACGTGCGGAGCTCCACTTGGGGTTGCTCCCAGAGGGTCTGGGAGAGTGGGAAGCTGGAAGAGCTGGAGCACCTCAACCAGGAGATGCAGCACTCAAAGGCGTGCAACTCCCCACTGCAGCATTAAGCCAGTGGCCAAGAAGTATACACAAGAGACAATGATGCCCAAAACTTTTCAGGCTGGGACCTGCCCTGCTCCCTGGCAGGCGTCAAGAGGGGACTTTGTTGCATTTCTCGGTTGACCTGTGGGATCCAGCGTGATACAGGCTGCCTTCCTCCAAGAGCTCACCCCTGCACTGATCCTCCCCGCCTGCCCCCGCAGGAGCCACCAGGAGAGGCACCAGCAGCGCCTCAATATGCAGTTGCCAGGAGGCGTCCCGGAATTAATCCGCAAAAGAATCAGGCTAATTACTCGGCAAATACTCAAGCGAGGGATGCTGTCCCCGGCAGAGCAGCCCTCACATCTGCCCCTTGGCAGGCACCCGCCGGAGCAGCGGCGAGGAAACGCCGATCCCGCACCGCGGGCTGCGCCTCGAACCTGTAAAACCACAAAGTATTTACAGCCGAAAGCAAACACACCAGAGCTGCAGAGGTGTCACCTCAACGCACCAAAGCAAGAACACCTTGTTCCCGCCACTGACTCACTAATTATACAGGCAATGCCACAGAGCCAGGGCTGGCTTGACCTGGCGTGCCACGGGGCACCTGCGAGCACGCGGCTGTCAGACATGTCCTCCCCAGGCAGCCCTGCCCCACCGCGGCTTTGACCTTCACTCGGTTGAATCATCCGTTCATCCACTGCCTTGCTCCTCCAAGCTTCCTCCTCTGGAGGAACCTCTGTCCGCTTCCCACCGGCGCCACGGAGCCAGGCAGGGGACGCAGCGCTCACCTCCCCTTCCCAAAGCAAGTCCCCACCACAAGACCAAGTTTTCTAAGAAACACACAACCTCCCCATCTCCAACTTGGGGGTCTCCAAGCCCAGCCCAGACATTCCCACCAGGATGGATGCGGGTTCCCATCCTCGGGAGCATAGCCAAGGTCGTGTCCATGAGTTTCCCTCACCTCTGCATCCACGTGGAAGCACCCTCCCCAGCTCCAAGCGCATCCTCCTCACCCCGTGTCTGCTGCCATCGTCTCACCTGCTGGCCCCAGCTACCTTCATCATCCTCCCGTCCCACCACCAGGAGGAAGGAGAAGGGAAAGCACTTGCATACCAAGATATCCCAAAGAGATTCAGCCACCAAACCAGAGCTGGGCAAAGCCCGGGCTGGGGAGCTCAGCACATCCCCTACAGAGCCACCGTCCCCACATGCCAGGCAGCCCAAAAAGGAGCCGGGCAGCAGCTGAGCAGCACTTCCCAGGGATGTCCCCGCAAAGAGAGGGAACAGCCTCCTTTGCCCCCAGCAGCTCCTGGGGGAGAGCTCTGGATGAAGCAGCGGTGCGCAGCCCCAAGTAGCCGGTTCCATTGCAACCTCTAGAGATGCCACAAGAAGCTTTCTAAGAACAAGCCTGGCTCCAGAAAGGGAGGAGAGGACAAGCCGAGGTGCTCCCAAACCAGCCACCCGGCTCTGCGCCAGTCCCACCACGTGTCCCATTCAATCTCCCGGCTTCCAGAGGAACGGAGCTCCCGGCATCGGCTGGTCAACGCTCGAGCGGAGGAGCCATTGGCAGAGGGGACCAAGGCAACTCTTTAAAGCCTCCTCGCTCCGGGGCCGGGGCTACAGCTTGGACATGGAGAAGGAAGGACACGCAGGTAGGACGACACCCCGGGGCGGTGGGGTTCCCCCCGGCTCGCAGCACCATCGGGACACCCCGCTCCCCTCCATCCCCGCACCGGGGCGGAGAGAGGTGTTGGGGGTCGGCGTGTGTGTGTGTGTGTCCCCCTCCTCCCTCTGCACTCACCTGTGACCAGGACGGCTCTGCCCGCCACCGGCAGCAGCCTGCGGGGGGATGCCCACCACAGCAGCCCGCCGGCGGCGGCGGCGGCCAGGGCGAGCCCCAGGGGCAGCGGCAGGCAGGCGCGGCACAGGCTCTGCAGCCCGGCCAGCAACGCCAAGGGCAGCACCAACCCCCGGCCCGGCCCCGCCGCTCGGCGGGCCGCCCGCAGCGCCAGGCTACCGGCCAACGCCGCCCACAGAGCGCCGTAAGCCCAACGCTCCAAACCCGGCTCCATCCCGGGCCCCGGCCCCGCCGCTGCCGTCCGCGCCCGGCCCCGCCGCGCCCGTTTATAACCGCCCCGGCGGGGGGGAAAGGAGGCGGGGCCTCTGCCGCCCCCGCCAATGGGAGACGGACGGGCCCGCCACGGGGCACCGGGCACCGACGGCAGCGGGTCGGTACCCCGCCGGGGCGGCGGAGAGCGGCGGGGCAGCGCCGGGGCACCGGGAGGGGTGGGGGGGGGGGGCTCGGTACGGAGCGGCGCGGCTCCGCCCGGCTGGGGACAGCGGACCGCCTGGGTGGGCACGGCTTAGCTCGGCTCAGCTCGGTTCGGGACATCATGCCACCTACAGCATGGCTCGGCACAGCTCGGGGTGGCTCAGGGCAGGATGCCACCCAGGTAGGGGACGGTTCGGCTCGGCACGGCTCGGCTCAGCACGGCTGGGGACATGGTGCCACCTCGGTGGGCACGACTTAGCTCGGCTCAGCTCGGTTCAGGACATCGTGCCACCTACAGCACGGCTCAGCTCAGTTCAGGACATCATGCTGCCTACAGCACGGCTCGGCACAGCTCGGGGTGGCTCAGGGCACGATGCCACCCAGGTAGGGGACGGTTCGGCTCGGCACGGCTCGGCTCAGCACGGCTGGGGACATGGTGCCACCGTGGTGGGCACGGCTCGGCCCAGCTCGGCTCGGTTCGGGGTGGCTCAGGGTGTGACACCACCTAGGTAGGGGACAGCAGCTACTCACGGCTTGGCTTGGCTCTGCTGGGGACACCGGACCGCCTGGGTGGGCACAGCTTAGCTCAGCTCAGCTCGGTTCAGGACATCGTGCCACCTACAGCACGGCTCAGCTCAGTTCGGGATGGCTCAGGGCACAATGCCACCTACAGCACGGCTCGGCATGGATCGGGGTGGCTCAGGGCACGATGCCACCCAGGTAGGGGACGGTTCGGCTCAGCACGGCTCGGCTCAGCACAGCTGGGGACATCGTGCCACCTCGGTGGGCAGGACTTAGCTCGGCTCAGCTCTGTTCGGGACATTGTGCCGCCTACAGCACGGCGCGGCATGGAGCAGGGTGGCTCAGGGCACGATGCCACCCAGGTAGGGGACGGTTCGGCTCAGCAAGGCTCAGCTCAGCATGGCTGGGGACATTGTGCCACTGTGGTGGGCACAACTTAGCTCGGCTCAGCTCGGTTCGGGACATCGTGCCACCTACAGCAAGGCTCAGCTCGGTTCGGGATGGCTCAGGGCGTGATGCCACCCAGGTAGGGGACGGTTCAGCTCGGCACGGCTCGGCTCAGCATGGCTGGGGACATTGTGCCACCTTGGTGGGCACGGCTTAACACAACTCAGCTCGGTTGGGGACATAATGCCACCTACAGCACGGCTCACCTCAGTTCGGGATGGCTCAGGGCACGATGCCACCTACAGCACGGCTCAGCACAGCTCAGGGTGGCTCAGGGCAGGATGCCACCTAGGTAGGGGACAGTTTGGCTCGGCACGGCTCAGCTCAGTACAGCTGGGGACATCGTGCCACCTCGGTGGGCACGGCTCAGCGCGGCTCACCTCAGTTTGGGGTGGCTCAGGGCACGATGCTACCTACAGCACAGCTCGGTGCAGCTCGGGGTGGCTCAGGGTGTGATGCCACCTAGTAGGGGACAGCAGCTCCTCATGGCTTGGCTCGGCTCTGCTGGGGACATTGTGCCACCTCAGTGGGCACGGCTTAGCTCGGCTCAGCTTGGTTCGGGACATCATGCCACCTACAGCACGGCTCAGCTCAGTTTGGGATGGCTCAGGGCATGATGCCACCCAGGTAGGGGACAGTTTGGCTCAGCACGGCTTGGTTCAGCATGGCTGGGGACATGGTGCCACCTCAGTGGGCACGGCTTAGCTCGGCTCAGCTTGGTTTGGGATGGCTCAGGGCTTGATGCCACCGAGGTAGGGCACAGTTCAGCTCCTCACAGCTTGGCTTGGCTCAGCTGGGGACATCGTGACACCTTGATGGGCACAGCTCAGCTCGGTTCAGGATGTCTCAGGCCATGATGCCGCCTAGGTAGGCACAGTTCAGCTTGGCACAGCTCAGCTCAACTCAGATCAGCTTGGTTTGGGACATCATGCCACCTACAGCATGGCTCAGCACGGTTCGGGATGGCTCAGGACATGATGCCACCTACGTAGGCACAGTTCAGCTCATCACGGCTCAGCTCAGCACAGCTCAGGACATCGTGCCGCGTAGGTAGGCATGGCTCAGCTTAGAACAGCTCAGCTCAGTTTGGTTCAGCCCAGCTCAGGACATGATGTCACCTGGGTTGGCACAGTTCAGCTCAGCATGGCTCAGCTTGGCTTGGCTCAGCACAGCTGGGGACATTGTGCCACCAAGGTGGGCATGGCTCAGCTCAGCTCAGTTCAGCTTGGTTCGAGACATCATGCCACCTACAGCATGGCTCGGCTTGGTTCAGGATGGCTCAGGACCTGATGCCACCTAGGTGGGCACAGTTCAGCTTGGCACAGCTCGGCTTGGCTCAGCTCAGCATGGCTGGGGACATCGTGCCACCTAGATAGGCACAGCTCAGCTCGGCTTGGCTGAGCTCAGCTCGCTTCAGCCCGGCTCAGGACATCGTTGCCACCTACAGCACAGCTCAGCTCAGTTCAAGATGGCTCAGGACCTGATGCCACCTAGGTGGGCACAGTTCAGCTTGGCACAGCTCAGCTTGGCTCAGCTCAGCATGGCTCGGGACGTCGTGCCACCTAGGTGGGCATGGCTCATCTCATCTCAGCTTGGTTCAGGATGGCTCAGGACAGCTCAGGACATGATGCCACCTAGGTGGGCACAGTTCATCTCAGCACGGCTTGGCTCAGCTCAGCAGGGCTTGGCACAGCTCAGCTCAACTCGGTTCCGCGTGGCTTAGGACATCATGCCACCTACAGCCTGGCTCGGCTCAGCATGGCTTGGGACATCACGCCACCGAGGTTGGCACCGCTCAGCTCGACTTGGCTTGGTTCAGCACGGCTTGACTCGGTCTAGCGCGGCTCGAGATGTCATGGCACGTATGGCACCTACCACCGAGGTAGGCACAGCTCAGCTCAGCAGGGTTCAACTCAGCTCAGCGTGGGTCAACATGGCATGGCCTGGCACGACTTGGCTTGGAGAACTTCCCGGCAGTCCGTTCAGCCCCGCTTGGCGGGAGGGTGGGTTCCCTGCCCGCTGCCAGCGCCAGAACCAGTGCCACCAGCGCCCACATCCCATGGGACATGGCACAGCCTCCCCGCAGGGCCACCGCTCCACCAGTGTCTCCCCTCGTAGGGTGGTGACGCCAGGTCCTGCTTATCTGCTGGGGCAGCACCGTACGGGCGCTGGGCCACGTGCCACCGGCATCCCAGTGCCTTGGCCAGCCGCGCTCGGGTTTCTCCCAGTGCCTGGCGGTGAGGTGTGAATCCCTTCCCAGCTGCTCCCTACGCTGTGGGGGCTAAATGACAATCCCAAATCGTTTCTCAGCTCTTCATTGGCCACCCGGGGCGGGCAGCACCCTGACACCCACCCACCCAGCGTTATTGCGGGGCCGCGGCGCGGCGAGCCGTGCTGGAAGCTCGGCTCCTGGCTTGCCCCGGCTGGTGCCACGCGGCGCCGTGTGCCAGGTCCGTGCCACCGCCGGTGAGCGCTGGCAGGAGCTCCCTGCACCGCCCCGGCCCGGGGGGGGGGAGGGGGGCAAAGTCCTCTCCTTTCCAGGTTTATTACGCAGGGTAATTGCCGCCGCTGGGCTCGCTTTATTAAGCGCCCGCTTTAATATTTCACCAAGTCTCCGTACTCGGTGATCCTTCGTGCGTCCCCGCCGCGTAGTGCCACCAGGTCTCGCCCCGGGCCTGACCCTCGGTGCCCTCCGGGCGGAGGGTGAGATGCTTTTGGCGTGCCGGGATCAACGCTGGTCTCTCCGATCCTGTGCCGGCCACCCCCCGCCAGACCCCCGCGAGCCCTGGCACGGTGGTGGCGATGCCAGCGAGGGGTGCCCGCGCCATCCCTTCTTGGAATCAACCCCCCCCCCTTGGCACCGGCGGAAAAACACATTTCGTCAGCGGCGACGGCGGCAAGCGCTGCAGAAGCGCGGCGTCAAACAGGCTGGGGTGGTTTAGCCAGGGTGTGGTGGTGGGACCCGGCTGGGTCCGCAGCCCTGCTCTTCCAGGCATGGGGAATGCCGGGAATGCCGGCGAGGTAGAGGAGGAGGAGGAGGGATGTTCCCAACAGCATGGCCGCGGGCTCTCCCGCAGGAATCCGCTCGCTTGCAGCGTTGGGCTGCTGAACTCGGTGAAAACAATGGAGGCGGCCACGAGGCAGAGCCTCGGGGGACTTGGGCTTTGGGAGGACTGTGTTAGATATCCCCACCAGGGCTTGAAAAAATCCCCTTGGAGAAAGGTGGTTTTCCAAAGACGTGGAAAAGAGAGAGAGCGTCCCTCACCGCATCGGCCGGGGCGTGCAAGGGAGCGTGGTGAGGGATACGGTGTGCTACAGAGACAGCCAGAACATAGGGTCTGTACTGCTGATGGTGTTTCAGCGAGGGCTGATGAGGCCGTTCCCAAATCGCAACGTGAATTCACACGACTCCTTGAGAGCTGGGTTGGATGATGTCTCTTCATCCAGCCCTTCCGGAGCTTCTCGCACATGGTTTCAGGATGCCCTTCTTGTGGTACACCTCAAGATGGGTTGTAGGTAGCTGTGGTGAGCTCTGTTGGCCACAGTCAGGGCTTTCCATGGATGGTCTCACCAAGACACCTGCTGGGGTGGGGCTGGACCACCAGCACCCACCTTGGCCGTTCTCCAGCTCTCCCAAAAAAGGCCAGTGTGCGGTTAGGGTGACCTTGGTGGCTGTTCCCTTCAAGACAGTGCCTGGCCTTGTCCATCTTCCCGTTGCTCAACATCGGAGGGAGGGTGCCTCCCAGCCGCGCTGCGCTCTTAGGAAACGGCTGGTGATAGCCCCATTACCTTTTGACCTACTTGAGCTCTTCCGTACCCGTTCTGCTAATTACAGCTCACCTTCTTCAGGGGAAGCGGGGCTGGTTTGACCGCAGCCACCTCCCACACCCTTCCTGGGGCTGCTCACGCAGGTCCCCGGCGGTGGGGACACCACATCTTCCTAGTGCTCTCCTTGCCCTAGGCTGTTCCTCCAGCTCGGTGGAGCCTCCCATGACTAACAGGTTTTGAGATAATTGTTCCACTCCCTAATCTCATCTGCAGAAGATTCATGACATTGTTTTCGAAGCGCCATGAGCCATTTCCAGGGGCTCTAAGCCCATGAGGGATGTGATTCATCCACGCTGCTCCCACAGGTACTTAATCTTCTCCAAAACAGCAAGTCCTTCTTCCACGCCTATTATCTCCTTAGGAAACACCACCCAGGCGAGCGCCTAACAGGACACTTTTGTCTGTTCAGCGCTGATGGAGACCTGTGCCAGCACTTGCTTCCTTGCACAGGCCACGGGGTATAGTCTTCTCCGGGAGCAGTTGTCCCAAGAGAGGGGACTGTGGGGCTGGGACCCCCTTGGCCATCACTTGTGGGTACCTACTGTGGACCATCAAATGCAGAGAAAAGGGGATGCTGGAAGCATCCCTCGTTAACTAAAGCTCCTTCTTTCCCATGCCATGCCCTCAGAGAGCCCTTGGGATGGACGTGGGTCCATCCTTCTTCGTGGTGAAGGTGTGGGACACTGGAGCCCGTTGGCGTCTGGGGCCAGAGACAGTTCAGGGGTGACGAAGGCCATTGCGCTGCCTGGAATTAACTCTCATTTTCACCCATAGCGTCTTGCGGTGGACAGTGATTAATTACTCCCAGCATCAAATATTTGTGTCCTACCACTGAACTTGTGCTGTTCTACTGGTTCTGGTTGGACTTTGCTGCCGGAGCAGGAGCTCCCTGTTGTCACAACTTTCTTCTCCGGGGAGGGCAGATCCTCGGGCGGCTGTGGTTCAGCTAAGGTGGGCTCAGCTCCAGGAGATGTCTCCTACACCCAACGCTTGAACATCCCTGTGATCCTTCCCCAAGCCCAGGCATGAAAACCAAACGCAAGCCTGGAGGTGCTTCCCATGGCACGGCCAACCTGAGCCACAGCCACCCAAGGAGCCACCTTGACCCTTTGTGTGATCTTCTCCCCCAGGACTCTCCATCCCTTGTTTCCAACTTACTTTGGGCCATGACTGAGGACTTTTGGGGGGCTTTCCTTATGTTTCGCTGCTGTAAAACACAGGCAACCGTTTGTGCCCATCATCCCGTGCATCTGATGCCACCTTGGTGGGACCAGCCTGAGTCCCAGGCTCCGATCCTCCATCTGTGAGGGGTTTCCACGCATCTCAGCGGGAAGGTAGGCACAGCCCAAACCTCTCCCCGGCTCCTGGCAGGACGTCTCTGCTCCTGGAGAGTATCGGGGCTGCTCC